>PITA01000682.1:0-150238 GCA_004023965.1 Spilogale gracilis | reverse complement strand
GCAGGGGTCTGTCTCTGGAATGAGAGTGCCTGGTTACCTGGTTTCCAAATTCTGTTGGGCTCTGTTATCAGGGAAGTGAGGTCACCTCTGTCTGGGGGCCCCTTATACAACTTTCTCTTCACACAAGAGCCCCCCGAGGGTTCCCTTCCCCAGATGCTGAATGCTCACTCTCTACCGCATGCCCTGTCCAGTGACACCAACACAGTCCACCCACAGCCCCCACGAGGTCTGGGTGCAGTCAGTGTCCCCCTGTGAGGACACAGAGCTGGGTTTAGACCAGGTTCTTGCTTGTTCACGGGGCTGTGACCCTGGAAAGACCCTGTGCCTCTCAGGGCCTCCCCAGGTTCCCCACATTGGGGGTTCTTCTGGCTTCTACTTCTAGAGACACCGTCAGGGGTAGGACCTCTGCAAATGTTCCATCCCTGCTCTCACAGGAGGTTGGTACACACACGTGGCAATGCAAGGATAAGTGGGGGGCTGGTTGGGGCATAGAACACAGCACAGAGGGGCCTGGATCTGCTATGGGGCCTCGGCAAACCCTCCCTTCCTCTGCCTGTCTCCCAGCCACAGTGGGAAGGTTGCAGTGAACCGATTCTGACCTTGTCCCATTGTGTCACAGACTTTCAGGGACTCCCATTAGGTTTAGTCCCAGGTCCCAGGGCTTTGTCTGTAGCCATGTGCTGGGCATTCCCCACAGTGGTTCCTGGCATGCCTGAATCCTGGCCACACAACCCTGTGGAATTCTTTCCTCTCCAGGGGATGGCCTGTGTGACCATGCTTTAAGGAATTGAATGGAGCAAAATGATGGGATGTTGTTGCCAACCCGATTGAAGAAAATCTGTGACTTCTCCTAGTTCCCTTTCTTGTGTTCATTGTTTGTCTCTGTCTTTTCTGTGTGTCTCTGTGTCTCTCCAAGGAGCAGGACCTGGGGGCTCTGGAGGCGATGTGAGAAAGCTCAGAAGCCTCCCTTCTGGCTGTTTCCCTCTCCTGCCCTGGTGCTTGACCTTCCTAAGGCCTCCTCACCCTGACCAGAGCGCTCACTCTGGAACCTCTTCCAAATGGGGGCCCTGAGGCTGCAACATCGAGGGTCCTGACCTTGGTCCCCAGACTAGAGGTCCAGTGCTCTGCCACGTTCTGAAAACCTCTTGGTTCTTTCCAAGGAAGAGGAGCCCAGAATAGTCAGCTGGAGCTAGAGCGTCATCTCCCAGAAGCTTGAGCCAGCTAATTCGGACTGTTCCTGAGGGCATTAGTGTCTGAGGTCATGGGAGCACTTCAGCGCCAGTGAGTTGCTACGTGCTTTTGGCAATTTTAAAAAATGACTGCATAAGAGAAACATACAAATCAATTGAACATGACAAAAACATCCAGTAATAGATATGTAAAACATATATGTATTTGCATATATTTGATTGTCATATTTGATTTTATATGTATATACATACACAAACATACATAGTTTCTTCAGAGAGAAGTGCCAAGATAAATAAATGAGGAAAGGATACTGTTTTCAACAAATGATACTGTAACTATTGCATATGCCTGGAAAAAAATGAACCTTGACCTGATTATACACCTATAAAAAATTAACTCAAAGTTAATCATAGATCTGAACATAAAAGCTAAAACTATAAAATTTCTCAAGTAAAACATAGGAGAAAATCTTCATGATCTTGGGTAGGCAAAGATTTTTTTTATAGTACACCAAGAGCATGATTTTTTTTAAAAAGAAAATAATAGTTTGAATTTCATAAAAATTAAATACTTTCCTCTTAGTTTTAAGAAGATGAAAAGGCAAGCAACAGTCTGGAGGAAAATATTTCAATACGTATACCTGACCAAAGGCTGATATCTATAATTTATAAACAACTAAAGCTCTATCATGAGAAAATAAAACAACCAATTACAAATGCCCAAAGATTTAACAGACACTCCATAAAAGTAGACATATCAGTGGCCAATTAGTACATGAAAACACGCTCAACACCATTAGTCATCAGGGAAATGCAAATTAAAGCTCCAGTGAAACACCACTACACATCTATCAGAGTGGCTAAACTTAAAAACACTGACAATACTGTGTGTTAGCAAGGGCGGGGAACAACTAGGACTTTCATATATTGTTGCTGGAAAAGTTAGATGGCAGAACCATTTTGGAAAATGGGTGGCCTTTTGTTTTAAATTTATTTTTTAATTTATTTATTTGACAGAGAGAAACATAGCTAGAGAGGGAATACAAGCAGGGGGAGTGAGAGAGGGAGAAGCAGACTTCCCGCCAAGCAGGAAGCCCCATGCAGAGCTCGATCCTGGGACTCTGAGATCATGAACTGAGCAGAAGGCAGGCGCTTAACAACTGAGCCACCCAGGTCCCCTGGGTGGTTTTTTATAAAGTTTAACACCTATCTCTTGTATGACCATCCCCACAACCCCCACTCCTAGATATTTGTTCAAGAGAGGTAAAAACAATTGCTCACAGAAGCTTTATCATAATAATCTAAACCTGGAAACAACAGAGATGTCCGTCAACAGATGACAGCTAAAACGAAATGCTTATAGCCATACAGTAGCAAGGACTTAGCAATAAAGAAGAAATGAACTACTGATACATGCAACAAACAACATGGTGGGTCTCATGATAGCTAAGTGAAAAAGGCAAATGTGAAAAACTACATACTGTATCATACACAATTCTAGAAGAGCCTGGAAGTAGATTAGTGGTTGCCTAGCACTGAGAAGGAGAGGTGAGGGGCCCAACTGCAAGGAGGCAGGAGGGAACTTTGGGATGAAGGAAATGCTCTATAACTTAATGGTGATGGTGTTTGTAGGACATAGGTACTTGTTAAAACTTGCCAAGGTACATACTTAAATGGGTGCATTTTGTTGCATGCAAATTATACCTTAATAATTAGTTGAGTTTTTTTAAAAAATAGCTACAATTTCTTTGATACTCCTCCCATCAAGAGGTGGGGTCTCTCATTCCTCTTCTTGAGTGTAGGTGGTCTTATGATTCTTTTTTTTTTTTTTTAAAGATTTTATCTATCCGACAGAGAGAAACAGAGCCAGAGAGGGAACACAAGCAGGGGGAGTGAGAACGGGAGAAGCAGGCTTCCCGTGGAGCAGGGAGCCCAACTTGGGACTCCATCCCAGGTCTCTGGGATCATGACCTGAGCCGAAGGCAGTCGCCCAACCAACTGAGCCACCCAGGCGCCCCTAGTCTTATGATTCTTTCAACCAAGAGAGTAGAGCAGAAATGACTGTACATTGATTCCAAGGCTAAGTCATTAAAAAGTCATGCAGCTTCTTCTGGGTTCTTTTGGGATACTTGTTCTGAGGGAAGCCATCTGCCATGTGAAAAGTCCATTGCTTTGAGATAGTCATGCTGGAAAGGTCAAATGCATGTTTTTGTTTCAACTAAGCCTACCTTTTCACACAAAAAGTGCCTGACATGTGAGTGAGGCTATCTTGGATCTGCCCCACAAGCCCACCCGTCAGCTGAGTATTGCTGAGTTGTACCCTGGTTGATGCCACAAGGTGCAAGAGATTGCCAGTTACTGCCCTGCAGAATCTGGGATATGGTTGTTTAAAGTCACTAAGTTTTGATAGTGTTTTAGTTATCCATTACTAGATAACAAATCACTCCAAAATTTAGTGATTCAAGACAACAACAGTCACCTGTTGTCTCACAGAGTCTATGGATCAGGAAGTTTGGGAGCAAGTTGATTAGGAAGTTCTAACTTGGCATATCTCATGAGGTCAGATGTTGAGCGGATTCTGTCTCTGCCTGAAGGAGCTTTCAGTATAGGGGGAATGAGGAGCAGACAAGTTAGTAGGCAATCACAACACAGTTGGATAACCTGTAGAATAGGGGTAGAAAAACCTGGAAAGGAAAAACCTAACCCAGGCTTGAGGGTCAGGGAAAAATTCCTAGACGAACTGAGATCTGAATTGCGACTTGACAATGAGCAGACATTAGTCAGTTTGAAGCGTTAGATGTGAAAGAGGCTGGAACAGAGGGATAGGCATAGACAAAGACCTACAGATATAAATGAAAATGATGAGTTTCTTGTGGAGCTGAAAGAAATTTACTAATGCTTAGAGAATTGGGTCCCAGAGAGAGGAGAAGAGGTCATCAGTAGGCTAGAGAGAAGCGAGCAGGGACAGGTGATAATGGGTCCTTTCAGTCATCTCTCATGGCAAAAGTTCACTCTGGCTATAGTGTGGAGGGGTTGGGAGAGGTCAAGGTGGGGACAGGGTCCAGAATGAACTCCACTTATCACACTTTCCATATTCTTCTGCCTGAGGGTTTCTCACGTAGGTTTGGTTTCTGGTCCAGGAAACATGTCACTGCCTCTGCCTGTTGCAAGATTGCAGTGATTGGCAAAAAGAATGACCTCATCTCCCTGGCTCAAGTTATCGGCTTGCCCAATCTCTGGAACTTGCTATGACTCAAGTGAGATGCCCACCCCCACACCAGGAAGTAGTCTGTGAAACTCTGCCTCCAACAAACATACTACAAAATTAGAACATAGGGAGTGACACTACCTCATGTCTGGGGAATGAGGCAGTATAGATACCTACTTCCATCTTTTAAGACCTGTGCTTGTATAATTATTTTCAGATTGACTTTTTTTTTTTTTTACTGTGGTAAGAATACAACACGAGATCTACCCTCTCACAAAAGAAGTGTACATTGTTGTTAACTGTGGGCACTATATTTAACAGCAGATCTCTACGATTTTTATTTATTTGTTTATTCTTTTTATTAACATATAATGATTTCTATAACTTATGCATCTGACATAACTGAAACTTTGTACCTGTTGAGCATCAACTCTTCATTCTTCCTCCCCTGAGCTCCCGACAACCACCAATCTACTCTTTGTTTCTATGTCTCTGACTATTTTCGACACCTCATATAAGTGGAACCAGGCAGTATTTGTCCTTGTGTGTCTGCCTTATTTCTCTTAGTATAATGTCTTCAGGTTCATCCATATGGTTGCAAATGGCAGGATTTTCTTCTTTTTCCAAAATTAATTAATATCGTATTGTATGAATATACCATGTTTTCTCTATCCATTCATCCATCAGTGGACATTTAGATTGTGTCAATATTCTGGTTATTGTAAATAATGCTGCAGTGAATGTGGGCGTGTAGTTATCTCCTTGAGATCCTGATTTCTGTTCTTTTTGATAAATACTCCAGAATGGGATTGCTGGATCATATGGCAGTCCTATTTTTTTAATCTTTTGAAAAGCCTCAATATTGTTTTCCAAAATTTTTGTACACAATCCAATAGCTTTCTTGTCTATCAGAGATAATGACTTAGAATGGATGTTGGGAAATGTGCCATATAAAGATAACACCAGAAAAGACTTTAATACAGATAGTATATGTTCAAAACCTAAATAATAATTGTTTTAAGGTTCTTGAAATTTAAAAAGAAATAAAGTTCTTGAAATTTTGACTTAACAGATTGGATTGGAAAGGAAATACTATGTACCTGGAATAGAAAATATATAACATTGAATAACGTCAGTGTTAATCTTTCTGAATAAATGTATAAGTTTAATGCAGACCTACAAAAAAAAATCCGTTTTCATAAAGAAAAATAATTAAGGCATTTTTCAGGACCGTGTATCAGTATTAACAAATCCAAGATGGTGTGCTATATTTTTAAATAAAAAGAAATGATGACGCTTTGGGTGTTGAGGAAATACTAAGTATTTTACCTTTTATTCATCACACTAGCTGAGAAAACTATAGCAAAAGGCCACTTTATATAATCCCATTCAAATGCTATGTCCACAAAAAGCAAATCTACAGAGATGGAAATTGAGAGACTTCAGCTGGGACTATACCACAAGAGGGTTACCAGCAGGGGGACCACTTGGAAAGAGAGTGTCCAAATGAGGGAAGATTAGCCGAACTACGCAGTGCAGAGAACAGTCTGGACGCTGACTTCCATAGACCCTCCTAGTGAATGCACCTGACTTTGGGAATTGCTCATTCGGAATCTGGTGAGACTAAGACACACAGGATATGGACTGTGCTTTGCTGATGCTTATTTTCTTTAACAAAAATTTGGACTAAGACAGTCCAGAGTTTCTCCAAAGTAGCTGACCAGCAGTGAACTTGGATACATGACTTCTCCTTTCTGTACCTCAGTTTCCTCATCTGTAAATGGAGATAATATTACATAACTCTTGGAGCTATTCTGAAGAATAAACACCTGGTCCAATTCCTGGCAAATAGTACGTTCTCAGTAAATATTAGTTCTCCCTCATACTTTTAAAATATTATTTGGAGAGAATGCTAGAAAGTAGGAAAATGTGGTACTCTTCTGATCACATTTCCCATGTGGCTGGAGAGAACTTGCTGGACTCAGTATCTATCTGATGGGACACAAATAGTATCTCTGACCTAGGTTCAAACCTGTATACTCAGCTGCCTACTCAGCATCAATTAGATGTCTAACAGGCACATCATGCCCCAAACTCATTCTCTCCCACCCCTCCAACTTCCTGATCCTCAAGGCTACGATACATATTCAGTAAATAGCACCAACATCCACCTCGCTGTTCAAGCCAGAAGACCTGGAGTTGTTCTTGACTCTCTCTTTTTCCTGAAATCCCAGATGTAATTAATCGTCTAGTTCTGTCAGTCTATCTAGAGGTTTTTCATCCAAAAATATTTGTTGAGCAGTGACTGCAATGACTACAGGCAATGCAGGCATCATGTTGGTCTCTGTCTTTACTGCCTCCTCCTTAGCACTCATCAGTCTTCTGATTTGACTGAAGAAATAGCTTCCCAGTTAGTTGCTGAATCAGCGTTTTACTTCTTTGAATCCTTCCTCCACATTCTGCCAGGGATTCATTCCTTTGTTTAAGACTATACATAGCTTTCCACAGAGCCCTTAGGAAAGAACTGACACAGCTGGTAAGGGTCTCTAACATCCAGATCCCCAGGGCACAAGGCAGGTCCCTGTTGTGGGCTCCAGTCATTGGTGGGGTTCCCTGAGACTGGGATTTGAGTACAAGTGGTTTATTTGGGAGGTAGTCTCAGAAAGCTGTGGTAGGAAAATGGAGGAATGAGGAGGGAAGAAAAAGAAGCCTATTCAGAGTGCCTTAGTGAGCAGGCTACTGGGAGATGGGTAACGGGCTCAGCCTCACTGGGGATCTCTGGAAGACAGTATATGCCATAGCCTGAATTGTGTTTCCCCAAAATTCATATGTTGAAACCTAACCCTCCATATGACTTAGAGATAGGGATAATAAGGAGGTAACTAAGAATTAGGAGGGGGGTGCCTGGTAGCTCAGTCGTTAAGCGTCTGCCTTCGGCTCAGGTCATGATCCCGGAGTCCTGGGATCGAGCCCCGCATCGGGCTCCCTGCTCGGCAGGAAGTCTGCTTCTCCCTCTTTCACTCCCCCTGCTTGTGTTCCCTCTCTAGCTGTATTTCTCTCTGTCAAATAAATAAAGTCTTTAAAAAAATTAAGGAGGGCCTATGATGAGATCATAAGGATGGGTTCTTGATACTATAGGATTTGTGTTTTTATAGAAGTGACACCAAAGCTCCCCACGAATGCTTTCTTTCTCTTTCTGAGTGAGCACATGTAGAAGAGGTCATGGGAGCGCACAGTGGTAGGGTGGCCCCACAAGCCAGGAAGAGAGGCTTCAGCAGAAACCACCCACACCGGCGTCCTGATCTCAGCCATCCAACCTCCGGAACTGTGAGAAAATGCATTTCTGTTGTTTAAGTCACCCAATAGATGGCATTTTGTTATGGCAGCCCAGGCTAAGATGATGCAGACCACCCTCAGGGCTGTCCCAGCCACAAGGTGAGGAATCTAGGTGGTTAGCTGTGCATTCTCCCTCCCTGTTGGCTGAGGAGTGTTCCCGAGAGCACTGGTTCCCCAGCACTGTTGGCCTGCACCACGCAAAGGCTGAGCATGCTCCTGCCCAGTGTGGGCCAAAGAAGTCTTCACTCAGCCTGAGAGCCTCTTGCAGGAAGAAGCCCTCTCCTTGCCTGGTGAGTGCTGAGGGGATGTGAGCAGGGCGGTGGTGTCTACCACAACTCCCTCTTTACTGTCTTCCGTAGCTTTGCTTACTCTCATAATGACTCATTCAGCTAACGTGTTAGCTCTGTAAGGTTATAGACAGTAGCTCTCTGCTTCACCAATATACCGCCGATGCCCAGCACAGAGCCTGATGTGTAAGAGGTGCTCGAGGGATATTTAATGATTGTTTGGATAAATGAATAAATAGTGATCCTTTTCAGAAAGTAACCCAGGCATGTCATGCTTTCTACTTGAAAAAGAAATGACATGTGCCACATAAAACTTCTAGGTCATTATGACACCTAAATCTCCACATTCACATAAATCACTGAAATTTCTTTACAGTAGCTAATTAAAAGCCTTACTGACTTTCTAAATAAAGCTTAAGGTGTAAATGTTTATCCCTTTGCAACAAATACAGTCGTAACACCGATTTTGAAGAGCCCGGCCATTCCACATGTTGTGCTGGGGTCGGGAAAGATACAGACACAGCCCACCCTGCACAACAACAGCTGGGCTTGGCCCTGTGGCTCTCTGGAGATGGCTCCGAGCTGCCCACAGTAGGACCGCAAACAGGTGGAGCCCACGAAGATGAAAGTGGCAGCAGGGAACTTGGACCTTATCCTGTGAGCCCTGGGGAGCTGTGGAAGGTTTCCCAGCACAAATGCAAGACTTCAGAATGATTAATTAACAGTAATATTTAGGTGGGAATGAAATGGGGAGAGATTGGAGGCAAGATGAGAGGGAGAAGCCCTGAGACAACATGGCTGACAAAGTTGAGGGCTGTGTGACACTTTTCATAGTATGTCAGTGGATTGGTTGGAGACAGAGGAATCACTGCAGGGAATGAATCAAAGTATGAACAGTATGCAAATGTAGCTCCGGATTTAATCTAGCTCCCTTACAAGCCCTCTTCTGTTACTTTATCTTTGCAGTTATTTCCTAAGGCAACAAAGAGATATTTGTAAAAAGAAAAAGAAGAAAAAAAGTAAGAAGCCATCACAAAAGTTCCCTATAAATAATTAAGAGTGCAAGTCCTCACAGCTGTGTAACTTGAAAAGGGAGGTTAAATGGCATTAAGTTTTGTGTGTTCATGGGATGATGCTTGAATGAATGTTGCTTGCATCCAGCACATGACTTTCTCTGAAACTAAGAAACTGTGTGTTTCCCTTAAATCTTCGCTTAAGTTTAAAATATTCCTTTTCACATGTTCTGTATCTTGACTGTAGTGGTGACTACATGATGGTACTCATTTATCAAAACTTCTCAAGCCCTACATTTAAAACTGGTTACTTTAATGCCTCAATAAAGCTGATTTTTAAAAGTTGAATAAAGGTCCAATCGATCCAGAGATGAATCCAGATGAGTAAGAATGCACATGTAGGATTGCACTTATATTAAACTCTCAAAAATGCAAACTAATCTATAGTGGCAGAAAGCAGATCAGTGGTTGGGGTTTTATACACCTCATCATATAGGGCACTATGAGGTTGAGAGACTTCCAGTTAAATATAGTTGAGCTTATCTCCTCCTACGGACACATCACTAAACAGGGAGAGGGGGGCAGTCTAGGGTTGGAGGGAGTTTAAATCTACAAAGCCTGAGAAAATTGGACAGGAGATGTGAACAAATGAGAAATTTCAGAAAAAAAATTTTTGAAAGGTGGAAAATGAGTGGAAGAGCAAAACGTGACTTAGAGCAGAGGTGGCTGTTATGGGGAGTCCGTAGAGAATGCAGGGCTTGAGGTGGTACTGGGTACCCGAAGGTAAGCGAGGTGCAGGGGTTGGCTAAAGTTTTTATATAGATGTCCAAGCCAAAGTTTCTCTTCCCCGTCCTTTGAAGTCAGGGAGCTACCTTCCACAGGCAACAGGAAGTGTGTTCTCTGGAGATAATGAGCAAGAGAGACCCGGACAGACTAAGGGACATGAGACACCTACAGATGAGGTGCGGTTGGGTTAACGGTAGGAGACTGAAACATGCTGATTATAATAAACAGCGGGATCCTCAGCCTTCTTTCTTAGATCTCCTCCCACAAAGACCCTTCTTCCAGGCATATGTGCCCTAGCCAGGAGACTGGAGGCTGCTTCCCTAAAGACAAAACACCTCCACATACTGACATTTGAAGGATCTGGATGGGGGTGGGGGAAGCACTAAAGGAAATTCCAGCTGACAGCTGTGCCACAAGCGTAGAAAGTAATTATCCCAGATGGAGCAGGAGAACTTGAGAATTCTGAGGGGGGAATGCCAAGAAAAAAAATGGAACAGAAAGATTATTTGATATATTTTAGTGTTTGGAAAATAATAGCAGCAGGTGTTTGACAAATCCAATTAAGCATTTGAATAGATTCATAGGAAACTTTACAACTGAAAACAACAAGATGATTGTTAATTCCTGGAAAAATAAAAATTTGTTCAAGAAAGGAAACATAATCATAGTAATTACCTGCCTCATCAGTGTAATATTTGCATGCTTTTTTATTATATATAAGCAGTGACTGATGATTTAACCCAAAATTGGGAGAAAGGGGGGAGAGTAAGTAAGGTCAGAAGTTGTAAGAGAACTAAATTCTCATCTACTAGAACAAGAAATTAGTTTATGTTAAAAGTGATGTTTCAGGGGCGCTTGGGTGGCTCAGTTGGTTGGGCAACTGCCTTTGGCTCAGGTCATGATCCCGGAGACCCGGGATCGAGTCCCACATCGGGCTCCCTGCTCGGCAGGAAGCCTGCTTCTCCCTCTCTCACTTCCCCTGCTTGTGTTCCCTCTCTCGCTGTGTTTCTCTCTGTCAAATAAATAAATAAAATATTTTTTAAAAAAAAGTGATGTTTCAAATTAGTGAGAAAGAAAGGTCTATTTAATAAACAGTGTCAGAATTTTGAAATGCAATCTATTAAAAATATTAGATTCCTGTGTTAATATAAACCCATATTAAAATCAATTAATAAATATTAAATATAAGGGTTCTTAAAATAACTTTGAAGGGCCCTGGGTGGCTCAGTGGGTTAAAGCCTCTGCCCTCCGCTCAGGTCATGATCTCAGGGTCCTGGGATGGAGGCCCACACCGAGTTCTCTGCTCAGCAGGGAGCCTGCTTCCTCCTCTGTCTGCCTGCCTCTCTGCCTCCTTGTGATCTCTCTCTCTCTCTGTCAAATAAATAAATAAAATCTTAAAAAAAAAAAAAAAACTTTGGAGTAAGAAAAATACTTCTAAGCAGGAGGCAAAGTGCAAAAGCCATAAAGGCAAATGACGGACAGCTTTGACCTTGAAAGAACAAAAAATATAGGCGTGAGTGACAAGGATCACCACAAATTAAGTTAAACAGAAGCAACAAACCTGGAAGAAAATGGGCACAACATATTTAAGAGAGAAAGGATTAATGCTGTCTATCTACACAAACAAGTTTTAGTCGTTTTCTGTTCTTTTTTCAAATCTATTTGATCAGTTTGTAAATAACTTTTTTTGTTTGTTTGTTTCAGAGGTAGAATTTAGAGATTCATGAGTTGTTTTATTACACCCAGTGCTTATTCTATCACGTTCCCTCCTTAATGCCCACCACCCAGTTGCCCCATCCCCCCACCCCCTCCCCTTCAGAAATCCTCAGTTTATATCCTAGAGTTAAGAGTCTCTTAGGGTTTGTCTCCCTCTCTGATTTCATCTTAGTTTATTTTTCCATCCCTTCCCCAAGGATCCTGTTTTGTTTCTCAAATTCCAGATATGAATGAAATCATATGTAAAATATCTTGCTTCTTAATTATACTTTTGATGTTCTTATTTCTTTTTTGTTGTTGTTAAAGATTTTATTTATTTATTTGACACAGGGCGAGACAATTAGAGAGGGAATAAAAACAGGGGGAGTGGGAGAGGGAGAAGCAGGCTTCCCGATGCTGGGCTGGATCCCAGAACCCCCGAGATCATGAACTGATCCAAAGGCATATGCTTAATGACTGAGCCATCCAGGCGCCCGATGTTCTTATTTCTTTGAATATATCAAAGGAACTTATTTTATATTCTGAATCTGATAGTTCTAATCCTATCTGCCGTCCCTGCAGTTCTGACTCTGGTATATGTCATTGTTTCTGCCAGTGCTTGAATCATGGCAGCTTATTTCATGTCCGTGGGGTTTTGCTTGTGAGTTCATGTTCATTGAAACCTAATATGGGTGAACTTTTTAAAAGATGGTTTAAAGTTTTTTGTTGTTGTTGTTTTCCTGGAAGTTTGCTGTTACTAACCTAAATGCCTGAGAGCATGAACTAACCCACAGCCACTTTGAATAATATTTAGGTATGATGAAGTGTTCTTGTGCTATATAAGCAAGTAGGTTTGGGTTCCAACCCTGCCTGAGGGTTGAGCTTGCAGTTGGCAATTCTCAAGGAAGGCATTTTTCCCTCCTTACTTCCCACTGCTGTGTAAGTGGCTTTTCCATAAGTACTCTTGCAAATCTGATCCTGTCACTTCCCCCTGCTTAAAAAACCATAGATCCACTCATTTCTTGGGTCTTAGCTTAAACATGGCATCCTTTTGATTACCTCCTCCAACTGCCCATCCCCAGACTAGATCGGGTCCCTAATCCATGCCCTTACAGCACCTTCTAATTCTTTCCATAGGCACTCATAACAATTGTAATTGATTATTTGTGTAATATTTCAATGAAATAGTAAATTTCTTCATCATTGGCTATGAACTATGATGTTGGGAAATATCAATCACCTATATCTTCAGCATCTGACCTGGGGTCTGGTGTGTATTTGTTGAATAAATAAAAAATAAATAAGTGAACAGTTTGGGGAATATTACATAGGGGAGCAAATCTAATTCCCAGCTCTGTCATGTTCTAACCCTATAAAGTCTCTAAGTTTCAGTTGCTCAACGGTAAAATAGAATTGATAACACTTTGTGGGATTGTTGTACATGTTACAAATGATGTATCTACAGAACTACAGAATGGCCCTTGGTAATTCTAGACACTCAGTAAATGGTAGCTTTTATTATTATTTGCCACCTATTCCTAAGTTCTAGGGAATTGTGCCAACCCAGTATTTTGAGCAGTCCCATATAGCCACTTCAAATAGGGAGTAATGTAAAGAGCTCTTAGCCCACGATGAATCACTGCATCAATATGATATTTAATGGATTATTCCAGAAATTGGATTTCAAAATAATATAAACTTAAAACTAAATAATATTGCTTTCAAAAATAAGTTAGCATGATAGTTTCATGGGTACATACATATGTCAAAATATTAAGTTGTACACTTAATTATTTTTATTTATTTTATTTATTATTTTTTTAAAAGATTTTATTTATTTAGAGAGGGAGCACACAAGAGGAAGAGGGGCAGAGGGAGAGAGAGAAGCAGGCTCCCCGCTGAACAGGGAGCTGGACACGGGACTTGATCCCAAGACACCGAGATCATGACCTGAGCTGAAGGCAGATGCTCAGCCAACTTAAATTGTACACTTGAAATATGATCTGTTCATTGAATGTCAATTTTTCCACAATTATCCCACATTAAGACTATTTTTTAAATAAAGAAAAAAATTAAGCCATCAACAATGAGTAGAATGAAATGCATGTAATAGCTGTCTTATTTAGGATAAAGTTTGATTCATTTCACTGTTTTTTTAACCAAGGATCTATTTTTTTTTTTTTTGCCTCAATTTAAGGACAATTTAAATGTTTCTCACATAGCCCCCGCTCTTTTTTTTCCCATTGAGATTTACCTACAGTTTGACAAAGGTCAATGCCATTACTGCTGAAACTCCACTCCTCAAATGTAAATATTTGCTGAAGGTTAATCTTGCTTTAACCGTACAAAGGGAAATTTATCCTCATTTCAGAATGAACTATTTTTCAAATATTGATATTTATAGAACTGCCCTGAAAAATATGCATAATGCCACTTAAAAAAAAAAAGATTATATCCATTTATTTGACAGAGGAGAGATCACAAGTAGGCAGAGAGGCAGGCAGAGTGAGAGGAGGAAGCAGGCTCCCTACTGAGCAGAGAGCCTGATGCGGGCCTAGATCCCAGGACCCTGAGATCATGACCTGAGCCGAAGGCAGAGGCTTTGACCCGCTGAGCCACCCAGGTGCCCCATAATGCCACTTTTTTTTAAAGCTGGCATCCTTCACAGATCTGACTGATGAACTTGGACCTCTTTCTGAAGAGAGACTACTTCAGTATACAGTTAACGAATGATGACTGTCCACACATTCAACCGTGTATTTCTGCTCCTTCTAGGACAGCAACAATTGGTATATCATTTGCTTATTAACACCCATCCAGTACACCCTATCTTGGTGTTAGTGGTGTTATTGGAAGACCTGTGGGCAAAACCCCAGGGCCTACATCTGAAAGGTGAGCAGAAACAGGTGTGGGTCATCTAGGAGGTGATGCTTCTGTGACTTTGGTGACATAAAGTGTCTTGGTTTGAGATACAGAGTCTTGTTTGTGTTTCCCCAAAAGCAGACTCTGAGACAAGAATGCGGGATGCAGATAGTTTATTTAGGAAGTGATCTCAAGAAGCACAAATGAGGAAGTGGGGAAAGTGGATGCGAAAGGGAGAAATGCTAGTAAAGGGTGATGAATGAATGTGTAAATCCGGGGCACAATCTCACTAGGGTCCCTCTGAGGAGTCATTTGAACAAGCTCCAAAATTATCCCACCGACGGATAGGTTAAGCTGGAGTGTTTATCTACAGATTCATGTTCTCATTGTTTGAAGGATGACCTGGAAAATGGGGGCATTAAGTACACACACACACACACACACACACACAGGCTGAAGGCTGAACAAGCTCCTGTCAGCTAAATAAAGTCCTTAGACAGAGATACCAAAGAGATGCAACCCATTGAGACAGAATGCTGTCTGTGTGCATGGAAACTGCTCACGGTAGGTACCAGTGAGTTCAGAGGTTGGATGAAGCAGTATGAGCTGGGACATCAATGTCCTCTGCCACACAGAGGTTTGGGGAACTTGACGTGATGGACTAGCAACACTAGGTGTTCATGAATGTGTAGCAACATGATGAAAGCAACGGGTTTATAAATTCTAGAAGAGAGATCTCTCTTTACCATTTTTTCACCCCAGAGTGAAATAAAATTGAGGAAATGCACAAGTAGCTGGTCAATTCAGTAGAATTTTCAGTTCTTTTGTGTCCTGTAGATAGGTGTTTCAGCTGCATTAGTTTCACCTGGAAATCTGTTAGGAATGCAAATTCCCAGGCCCCACCCCAACTCTATTGAATCAGAAACTCTGGGTGTGGGACCCAGAAATCTGTGACAAGCCCTGTAGTTGATCCTGATACATGCTCAGCTTGGGGAGCTCCAGCTGGAGACAACCATCTGCTGTCTGATCTTAGTTGGATGTGAAAATGGACAAATCACATCATCTTTATGGGTCTTTTCCAATATATAATATATATACGGACTAGTATACCAGAGTTTCAAAAAAAATTTTTTAACAGAGAAATACTTTCTTCCAAGGAAATTTTGAAACATTAGTATATAAGACAGGAAAGCAGAGTTCCTTTTTAAAAAGAGATATTATTTATCTGTTAGAGAAGGAGCAGGGGAAGAGGCAGAAGAAGAGGGAGAAGCAGAGTCTCCGCTGAGCAGGGAACCCTACGTGGGGTTCAATCTCAGGATCAGGCAGACTTAAACACAGTTTACCTGCTGATGATATAGCTCTATTGTCTATTGATCACAATAGACTTGTGATCACAAACCTTGGATTCAAAGCCTGACCGAACTCCTACCAGCAGGTGACCAGGAGCAAGTCTCGAAGCTCCCGTGGTTTCCACGGCATCCTCATGTCTAAACTGAAGTTTGCACTGGTTCTTGTTATATCTGCCATACAGCGCTGTTGACAGGCGCAAATGAAAGTATGTATGTGAATATACTTTATAGGTTGCTATGTCCTATCTAATTGTAAAGGATTATTGCAGGAGAAATTATCCTTCCAGGTAGTTTTCCTTTGTAACTGGTGCCAAAGATAAGTAGAGACAAAGAGCAGAGAGTGAAATAGTCTGTAGTTTCTTCTTTATCTTCGAGGGATATAGATGTAATTTTCCTTTATAATTAAAACCTGTTTACCAGGAAGTGTCATTTTAAATAAAATGATGCTTAAGCAGAGACTTGAGTTAACCTGTTGACTCATTCTATAAAGCTTGTAAAAATAATGTTTGGGCTAATACTATCTAAAGAGATAATAAGGGTTGCCTGGGTGGCTCAGCTGGTTAAATATCTGCCTTTGGCTCTGGTCATGTTCCCAGGGTCTTGGGATCAAACCCTGCATTAGTCTCCCTGCTCAGCAGAGAGTCTCCTTCTCCCTCTCCCTCTGGCACTCCCTCTTCTTGTGCTTTCTGTCTCTGTGTCAAATAAATAAAATCTTTAACAAACAAATAAATAAAGAGATAATTAGTTTTTCTTAACAATTTGCTGCTCACATACTAATAGGGAGAGACAATTTTGGAATATGTTGACTTAGCATTTGTAGCTGCTTGCACATTCAGAAATTTTAGTGCATCATTACCTTGTATTTATTTGGCTTTTTTTTTTTTTTTTTATCATCAAACGAGTGTTCTTGGAGAGATTCACGCATCCACCACAGAAACGCCTGAGACATACCAGGTAGTATGTTTTATAGCTGTATTTTGTCATCGAAGTCGTGAATATGGAACTTGTGGAAGATTGTCTACTAGTAATGTCAAATACGGTTCCTAGGATTAGAAGGTGGTCTGATTTAAGACCTTTCCCCCCCACTCCAAACCTCCAGGGTGGCAGGTCAGGATGATATCTGAAAACTGTCATCACGAGAAACAGATATCTGCCAATAACTCTGTATGGCCACTTTGAAAGTTGCTGTCGCATAGACCTACCAATATTTTCTAAGTGTGTCTCACTTTGCACTTGCTTCACATTTTCCCCATTCCTTGGATCTTCAGCCTCACCTTGTTGTACCCCCGTCAGAACTCCCTGAGAAGGAATCAACGTGGACTGGATGAGGATTAGCTCCCAGCCACCATATAGGGGGAGGGGGGGCGCTGTCAGCATTCCTGCACCTTGTAGCTGGAGAAGCAGCTGTGGGGTAAGGCTCTGGCACATGTGCTCATCCACTTCTTGGACAAAGAGACAGGCGGTTCTGATTACTGATCAGGCACACTGCTGGGCACAGTGAGCAGAGCAAACAGGCTTTTCCTGGGATCTACAGGTTACTGAGGAGTCAGGCAGGCAGGAGGGGAGTAGGAAGACAATGAGGCATGAAGAGGAGAGGATAGTGTTTCAAGCAGAGAAGAATATACAGAAAGGCCCAGAAGAGAGAGTATGGAATGTTCTGAGAACTGAAGAAAGGACAATGGCTAAACCGTAGGAAGTCATGTGGGTCGTGAGATGAGCCAGTGCCAGGTCAGCGAAGGTCTTGTCAGCATGGGTCTCCGTCTCCTCATTTGTGTGACGGTTGGACTGGAGCAGAGCAGTGCTCCTCAAACTGCCCTGTGGAACCAAGGGGGTTCCACCCAGGAGCCTGAAGAGAATGGCTCTGGGCTCATCCCATTTTAATGCTGGGGATCCAATAGTGTTAGAACATAGGGTTCCACGATTAAAAAGTGATTGAAAATAACCAAGTTCCCTCTAGCTCTGATATCCTCAGATAGCAAGATTCTGTGCTGCTCCCCTCGAGAGAAGGCTATCCAGGGTACTAGGGGTGTGAGCGTATTGTCTCCTGAAGAGTGGTTCATTCCTTACTGAAAACACACAGGACTATGGCATGGGCAAAAAGTTCTGGGACTTCCTGTTCACTTTTTCACAGAACTTTCCAGAACAGTCCCTGAAATTTCTGCTTTCCCACCATGACTGATGTCTCTTTATGTTGACAGGTCAGAGGAACTCTCCAGCAAGCCTCTTATCAGCCTTCCCAAGGAGCAAGTGTGTTGTGATGCTGGGTCCCCCCTCAGCCTGCACCCACACAAGGACACACCCACATGTGAAAGAGCATGAGCCCGAGAATGAGGACCAGCCTCTCCTAAAATGAGAACTCACTCCCTGTCTTACCCATAAGTGGCACCGTAAGTACTGCTTGAATTGTCTGCTTTCTTTTTCTTTTTCTTTTTTTTTTGAATTGTCTGCTTTCTTTTTCTTCCAGACTCTTATTCTTTCGACGTTGACTGTACAGACCAGCATAACTCATTTTAGCTTCTCACTTACCTGCGTCCCATGGACTTGGCTTCTTGCCTCTTTGACCTCTTGCCTTCGAGTCCAGGCAGAGGCTCTGAAAGTCGACCCTTGCTCATACATGCACGGAATCTGTACACTATCCCTGCCCAGCCAGACTGGGGTCCCAGATCCTCTGAAGCAGAACAGCCTGATACTATGCTCAAACCCTGAGGGAAGGTGGTCCCAATTTAAGGAATCCATTGGAATACTCGCTGAGGGCTCCTGCCCACCGCAGCCCCTCCCAGCTGGAGCCATGAGAAGCCACCCACCGGGAGACTCAGACTTCCTCATTCCTCCAGTCACTTGTGACTGAGCAGTGCTTCTTAAAGTTTAACGTGCACACAAATCACCTGGGAACCAGGCCAAAGTGGATATCTGATATTTGGGTCTGGGTGGAGTCAGAAGCTTACTTCTAAGAGGTTCCCAAGTCATGTCAGTGGTTCATGAGCTTCACTTGGAGTAGTGAAATGAGAATGTGTGGACTAGCAGCCTCAGTTGCTGGAGATATGGTCTGAGATGCAAATTTCCTCCCCATTTGTTAGAAAACATTTATCAAACTCTGTGGTCCTTGCTGTCCTGCTAAGAGCCTTTCTTGCTTTCAAGGACAGAATAAAAGCCTATACATATGGGGCCTCTATACTTTGTAAAATTTAATTCTCACAATATCCCTGTGCTATTCCTGTCTCATACCTGAGGAACCTGCATCTTAGAGAAGTTGAGAAGCTTGTTAAAGGTTGTGCTCATGGGAAACAGCAGCCCAGATTCCAGCTTACTTCTCTGGCTCTGAGCCTTCATGCTTTCTGGGATATCTCAAGCATCTCTTCCTTAATCTTCTTGTGTTGCCAAAATCCATACAGTTGGGCTTCTGTCTCTGCTTCCTTGCCTAACACGTTAGTTTCTGGCTTAGGCTGAGTCCTGCTCCAAACCCTGGCCAGCCTGGCTAGTGATCACCCATCTACCTCTTCCCAATCCCTCCTCACCCGCCCATCTCCAAGCTGAGATTTGGTTACATACAGTCCAGTTGCCTGGAAACACAAAGCATTGCTCCATGTTGCAAAATAGTTTCTAGGAACTAGAATGTTTATTTTCCTCTATAATTCACCCTCATGGTGCTTCCAAGTTTCACACCCAGCATTAAGCACTTCACAGGGTAAATAAGCTACAAAATAGACACAGTGGAGAAAGGAGAAAGTGACACTCATTTATGCAAATTTCATTCTCCAACCTCTTAAATCCAGGGCCCTCTTCCTAATGGTCCAGGCATCCCTCTAGGGATAGATGTAGCAGCTGGTAGAACTCATGATTTGACTTGTTCCAAACCCTATCTCTGTTCTGCTGAGGCTCTGGGGTGAGCAGGAAGAGTGGGGTAGAGTCTGGGGGAGTTGCCCAAATGGAATGGATGTTACATAGACCACAGAAGCTCTGGCCTGTGGTCATGGCTTTGACTTCTCTGAGGGCTTTCCACTCCCTCCCCACCTGCCCCTCTTAGCTGGGCCAGCTTTAAGCAAGAAGCTGACTTCCTATTAACTCATTTACTCCCATTTAATTACCCCTAGCAGGGGGGAGGTGGAAATGTGTGCTATTGTTTCAACTGCTTCATCTTTCTTAGTGTCACAATTTAGCAATAATTAGAAAATGAAAGGTGCATGGTTCGTTCTCACTGAGCTATGCAGTGTTTTCTCTCTTTGTTACTCAGTGTAACCTATTCTACCCCAAGACACTATGAATTTTAGTGAAAAGTCTTTAACAGAATTTTGTAAACCATTCCCCATGCTCAGACTGACACTTTCTCAGTTATCATAAACCAGATTTTAGGCAATCTTCTGTTGACCCTTTATCTTTTTTTAAGTGATATCTGTTACTTGTTTACGTATTCCTTCCCTCTGCCCACATATCCAGTCGATGGCAATTTCTACCCAACCGAAGGCCAAGTTTGTCCTGGAGCTTCTGACCCTCTGACTTCCCGTAGCTGGGTCCTCTGATGAATATTCCCGGGGTTCTTTTCCCCTGGATATTATGTGGCAATCTCAACCACACCTCCCGCAGCAGCTGTGTAAGTCACCCAAACTCCTGCCCTCACCCCTGAACAGACAAAATGTAAACATGTTCAGGGTCAGCGGTGTGGTAACTTGCGGTTTCCTTTAATTCAAAGTTCGAGTCCCCCTCAGGGTTTGCCAGAGTTTCTGTGCAAGTCCCAGAGTTGTTTGTTGTTTACCTTGAGCATGCGGACGGCAGACAGAGGTTGGCCAGACTAACCACAAGCATCCTGTAGTCAGCATGGAAAGTTTACATGTATCTTGAAAACTTTTGAGTACTATTTGATCGCATGCCCTAAGAAGTATGCCAAAGTAAATTTTCAAAGCTTTGCATCAGTATTTTCCTTTTAGGTCTAGAAATTTTGTGATCAAATGCCATAATTTTTTTTAACCTCCAGTGGTGACTTGTGTAATTTTTGGCAATCTTCAGGCATTCTTTGCTACAAATTCTTTTAAAACCAGTGGCAAATGCTTAGTAGCATTGTTAGTATAACCAAAAGTTAGTTTGGAAATTTAATAAAAGAAAAAATAAATTAATGTTCTAAAACCTGACTTGGCTGTATTTTTACCTTTTCTTAACTCTACACGCTATATCTTGTCTTAGAAAGTTTTAAATGATCTTCGCATAGGATATGTCTGATTGCAAACTTTACATACTGAGAATGAAAGCCCATTTTATTGTTGGTAAACACAAGCAAACAACATATGCCTGACACTCTATTTAAGGTTACTGCCACAACTTGGAAGATACTCTAGGACACTAAACATTTTCTGATTATTCATCAGTTATTCATTCATTCAACTAATAGATATCTAGTGCTTACTCTGTGCCAAAAATTGTCCTGGATTTTAGATCTTAAAATGATGAAAAAGATAGATAACACTTCTGCCTATGTGGAGCTCATATCATAGTGGTGGCTCAAATTTTTGTTAACTGAATAAGTAAATGAATGAATGTGGGTGCAAGAGGAGACTGGGATTGGGCTGGATGGTGTCCAGAGTATCCAGCAATCCTGGTAAAGCCTGAGGGCTTAGAATGAGCGGGGGGAGGTCAGTGCCAGCTTAGTGATCTTGCCCATCCTCTCCTTACTCATAGACCCTGTAAGAAGACCCAGCCTGCATTCAGGTGCTTGGAAAGTCAGTGCTGCCTGCATCTCCATCCCCTCTTCTTCACTCACTTGCTACTTACTGTTGGCTCCACTTACAGCCTTCTTCCCTCTTGGCTGGTTCCCCCTCTCTGCCAAGCTCCTCTGGATTGATGCTTTTGGGTCTGGATGGTGTGGTTCTTCTCCCTGCCTTGCTTCCTACTTCTCTCCTCAGATTCCTACTTACCTCCACATCCCAGGCAATAGGCCCCCTCTACCTCAATCTGAGCCTAGCTCTAGTTTCTAAGTTGTAGCCTTAGGTACCGACTGACCTAGCTGACAAATTGGATCTCAGGGATTGGGGTATAGCAGCAGTAATTTTCAGTCAGGGGTGGTGCTCAAAACCCGGCAGACAACAGGGTTGGGGGCATAGCATCTAGCCAGTTTGGATAAGGATCATGACTGGGAGGAAGAGACTGGAGGGAGAAGGTCAAGGGGTCAGGTATTCAGGGTAGGCTGTCTGTGTGACAGAGTAACAAAGCACAAAGCAAAGAGTTAAGGAAAGTTCTAGTCTCATGGGAAGGCAAGCATGTTCCTGACAGAGGGTTAGGGACAAGGCTGCAGTTTGGTGGGCACGTGGATGCCTTCCACACCCAGCCTATGTTAGTACTAATTCCTCACTCTAATAACTGGGGGTCTGAAATACTGATCTGGCGGTCGGGTTAGGGCCAAGACTCAGAACACGGGTTCAAAGAGGAGACCTTGAGAGGAGACGGAAGAGGGTGTGAATCTCAACTCTGCTCCTCACTAACTCTGACCCTGGGCAAATTGCCTCACCTCTGAGCCCTAGTCTCCCTACTTATAAAATGGGCTTGGTAGCAGCTACTTTACCTAGATGTGGTGAGGATTAAATGATGACTTTAGGAGGACTTTGAGGCTTCTTCAAAAAGAAGATGAGTCTTTGAGCAGCTAGGGCCTTCCATGAGTCCCAAGTGGAGAAGGGGTGACAATCAGCAGGCCAGTGCTGGTGCCGCTGCCTCTGGGGCCACCGTAGTCATTCAGGTTTGGCAGCCAGAGAGCAATAATACCCAGGGGTTGTGCTCTCCCACTGAGTCTGGGGGAGTGGTTGGGTGTTGACTCATTCATCTCTGCCACATGCTCACATGTGTACAGTTCTTGTATTTGCCGTGGTTCTGCCAGGAGCTCATCGTCTCTGGGTCCTGAGTCAGGGCATCTCCTTCCTTCAAGTGCAAGCAGTGGTGACCAAAAATTGAAAAAAAATATATCTATACATATAGATAGATGTATCGATATAGATAAAGATATAGATAAAAATATAGATCTATGTCCCCTGTTTGCTGAGTCTGTTCCACATACTAATTAATGTTGGACTTAATCTTTCATTCTGCTCAGAACCTTTCATCCCTCCTTACTTTTAATTGTATCATTTGCTTAATTTTCTAGACCTTCTATAATCTGAAATCAAGTTATTAACCACTTAGCTCCCTTGCTTCCTGACATCCCCCTTCTCTGTCCCACCCAGGTCCATGCCTCCCAATGATAGGTTCTCCTTCCCTTTGGATGCTTGACCTCCAGTTGCTCCTGTTATTCTTGCTCTCTTAAATGTCCTACTCTTTCTTCCACCTGGCTCAGGTCTCACCTTACCCTTGAAGCCCTGTTTGACTCTTGGAATGCTTACAGATCTCCATATCCCTGAATATGGAGAGGAATATGTTTAGAATATCAAAGTTCACCAACTCTAAGATGCCATCCACTGAAGATGCACCATTATTTTATGCACCATTAGGAAGACTCTCCTAACAAAATGGCAACCATAGAATGTAAGATACATCCTTATTTTGGAAAGGTTCACCTATGAGAAAGTTTGTCTTAGGCACAGTGAAATGCTGTAATTATTTGGTGCTATATATTATTCATAGTTATAATGGATGTTACCACTGTTTTGTAACTGCCTGTTTATTTTCTGATTCCTCCACTAGAATGTATATTTCATGAGGACAGAATTCATGCCTGGCTCATTCACTGTTGCGTCCGTAATCATCCAGCGCACTCTCTGGTCCTCATGAAATGACCGAATAAATGGACTCCTATCCTAAAAGGAAAGCTCCTCGAAGACAAGGACTGTGTATTACATGCCTATGTACAGTTATTTTTAAAATTGACCTGTGACATAGATATAGTAAAGTGCACTAATCTTAAGTGCACAGGTTAAAGTCTTTATCTATGTATATATCTACATTGTAATCACTGAAATTAAGATATAGAGTATTTTCCCATGGTACTTTTCCCAGCGCTGAGAAAATAGGAGATATCTATCAGTATTTCTATACTCATCGATTGATTAAATGGTCTCCAGCTACCCTTGTATATAGCTTAGTTTCAGTTCTTTCCTGTTTATCCTGGTTCACTGGTTCTCAGATTCTCTCCTGCGTTAGAATTGCCTACAAAGCTTGTAGACACACAGATTACTGGGCCCCGCCCCTGGACTTCCTGATTTAGAAGGTCTGTGGTAGAGGCTGAGAATTTGCTTTTCAAACACGGTGTTTAATGTGGCTCTAGTGAGGTGAGGAGGGAGGGTCTTCCCAAGAGTATTAAATGTCTCCCAAGTCAGATGCTAATTCTAATCAGGGGTTCTTTGTGACAGACAGCCTGGGCAATGTGGTAAAGCACTTGTACTCCTCAGAAGAATTATTCTCAATGGAATAAAACAGAATACCTAGGACTACAAAGAAAACCAATTACATTAAAATGGATTGTTCAAATTATTTTGAAATTATTTTATAATTGTAATATTTACAGTATCTACAAGTCATCTGTATTGTGATATGAAATGTTTGTGGTTTCCATTGGTGGTAAACTCACACACCTACTGATAACACCACTGTGGTTGTTGCTTACATTTATAACCGAAGGAAATGACAAATTATAGATAGAAGTTAGTGAAGATAAAGAGCCTAAGTGAGGCATCCTTGCCCTGGTGCAATCTGAAATGAGACGCTCTATTTCTGGCCCTCACTCAAGTTCCAAAGAAGTCAACTCTGTATATTTCAGTGTTGTTCACTAAATGCCTTCTATATTGAGACACTGTGATAGATGCTCAATCTACAGAGAGATATCTCTTCTCTTACTCACAAATGGCCCATTTAGATGAGGGAAGATCGAAATATAAACTGATAATTAAAGTGTGACATAGGCAGAAAGGGAAGGATGCACAGAGCACAGAAGAAAAGAATGGGACAACAGATGCAGGAGTAGGAGACATGAGTGTGAGAGGTCTGTTAACTCGATTGAATGGAAGTTGTTGAGGTAGAGTATGACACTGGTGCTCCCCAACGACACATGCCTCCAGATCCTCAGGCTCCCCTATGTTGACTCTGAAACTCGGCCACAAAACTTGCTTTGGCTGAAGGAACAACAGCCAGCTTGACATGGACATTGGTACCTTGGGGCTTGCCTCTTGTCATGCTTGGGCTTCAGCTGCCATGGAGGGAGTCTGGGCTTAGATTCCAGAATGCGGAAAGGTCGTGTGGACTGCAGTCCTGTAGAATGATAGGCCACCTTTGATATTCCAGCTTCAGAGCAGCATAAAGCAACCCCAATCAGAGAGTGAGAAGCAGCAGAACCACCAACCCACAGAATCATGGGAAATAATGAATTGTTTTCATCACTGTGTTTTAGAGTGGTTTGCCACACACCAGTAGGTAACTCAAATAGTTGTTTTTATTTCTTTACAATTTTTCCTCTTCTGTTTGGCTTTTTAAAATACAGAGGGCAAAACACCCTGTGAAATAAGCCAATGCGGAGATTCTCCTGCAAACAAATAAGCATGATTTCCAGAGAAGCTTCCCATGTTTCATACATTTAAATCTTTTAAGATCTACGTCTAAAAAATGGTTATGACTCTAGTAAATTGAAATGCTGATCTTCAGAGAATGATTACTTTAAAATCATAAACTCCTAAAATGTGGGATTTTCAGCTGGAAGAGATCTTGGAATCTATGCATCTTAATATCTCTTAACTTCGTTTTATTTTTAAGTTTACTTATCTTTTTTTAGTAATCTCTATACCCAGTATGGGGTTCAAACTCATGAACTTGAGATCAAGAGTCCCATGCCCTTCTGACTAAGCCAACCAGGCACCCCTAACCTCTTAATTTTAGAGTTAAGGACACCAATGCATGAGAGGTTAAAGCTACAGAGTATTTTGTTAGTAGGGTCAAAAAGAGAAACCAAATCTTTTGACTTCTGATATAGTGTCTTCTAATAAGTAAGAAATAGCAATTTGTAGATTATCACTTCCATTATTTTATTTTTGCAATAGGCAAAGTAGATATTTTTATCCTTTCTAATTTTGTGGGTGAGTTACATTTAAAAATTTCACATAAGCTTAATTCATGTAACTCATAAAACCAGGACTAGACTGTGGGTCTTATGTCCCCTGGGCCAGGGGACATATTTTTCATGATATCAGGCTGCCTGTGATGTTCAGCATAAAAAACAAGGAAATAAACTAATCTATTTTTGAAAGAGAATCAGCAGTAGACACTAATCTGGTCCATCTCTGAATTTCTCATAGCTATGTACCATGTATATACTGTGTCACTTAATAAATATTTGTAATATGAAATGAATACATGAATGAATAACTGAATAAATAAGGGCTAGAACAAGATTATGCTTTATTTTTACTAGGCATTCCACTCTTGAAGTATGTGTTTAATCAAGATTCCTCTGTATGTGAAAAGGAATAGGGAATAAAAATGCCACTCAGTAGTAATGAGAACATTTTGTAGTTACTGCGCTTTGGAAGCAGAGTGATGAATACAAAATCAAAGTCCATCCATATGTGCCTCTTCTCCTGTATGTAGTAACTCAAAAGTTATCTTCCCCTTCTTCCCAGGGGGAAACTGAGGTAAGGAAAATGACTCAGGCAGCCTTGAGCATCCTTG
The DNA here is from genome assembly GCA_004023965.1 of Spilogale gracilis. Classification (NCBI taxonomy): domain Eukaryota; kingdom Metazoa; phylum Chordata; class Mammalia; order Carnivora; family Mephitidae; genus Spilogale; species Spilogale gracilis. Next base: position 123,886 of record PITA01000682.1, on the reverse strand, counting down.
TCCAGTAGAAATAATATGAGAGGCACATATTTAATTTAAAATGTTTTAGTAGCCACACTAAAAAAAAGGTAAAAAGAAACAAATGAAATTAATTTTTGATAATATATTATACTTAATTCAGTATGTCTAAAATATCTTCAACATGTAATCCATACAAAAATTGTTAATGAGATATTTTACTTTTCTTTTCTTTCTTTTTTCATTTTCTTTTTTGTTAGTGAGTGTTTTATATTCATAGTACAGCTCAGTCCAGACCAGCTACACTTCTAGAGCTCAACAGGCCCATGTGGCTAGTGGCTCACATTTTGGACAGTACATAGAACACAGTCATTCCGTAAAGAGAAGGTATCAGTAATTACAGTCCAGAGAAAGTAGTCGTGTTTTAAGGAATACTTGAGGAAATTGTCCTGCATAATCCAGACCACTGTATCTCGAAGGAGGATTCTACTATGCCCTGGGAAGTCAGGTCCAGATGTCTGACAGCCTTTTGGGAAGACGTTGAGCTGTGCAGCCCTGGGGGGTAAGTAACCTAGTCTTCGTATAACTTTGTTTCCCATCTGTTACTACTTAGAGCTGTGCCCACGATTACATGCAATAATAGGAAAAAGCATTTGGTCAATACAGCAGGTAGGAGGCCCTTGACTAATAGGAGCTCTAATAATCTACTAGGATCTCACTTTATCACACAAACCTCAACCCCGTTTTGGATTTTTTATAAAATGGTTGGGAGGACTCTCTACAGATCACTATCTTTTCTGCCACAGCAAGTGTAAAGGGGCATGTAGGTATGGTAAATTTCCCAAAAGACAAAGTAAAACAAAAAAGGTCATGAGGTACATTGTTTAGCCTTCTTTTACTAGAGGGAATCTCATATTAATAAAACCAGATGGTCTTCTACTCTTTTATTGTTTTGTTTTTTAAGATTTTATTTACTTATTTATTTTCAGAGAGAGAGAGAGAGAGAGCACAAACAAGGGGAGTGGCAGGCTTAGGGAAAAGCAGGCTCCCCACTGAGCAGGAAGCCCAGTTGGGAGTTTGATCCCAGTGTCCTGGGATCATGACCTGGAGCCAAAGACAGACCCTTAACCGACTGAGCCACCCAGGTGTCCCTACTCTTATTGTGATAAAGTATTCATAATATAAAGTTTACCACTTTAACCATTTTTAACTGACTGAGCCACCCAGGCACCCCTTCACTTTAACAAACATTTTAACATGTGTAGTTCTGTGTCATTAAGTACATTCACATTGTTCTGCAACCATCACCGAACTTTTCCAACAATCCACAGTAAAACTCTCCACCCGTTATCTCCCCCACTAAACCCATCACCCCGTTTCCGCAGCCCCTGGCAACGCTATTCTACTTTCTGTCTCTTTGTATTTCGCTATCCAGGAATCTCGTGTAAATGGAGGTCTTCTATTTTTTGAGGTAACTTTGTTCTTTCTTTAAACATTACAATAAGAATATTTGTTTAAAAATACTGACAGTAGGGTGCCTGGGTGGCTCAGTGGGTTAAAGCCTCTGCCTTCAGCTCAGGTCCTGATCTCAGGGTCCTGGGAGGCCTGCATCGCACTCTCTGCTCAGCAGGGAGACTGCTTCCTCCTCTCTCTCTCTCTCTCTCTCTCTCTCTCTCTGCCTACTTGTGATCTCTCTCTGGCAAATAAATAAATAAGATCTTTAAAAAAATACTGACAGCAAACCTAGAGGTTTTTAAAAAGGAATAATCAATGTTGGAATGCTGTTGATACACACTGATGAAAGGCACTGAAGAAATAAATCACAATTATTACACACACATACCTGAGAGAGATGATCACTACAAAGCTTTTTCTTCACTGTGTAAAATGAACTTTGCATGAAAATGTATATACATGAATATAAATGAAAACATCTTTGCATGAGATTACTGCTCCTAAAGGCCATAAATAATGATGCCAAAATTTTCATGAATATCAGAACTCTCACTGGTACAGTACATCCTTGGGTTTGTCACTAGCTTGCCACTTGGCCTGGGCTTTAGTGCCTGATCCTCTCAAGTCCCTCCTATCATCATCGGTAAAATGCAGACACTACTAAGAGCAGCCCTTCCTACATCACAGAGTTGATGGGAAGATCAAACAAGATAATTAAAGTGAAAAGGCTTTGAAAAATACGAAGCCCTGTAGAAACACAGGGCATTATTAAAGACTGTGGAGAGATTGTTAACTTGATTCAAGGCCAAAGTTTTGCACTTACAAAAGTTAAAAAGATATTCAGTATTTGCAAATTATTTAGAAAACCAAATTCCTGGGGCACCTGGGTGGCTCCATCATTGGGCATCTGCCATCGGCTCAGGTCGTGATCCCAGGATCCTAGGATTGAGCCCCACATTGGGCCCCCTGCTTGGCAGGAGGCCTGCTTCTCCCTCTCTCATTCCCCTTGCTTGTGTTCCCTTTCTAGCTATGTTTCTCTCTGTCAAATAAATAAATAAAATCTTAAAAAAAAAAACCAACCCTAATCCCTGTTTTGGTGACCCAGTACCATGACTGAATTGTGTTCTAAATGCCGTACATTTGATACCTACTTCTCTATGTCATATAACCACATTACCACACTAGGTGTAATGGTACAGCATTTCAGCAGTACCTTCAATTTTTGGTGGGTAAGAAGTTACAAATCCACATAGCCTAAAGATAAAGTCATGTCTCCCCAGGAAGCTGTTGTTGTTTTTTACTTTTCCATGGTGGCAACAGTGCTACTCTCTGTAACATATCCGCTATAGGAGACCTGCAGTGATTGAATAGACATTCATTGAATGCCTACAGTGCACAAGGCGTTTGTGGTAGAGATGGTGCCAGGGGAAGGATGGAGGTAATGAGAAAAAATACAAAGAGAAAAGGTGTATCCCTGCCTTGGACGAGCTTTAAAACTGTTGGGGAGTGCCACATCCTGTGACAAATAACTAGAAAGAGAATGAAAGTGATGCCAAGAAAAGTCTTAAGGACTATACCATGGGAGTTCCAGAGGTTCAGAGGATTAATTCATTCAACCTAGGAAGGCAGAAGAACCTCATGACATTTGTCCTGGGCCCTGATGCACGAGAAGGATCCTTGGTTCTGAAATAGAAGGGAAATATTTCAAGCCTGAAGGAGCCATATTTAGTACCCCCCAAATAAATACTCACCTACTAACTTGCTGGTAAAACCAAACGATATGCCTGTGACTTTACAAAGTTAGAGCTGGGTGGTATTAGAGGTTAAATCCCAGATTCTCATTTAAAAGCACCAGCCTAATAGCATTCCACTGTTCCAGGAAGATGGTTCAGAGAACACTCAGACTTAGCCTGGCAAACAGCACTCCCTTTTAGTTCAGCTCCATAAAGTTGCAAAAATTGACCAGATGGGGGTTCCAGGTTTAAACACCCTATGCGGAGCTAGAAAACGCTTCCACACCAGTGTTCCACCTGCAGGTTTCTAAGCCCACTTCTACTTCTCTCCCAGTTTTCACAGATTTAGCATTAATATTTCTATTTAGGTTTTGGGTTTCTCTGGGATTAAGTTTTCCCTTTCCAGTGCATTACTGTTAGATTATTTTTCCTTTTCCCAAGTGTATAAAACCATTCTTCCAACCATTGTCATACTATTAGCTAACATTTATTGACAGTGAGCCAGACAATGTGCTCTGTATATTGTGGCATGTCCCTTACATGGGGCAGGTAATATGACTACAGTTGACCCCTGAACAACTCAGGGATTAAGGCACCTACCTTCCCCACCCCTCTCTGCATAGTCAGAAATCAACCTATAACTTTTGATATCCCCTAGACTTAATTACTAATAGTCTATATTGACTAAAAGCCTTACCGTTAATATAAATGGTTGCTTAACACATATTTTGTACATGTATTGTATACTGTATTCTTAAGTAAAAGAAAATGTTATTGGGAAAAATTTTAAGGAAGAGAAAATACATTTACAGTACTGTATTTACAAAAAAAAAATCCATGTGTTAGTCAACCTGTGCAGTTCCAACCCATGTTGTTCAAAGACCAACTGTATTTCCATTTTATAAAGAGGAACAGAGGCCTGCAGAGGTCAAGTGACTTGTCCTGTGTCTACCGGCCAGTTCCGTGGTGGAGTCCAGTGTTAAAGCCCGGACACACACCATCTGTATATTAAACCCTGCACTGCATTATCCCAGTGCCCTTGCTTTTCTCCTTCAATATCAACAGAGAATTTTTGTGAAATTTCCATGTCATTTACATGCAAACTATTTTGAAGAATGACAATCATCTACTCAATAGGTTAAGAGAAACAAGCTTCTGCTGACTTGATAGGATCATGTTGACTAAGATTTATTGAGTACTTCCTCTGTGCAAGGCACTCTGCTATACACGTGTATTTTCTCACTTTAACCTGCTGAGTACCTTAGAGGAGCATTATCACCACCTCTTTTACAAAGAAGCCAAGTGAGGCACAGAGAGGTTAAGCAACTGGCTGAAGGTCCTGTTAGGAAGTGTGTGTGTGTGGGGGGCAGTATTTGAACTTTGGCCATTTAATCTCAGGGCTCTAGCTTTTAACCTCTGAGCTTTCTGACTCTTTACAGTGAGGGCCCCAGCAAGAGTCTTCCTCAAAATTTCTCCCCCACCTGTCTTATCCAGAGACTTAAGTGAGACTCCCATACACCATCCCCAGCAGGCATTGCTCTTTGTCTTCTGGGAGGGGTGACACCTGGAATAGGGAGAACAGAGTTCCTTTAAAGCCTTGTACCAAGAACGCAGGGCCCTCAAATGTGGGTAAGATGCTGGGCCTGCCTTCCCTGTTGGAGAGGGGCAGGAAGGAGACCCAGGCAGACACAACTTTGAAAGCAAGATAGCAGACAGACAGGTCAGACCACTCCTCTGCTTAAAGCCATCTCACCCGCCGCCCTCACCAACAGGACAGTCTTGCTTCTGCATCTAGCTCTTTAGCCTCATCTCTGCCTCACGGTTGCACACCCTGTGCAACCAACAACGGGCATCTGTGTTTCCTTGCCTGCTTCTGTGCAGCCCTTCCAGCTAACATAGCTTTCCTTCAAGACTTACCTTGGTCACATCTGTATTTAAACTTGCCCTCCTCTCCCACTGTTTGTGACACTGCAACACTCTAAACACCTATTCTAGCTGTTATTACACCAAATTGAAATCATTTGCAAACATGTCTCTTCAGGGACCCCTGGGTGGCTCAGTTGGTTAAGCGACTGCCTTCCGCTCAGGTCATGATCCCAGAGACCGGGGATCGAGTCCCACATCATGCTCCCTGCTCAGCGGGAAGCCTGCTTCTCCCTCTTTCACTCCCCCTGCTTGTGTTCCCTCTCTTGCTGTGTTTCTCGCTGTCAAATAAATAAAATCTTAAAAAAAAAAAAAGTCTCTTCAAAGGCATGATGAGTGGTTATTGCTCTTTTGCATCCGCAGTGACGCCCCCACCTCCACCCTGTCCCAGCATAGAGGCCAGAGGAGACTCTCAAAGCTTGGGTGAAAGCCAGAATACACACATAAGGCAGCGCAAGGATTTCTGGGCAGGTGAGCAGCCCAGCACCCAGCACTGAATGAGGTCCTCAGTGATCAGCATTTGCAAGTTTGAGAAGGAAGATGTTTGGAAGAACAGAAAGCAAACCTGGGCCACCCTCAGCTGGATGGGCAACACAAATCGGGGAGATGAAGGGAAAGGAGAAGGCCTTCCAGAAGTTTGCTTGAGCTGACCCCATCATCAGTAACATATTTTAATTGGTCCTGATACAATACCTTCCAGCAGCGTACCCATCCTCATTGCACACCCTTGGGGTGCCTCAGGCGGCACATATCAGGCTTACAACTTATCCAGGTATTACCGGCTACTTTTAAAGCAGCACTTGCTTTAATCTTCTTAACAACTTGTTAAGTATTTTTATCTATTTTACACATTCAGAACGGTTAAAGCATCTTAATCCCACCCGTTTTCCGGACGGGATGGCTGACATTGATCTCTGAACCGAGGGTTTCCTTGCGCGCCACCTTTTTGGGCTTCAGGGACTCCTAACGCACGGGGTTCAAAAAATAACTGCTGAGCTCTATCTTCACAGAGGAAAAAAAAGTTGTTTGAGGGAAAGGGGCACTAGAGGAGGCCTGGGCGGGGAGGGCCGGGGAGAGGAGAAACAGGAGGGGCGTAGGCAAGTGGGAGAAAGGCGGGACGGCCGGCTGGAGCGCCCGGCCGCCGGGGGCGGGGCGGGGCGAGGCGCGGGCGCCATGCCATTGGTCCGCGCGCCCGGGAGCCGCCCCTGCCGCCCGCCCGCCGCCCGCAGGGGGGAGCCTGCATCCGCAGCCCCGCGCGGACAGCCCCGGGGCAACACCTGCACCAGTGCGGGGCAGAGCCCCTCGCGCGCTGCGCTTTCTGGGGAGCGGAGGCTCGCCGCGCCCGGGCAGGAGGAAGGTAACGCGCCGCGCGGAGGGTTTCGGGGTTTGCGCCACTCTGCTGGGTCTGAGGACTCGAGTTCGCGGGAGGCGGCGAGACGCTCTCCCTGCCGGGGTTCTAGTCTCTATTTCTCTGCCCACTCAATGTGTTATCTCAGGAAACTTTCTTTCCCACTCCGGGTCTCTGTTCAGTGAGGGAGGTGTTGGTGTTGACTGATGCTTTGTAGTGTTCTGAGTTCTAAAACGTGAGCAGAGCGTTGGCATCCGGCAAGCTCCCTTCTTCACATCCTTACCTATAAGAGCCGGCTCCGCTGCCCTGGGGAGCCCAGTCTTCAGGAAGCCGAGGTACCGGGTGGACGGGGGTTGTACTGGACTGTCCCGTTTCCTAGGGCTTTTGAATACTGACCCTGGGCTTTGGGCTGGCTACTGGCGGGACTTGGCCGTGGAGTGACAGCCCCCGGATTGCTCAGGTGAAGTCAAGTAGAGCGTTAGGACCTATCTACCCGTGTGGTGTTGGGAAGGGGGAGCTGGGGGCTGATCATTTTTACTTGGAAAACAAGCAGTTTTGGTTTTGGAATTATTTTCCTACACCCAGACCTCGTCCCATCGTGAGTTCTAAGTCTCAGGAATAGGATTTATCATCTTCCCGGGTGGAAAACTAACTGCTTCAGCGACCAGGACATAGGGCTCCATCAGTAGTGGACTTCTCTCTGGGCACCCATCCTATTTCCTCCCTCTTCCCTTTCCTCCCTCCTGCCTTTATAAAACCCCCTTGGACTTTGAGGGACTCCATTTTCTGCCCTAGTGAAAAAGCCTCATTTTCATTTAGTGCTGGGTTGTGACCAGCGGCCTCTAGAGCTTTGGGTTCTGGGTTGAGATGGAAGCCTGGATAAGAACGGACTGTGGATCACACTGTCAGCCGCCCGGCCCATACAGCCGGCCCATACAGCCTGGCAGGGATGTGTGCAGGAAGCCCAGTGGGCTTGAGAGAGACAGACATGGGAAGGTGGGATGGACTCAAACTGCTGTCCAGCTTCCTGTCCCCTTCTTGGCAGCCATTCCCCGTGAAGGAATGGTGGCCCCAGCTGTCAGTTGTATGCAGCAGCCAAACAGAGGATGATTGAAAGGAGTTGAAGACTTAGATGGGGGGAGGTGGTGGTTACTGTGGAAGGTCTCCAGGTGCTCCCTCCCCTCCCTTTATCCCTGTAGTCCTTCTGCCCTGGTAGTGTGGTGTCTGGGTGAAATCAGATGCCAGGACCTGTGGAGAGTGGTGGGGAAGGAGGCAGGGCAGTGACTGTCTTTATTGGGCATTTATGGGCCATTCTTCTTCATATATCAAGTGTCTTTAGTTCTTACAAAGCCACATGGGGAAAGGTAAACTGGCATTTACCCCATTTTACAAATGAGACACTGAGGCTCAGAAAGACTGCTTCCCTTAGTCACATAGCTAGTAAGCAACACAGCTGGGATTCAAATCTCGTCTCCTTGATTCTAAGATCTGTGTTCTTTCCACCTTTTCTGGTGTTGCTTGAGCAAGGGCAAGCTGGAATCCTAACAGCAAAACCGACTATTACTGAGTTCTCAGTAGGTGCCAGACACTGTCCGAAGCATTTCAGAGGAGTTATGCCATTTATGGTGCAGGAGTTTCGGTCATTCTGTTGGGAATAAATGACTGCTTTAGCCTCTGTCAAGCAGCAGTCCTGTTCCAGAACTCCTGCCCGATTCCCCCCAGCTGCTAGTAAGTGAGTGGGGCAGGAGCCCTGTCTGCTTTATCCTAGAGGTGGTTTGAGGTCTAATGAAAGATTGATTGTCCACATCTGATCCGTTAGACCTGACCGTTGGCTTGTGAATGATCCACTGTCCCCGAAGAGGCCTTTCTCAGGCTTTGCTCAATAAACATTTGTGGAATGAATGAATTAGCAGCTTGTGCAGAGTGGTCTGCTGTTCTGTCGAAGTGGAGCGGCCTGGGCCCCACCATCCTCAGAACCCAGGGTGCCAGGCCAGGCGGTTCTCTCATCTGGGCAAGGGAGGTAGAGTGAACTATGCCCCAGTGGGATTCCAGATTTGCCTGGTAATATGTTTCCTGCCACCTGTTTTATAAGGAATTTTAAAGTTATTGTAGATGAACAAAAAAAATGAAGAAAACAATTTTTTTTTGAACTGACCGGAAAAGTGACTTTGTCTCTCTCAAAAAGGAGGGTAGATAAGATGGTACTGTTTGCTTTAGGGCTTCCCAAACTTATCTGTAGAAGAATCTCCAATAACAAAACTGACAAGCCCTTCCAAGGGTCTGGGTTTAGTTCAGATTGACCCCAGCAGCTTGAAAATTATTTTAAGAATTTATGTGATGTTTTTTCTTATCCGATTTTGTATGTTGAACTTGATTTCAATATATAAAACAAGTTTTTTTCCCCTAAAATATTTGTGTAAAATTGGTGACCTGGCATATTGTTTTATATTCTTGGGGGCTGACAATATCCAAATAGAAAAGTAAGGCAAAGGTTCTGGTTTGGGGGTTTGTCTATTTATGTTTTTCATGCACTTAGTTTACAGTAATAAAGTTCCCAACCCCTTTTTTATTTATCCAAATGAAGCAGGTGTTTTAAAAATAAAAAAAAATCTTTATTGTTTGATTCTCCCCACCAGTTTTATTAAGATATAAGTGGACTATAACATTTTATAAGTCCATGATGATTTCATACATGTATATATTACTACTATTTTTTTGTAGCAAGAACATTTAGCATTGTTAGCTATAGTTAGCATGTTTTATATTAGATCTTCAGAACTTAAGTCATCTTATAGCTGGAAGTTTGTACCCTTTGACAAATATCTCTCTATTTCTCCCCTCCCCACCCTCGGTCTCTGGCAACTGCCATTCTGTTCCCTGGTTCTGTGAGTTCAGCTCTTTTTAGATAACATATACAGGTGATGAGATCATTATTTGTTTTCTTATTACCAGTGATTTATGTATATTCATTGTAGAAAAAGACAAAATACAGACTAATAATAATAATAGTAATAATAATAGATTCATACTCAGAAATAATCAAGGTGAAACTTGGGAGCTAGCCTTCCAAATCTTTTTCTCTGTATCTATATGAATAAAATTTTTAAAAAATGAACAATGATGGGGCATCTGGCTGGCTCAGTCAGAAGAGCAGGTGACTCTTGATCTTGGGGTCGTGAGGTTGAGCCCCACGGTGAGTGTAGAGATTGCTAAAAATAAATAAATAACTAAACTTTAAAAAAAAAAAAAAAAGAATCTCAGGCCCCCTGGGTGGCTCAGTCAGTTAAACATCTACCTTCAGTTCAGGTCATGATCTCAGGGTCCCGGGATTGAGTCCTGCATGGGACTCCTTGTTCAGCAGGCAGTCTGCTTCTCCCTATGCCTGCTGCTCCTCTCTTGCTGAAAAATAAATAAAATCTTAAAAAGAAAAATTTGTAAGAAATAATTAAAGTCATCATAGGTTAATCTTGTTTGTGAACCCCAACGTCTACCCCCCTCCATAATTAATTCCCCGGTGTCACAGTTTCCAGCAGAGGGGGGTACCTACTGTAGGTCTGTTGGAGGCATTCAGGATCAAGCTGTTTTTTTGTGAAATGACTCCGGTGTCTTCAATCTCTCGAATATAACCGAAAATAAAGCTCTTCAGTGTTGAAGTGCAGACTTCTAGCAGAAGACTCTAAAGCTAAACTGCACAGGGAGGAGCCTTTGATAAGATCACTGCTCCCGCATTGCATTTTATTACCTGTGTAACTTTGGGCTTCTCTGAACCAGTTTTTCCTTCTGTAAATGGAGGTTAATGACACCTGTTCTACCTTCCCCTACAGAGTCACTTTTGAGGACCAAGTGTCAGATGTGATTGTTAGTTGAATTGCACGCAGGTGTGTATGCTATTTTTAAAAAGATGTTTAAATGTAGAAAGAACAAAAGTATCGCAGGTCTTGATGAAATGTTGGAATTCAACTTGTGGGCTTAACATTTCAGGAGGACTTACCTACAATGCAAATGTTCTCTTGGATTTCTACTCTAAGTTTTCTTCGAAGAATATGATACCTTGATGGCTAGCATCTCAATCATCGTCACGGTTCTGAACTGAAGAAAAGGACAGGAAATAGTCCCATTTCACAGAATATAAGGCAGGCTTGCCATTCAAGAGAACTGTTCATTGGCACAGAGAGTCCTAGAGTCCCAGGGCTGTCCGTAGTTGCCTTAAGCAAGGCAGAAGTGTACAAGGAGGAAGCAAGGAGAGGAACTGGAAAGGCGGTGTGCCTGCAGGGGTGTGGCTGTACACCAGAAGCCACTGCCTCAAGGGCTGCTCCCAGGCAGACATGGACTCAGCTCCTGGCACTTCTGGAAGGGGCCCTGTGTTGGGAGGCAGGCTTCTCAGCTCCTGTTCCTACCCCAAAGACAAGCTGTGTAATCTTCTCCTTGAGCCTTGGTTTCTTTATAAAGTTATATTAGGACCAGGGGAGGTGACTTCGAATCTTAAAAATCTATGATTCTGGTTGTTTTTTCATCTGCATCTGCCCATATGGAACTTTGGTAGAGAATTACCACATCCAGATAAATCACGTGCGGGGAAAATATTTCCACTTCCTTTGCTTCCAGCTTTTTGTGCCCCTTATGGTGTTCTAAGCATCTGCCCACTTGACCCCTCACCCAGAACACAGAATCCATAGATCACTGAGAGGAGAATTGTTTCTGCTCGTCTCTTTGTTATTATTAATCTAGAACCTCCTTAGATTTGGGGGAGGAAAACTGCTTTTGGTAATTTTGGGGAAGGTTGGTTGACAGAAGTGTATAGTAAAAGCAGGTTATTTCTTTTTTAAAAAAATATTTTATTTGATTTTTTTATTGTTTATGCCCCACACCCAGTGCTCCATGCAATATGTGCCCTCAATACCCACCACCAGGCTTACCCACCCCCCCCTACCCCATCCCCTCCAAGACCCTCAGTTTTTCTCTGAGTCCAAAGTCTCTCATGTTTCATTTCCCTCTCTGATTTACCCCACTTCCAATTTCCTTTCCTTCTCCTACTGTCCTCCATATTACTCCTTATGCCCCACAAGTAAGTGAAACCATATGACACTTGACTTTCTCTGCTTGGCTGATTTCATTCAGCATAATCTCCTCCAGTCTAGTCCATGTTGCTACAAAAGTTGGGTATTCATCCTTTCTAATAGAGATGTAATATTCCATTGTATATATGGACCATATCTTCTTTACCTATTCATCTGTTGAAGGGCACCTTGGCTCTTTTCCACAGTTTGGCCATTGTGGTCATTGCAAAAGCAGGTTATTTCTGGTAATAAGGCTATGCGTGTCATTATGTACTGGGTACTTGGCCTGGTGCTCTGATTTTTGCAGAATGTGGGAGAAACACACTCTTGAATATCTCAGAACTCAAGGAGAGGGACATACAGGGAGGAAGGAGGGAGAGGGAGAGACACAGGAGAGAGCAGAGGGTACCAGGTGTGGTTGGAATATGATGGAGATAAAAAGACCAGTTTGGGAAAACACTGAGCCCCCATGGACTTGGACAGTCTGGTTTCCTTCTGCATCTACATTGCCTAACCCTTGATGGGAACTTAGTAAATTATTTTTAATGAATTAATAAATGAACAAACGAATGAATGAATGATTCTTCGGAAATGAAATTTTTGCTGAAATATTGTACAGTGACAACCAGGTTGGTTGCAGTGATGTTTTCACATATGTGAAATGTGTACTTACAATCTATGAAAACTTTTTTTCCTGGGACGCCTGGGTGGCTCAGTTGGTTAAGCGTCTGCCTTCAGCTCCGGTCATGATCCTGGAGTCCTGGGATTGAGTCTCGTGTCAGGCTCCCAGCTTCCTGGGGAGTCTGCTTCTACCTTTGAACTTCTCTCCTCTCATGTTCTCTCTCTCTTTCTTTCTTTCTCTCTCTCTCTCTCTCTCTCTCTCTCAAATAAATAAAACCTTTTTCCTATGCATTATCCTGCATAATAACAATAGAGATTTTTTTTTTAAAGGCCAAAATAAAGCCTTTCCTAATGCCACACTTTGTGGACATGTCACAGCTACTGCTAATAGAAATGGATTTGGTTTATTATTTCTAGGTAAGTTTTCTTCTGTAAAGGCACCAAGAAATACTTGAGGGGTAGGAGTATAAGACCCAGTAAGCAGTTCCACAAATTTGTGTTCCAAGTCAGAGGAAGAAAGACTGGCATTGCTTGAGTTCTGGGTGACTAGAGATTCCTTTTTTCCCTTGCAGAAGCATTGTTTTACCCTAAATCTTGACAGAACTGATGCCATCGGCTTCTGATTAGACAGATGTGTTTTGTGTCCCCATTACTCATGGCCACAGGCGCCTGGGCTCTCCTGCCACTAGCTGAGTCAGCTGATTAAAACATAGGGCTGCGGGCAGGGCCTGGATCCCTGGCCGAGCCACGTGGCTCTGTCAGATCTGCACCTCCCCCACTCCCACCCCTCCCACCAGCAGTCTGCACTGAGAGAAAAGACTGAACTTTAGCCTGTTAGATTTATTAGGGAAGATTCTTTACCATTGCTTGTTTTAGACTGAGTTTTAGGAGTAAGGGACCTGAGTTTTCAGTGTAATTCTTTCACTCTTGTTGGAGTGGGTTCTCGGGTTGTTTCAGGTTTCCCATCTTGGCACGTGCTCACGGTGTGCATCCTGAGCTACCCCATGTCTACAGCGGTCACCATGGCATAGCATTTCTCCAGTGTGCCTCAAATGGGAATGATCATACCGGCCTCACAGAGTTGCTCTGAGCATTAAATGAGGTCACAATTAATCAATGAAACCCACAAAAACGGCTTGAGATGCTGTTGCTGGGAGGTTGGCCAAAGACTCATCAGCCAAGGACTCACCACCTCATGCCTGTCTGGTGCCATTTTTGATATAACTTCAGTTTCTCTGTGACATGTATTCGAGGTACCTTGTGAATAGTTGAACCCACAGGAATTCAGGGACAAATGCTATGGACCCACTGCATTGACAGCCCCTGGGGATAGTAACTGGTAGGTAGGATTCATCTTCCACAAAAGCCATTTCAGAAGTGTTTTCGGTATGTCCAAAATTCTGGTATGTCCTTCATTGCTAATATAACATTTTATTATATGTAGTTGCTTCAGATTGCTTTTTTAAACTCCATGAGGCAAGTAAATGATGACTATGTTATTAGAGCCGTTACTGTGTACTCGGCACTATTCTCAGCACTGTACCTACAGCAATTTATTCAATCCTCACAGTAGTCTATTATTGATACTATTTTGAGTACTATTATTTTCCCGCCTTTGATGATGATGAAATTAAGGCACAGATAAGGTGAATGTGTTACCCAAGATGACATAGCTAGTAAGAGCGGGACTAGGGATTTGAACCCAGTCTGACTCTAGAACCCATGCTTTGGATCATCAGAGGATAATCTTCCCAAGCAAAAATGTCACTTTCATTGTCTGTAAAGTATGAGGACATCACATTCACCGCAGAGTGTCTGCCTGTACCCTCGTAGCATTCCACTCTGTTGTTCATGGAAGGAAGACGCTGAAAACAGTTCTAGATCAGAATGAGGATGCATAGCTTGGCATAGGTTTTCACCATACAAGATAATGCTTGAAAATGAGCTTGTTGCATGATATTCAGAAAATTTTATTACCTAGAGACAGCAGTAATTAAGTTTAAGTCTTGCAGGAAATATCTGGGAGATGAGACTGGATTACAAAGTGATGAGTCAGCAACTCAACGCAGCATTTCAGTATCAATACTGGGCTGTAATATAGCAACTGAAGTGCTGTGTTTCAGGAGGGAAAGTAGTAGCTCTGTTTCCATCAAGTAAATCACAGTATTTATGGTCTTTTGCTTAGAAGAGTGAAATTGTATCTTTCTTTTCCACTCCTTTTAGGGATGTTAGGAATAATAACAAGAACATGGTGATAAAAAGAATGCTTTAGGGTGTATTGAGTATCTATAATGTATCAGCCCCCTGCCAGTCCATTGCTTATCTACTTGGAAGGACAGTTCTCTGCACTAGATGTCTATTACCCATTTTACAAATGAGGAAATGGAAGCAGGGAAATTGAGTACATTGCCCAAGGTCAACAGTTAGTGAATGGCAAAACAAACATTTGAATTCCGGTTACTTAACTTGACTCAGAAGCCTGTGCTCTGTCCCCTAGCCAGTACTGACTGCCTCTTTCTGCGGCTTCTGTAGAGGAAGGATGTTATATCCACATTTATGGAATCCTGCATGTTGCTTGGCATGAGGCTCATAACAGATTATTATATTTGAAACTGGGACTGTTCTAGGAAACCGGGAACATTTCTGTTACCATAGAAACAGTAATGATGGACTTGATATGTCTTTTAGGAGAAAAATCTGGTTTTCCCAACATACCATAGCCTAAGGAGTCAGGCGCTTACTTAGCAATTAAAAAGCAGGATTGCGGGGCACCTGGGTGGCTCAGTTGGTTAAGCCACTGCCTTCGGCTCAGGTCATGATCCTGGACACCCGGGATCGAGTCCCACATCAGGCTCCCTGCTCGGCAGGAAGCCTGCTTCTCCCTCTCACTCCCCCTGCTTGTGTTCCCTCTCTAGCTGTGTTTCTCTCTGTCAAATAAATAAAATCTTAAAAAAAAAAAAAAAAGCAGAATTGCCTGGGACCAGAATATATGAAAAATGACCTAGAGAACTGGCAAGTAATTATTTCTTAATGCTTCATTTCTGGAAGACCCCAATTATGTTTTATTTTGGGGTATTACAGCTTGATAAATAAGTAGGAATATGTGAAGAACTGGAGTAAAAACAAAGTTGGTCTTCATGTTGTAGAGATTTATTACAGAATTCTTTGTACCAGTTACCCTACTCAGACCACTTAAATATGATACTTTTTTACTCTGATAGCATGCACCTGTAGGTGTTTTTGAAAGAGCATAATACTCCACCTTTCTGCAAATATAATCCTTGTATTCTTGATGGAATCCTGGGGATACATTGCCGTCTGATGGTTAGTAACAGATGGTTGTGAGGGGCAGTCATAGGTGGAAAGTCAGAAGCCAGAATCTTGTGAAGCACAGTGGCTGGCAAGGTGATGGGGGGGCTATAGCAAGGAAAGTGTTTCTGGATTGTGTCCATGGGCAAGTATGAGTCTGGAAGTGCATGTTCCCTATCGAGGCAACAGTAATGGAATCGAGTTGGCTTTACAGTCAGACAGTATTGAGTTTAAGCCTCAGATCGATTTATTACTTGTATAATTAAACAAGTAACTTAACCCCTCTGAATCCGAGTTTTCCTTTCTGAAAAAATTGCATCTGTATTTTCTCATTCTCATTCTCACAAAATGGCTCTAAGGAATCAATGAGATAATAGATATATTAAAGTGTCTAACATGATGTCTTGCACAGGGTCACTGTTCAGCATCTGTGCCTTTTGCTGTCTCTTCTCTTTTTTTCCTTTCCTTTTGGATGCCTCTGTTGGCTCTCAAGAGCTCCTATTGTACAAGCTTTGCCATTATCCAACCGTACTTCATCAAATCCCTTAATTTTATAGATGCTTCTGTTTCTCCCTGTAGAAAATAGGAGCTGATGATATTTGCCCCACTTTTTTTTTTTAAGATTTTATTTATTTGACAGAGAGAAACACAGCCAGAGAGGAAACACAAGCAGGGGGAGTGAGAGAGGGAGAAGCAGGCCCCCTGCTGAGCAGGGAGCCCGATGTGGGGCTTGATCCCGGGTCTCCGGGATCATGACCTGAGCCGAAGGCAGTCGCTTAACCAACTGAGCCACCCAGGCGCCCCTTGCCCCACTTTTTAAAAAAGATTTTATTTATTTATTTGACAGAGAGAAACACAGCTAGAGAGGGAGCACAGGCAGGGGGAGTGAGAGAGGGAGCCCGAGGTGGGCGGATCTTGGGACTCCGGGATCATGACCTGAGCTGAAGGCAGACGCCTAAGGAGGGAGCCACCCAGGTGCCACCCCACTGTTTTATAGGGTTTTTATCTAATCATTAGGTTGACGACCAGATTCTGGGGATTCAAGAAAATGCCCGGGATAAGGACAACAAAGGTAAAGAGTATTTACAGTTCAGTATAAATGTTTTAGTGGAAATACATATACAGCTTGTTGTGAAATTGCAGAGAGCACTGCCTGGGAACATTGCGGGGTGACAAATGAGGTGGAACCATGGCCCAGGAGGAGTTTTCTAGATTGAGAAGGGAATGGGGTAGAAAGAACGGGTTCAAGGACTTTAATATTCCGTGGTACAGAGGCAGGAAGAGCATGCGATACCAGGGGAGAGACCAAGGCGTTGGCATACAGGGCCGAGAAGTTGTGGCTGGAGGGACCATACACGTGGTGGGCTGAAGGCCAACAGTGAAACCTGGCCATAAACTTGCCCTTTGCCTTGGAGTTTACAAGGAACTAATGGAAGTGTCTCAATCTTGTGAATGAGATAACTGGATTTCTCTTTAGGAGGAACAGCCTAAATTAGGGAAATGATTAACACTGCCCAAGCTATGGAAGATGGATTGATTGAAAGCACATTTCTTTGGACTTATGGGTGCAGATAAAATAATATATTTTAAAGCTTTTTGCAAAAGGTAGTTGTAGAGATGGAGCTACTTTTTAATTCGAGACTTCTACAGGAAGGTACGTACATAGGTATAGGAAGATAGTGACTCCATATACCAATTTATAAACTGGACCACTTGGAACCATATTATTCCAAGAGGATTCATATGCCCTGCTTTGGGGCTAAGCATATTAACCATTTTTCAGTAAAGGACCAGGTATGCTTATGACAAACGATTGAGGCTTAGATCCAGAAAGATATAAATACTTTTTTTCAAATGTCCAGAATTGCCTTTAAGATTCTGGGAGCCGTTGACACCCAGGGCATGCTGAATTTGGGTAGTGATTTGTTGAATGTTTTGTGCTCAGCGTGTACTGCTGTGGTTAGCAGTCCCTGAATTTCCTCAAGGGACAAGCAGGGAGGCTTGGGCCACAGAACGATTTATGGGCAAGTTGTGAGAAACTGGGTGGCCTCTTTCCTTCAGTAGTCAGGGTCAAATACAAGTACATGCAACTGTGTTTGTGTTTCCAGGTCTGTGTTTACGTTTTCCTGAGTGTTGTCTGCTTTATCCAGACCAGAGGGAAAACCTGATATATACCCAGAGTTCCTCGGGGAGAGCCACTGGGGAGATTCGCCTTGGTTACTAGACATACCTAGTTGTAGAGAAGACACTTGCTTCCCTACATGATCTGGGAGGTGTGTGGGAAGCAAGGGTATGGGGAGATGTGGCTCCAGTTGCCAGATTCTGCAGGGATGCATGTGACCTTACCATGGAGCTGAGCACCAGGGTTTGCTTGGTGTGTGAGGAAGTGAGGATGGAGTGGATGAGCTTGCTTTTTCCTTCTCTGATAAGCTTTCCCCAGGATCACTCTCTGAGCAGTCAAGAACTGAAAGCAAGTTTTGGGCTGACATGTGGTGCTCAGGGAGCGATATGTAACCTGAAACTCCTGAAGGCATCTCCCCTGGGAGTGTTAGGGTAGGAGATCTTTGAACCTGTCTTCTTTCTGGGCCAGTGCAGGTCCTTCTCACTGGGTTAATGAAGTCTAGGCAGAGGCCTTTGATAGATCTGGGTTTTGTCTCTTTCCTTTGAGACCAAAGGCGCAAGGGCTGATGAACTGTGGGTGGGAGGGGTCACGTCTTTGAATGGTATATTTGTGTGTTTCCCTATTTTTAGTTACAATGACCCAGTGTTAGTTTTAATATTTAAATACAGTATGATTGGCTGAGTTTTGCTTCTCCTCTTTTTAGACTATTACTAAATAGTGAACATTTGTTGATGAAAGGGGAAGTGTGCTCTAGTGGGAAAAATAGCAGGTTTGGAGACAAGAGTTCTTTGGACAAACACTTGCTGAGTGTTTATCATATGTCAGAAATTGTTTTGGGCTCAGAAGTCAGCAGGGAAGACAGATCTCTGCCTCATACCATGCAGTGTGATGTTAATAGATGTGAGCATAGAGGAAGGAGGTGGGGTTGTGAGGAGAAGGGGGATCAAGTACCAAGGGCTTCCTGAAAGAGGCAGTACTTGAGAGGATCTTGATGGATGACAGGGGATCGGGAAGTTAAGAAGGGCAGGAAGTTGTGTGGTGGGCACAATTTTATGTCCAAAGCAAGACTGGACGGGGCTGAGGTTGAAGAGGTAGATAGTCATCTGATCAAGGAGAGCTTTGTGCAACTTGTCAAGAAGACTGGACGCTTTTATGATCCTGTTTTGTGTTCTGCTCTTTGTGAAAATTAAGCAAGTATTTCCTCTCTGAGCCTCAATCCTTATTAGTAATAGGAGATGTTAATGATTACCTGGCTTTACTTCATGGAATTATAGTGAGACTCAAATGAGATATAATAGCTAACAATTATTGAATACTGACACAAATCAGCTCATTTAATCCTCACCACAACTTTATAAGATAGGTATTACTGTTAAGCCCATTTTATAGATGAGAAAGCTCAGAGATTAAGTGTTGTCTCAGATCATAAAGCTAATAAGTGGTGGAGTCAGGATTTGAACTGAAGTAGTCTGTCTAAAGAGAACTTCTCAGTGTGTGTGTGTATGTGTTTATGGTGCTAACGCTTTGTCAAGGTCAAGAGCCAAGTTCGGTTGGCTCGAGGCAAAAGTAATGCATAGCTGTGGGCTTGCCATGTATGTATAGTCTTTGGCTTCTCCAAAATGCCTGATACCAGTGGGTCTATGTGTTGCGGGGGAGCTTCTAACAGTGGAGAGGATCACTTTTCCTCCAAAGGAACATTTAGTGACCTGCAAATGATTAATTCTGGAGTGAAAAATGAAATTTCACATCTGCCTCTGACAGGGAGATTTTTCTGTTGACATATCTGTTACTGAAAATGGAGGGTCCACCACTTTCACACCAGTGTCCCTTTGGAAGGGCTGGGGCAGTTCTGCACTTCGTTTCCTCCTTCATTCTGCCATTATCCACCATGGCTGGCTGTGGAAGTGGCTGCTTTACACAATCAACACCATCCTTTTGGTTTGTGAGGAACACCTTAGACTACCCACACCTTTGATTACCCCTGAGCGTCTCCTCATTTCTGCCCATTGAAAGAGAAGGGGCAGGCAGCCATTCCTAGCACCTCAGCCAATGCCACTGTTGTTCAAAAACCATGTCTTTTTCTTTGAAGGGTGGCTCCCTTCTTTGTACTACTTTCTTTCCCCTTTTTATTACTTTCTCATGTCTCCAGAGATTCATCTCTCCTTCTTTTTCGCAGTGACAAGGGGCCTTGGCTCTCACAGTTTTCTGTGGGGCAGTTTTCTGTTCCACCCTGTCTTTGATTGGCAAAGGTCACCGGTGACGTGCCTCTTACCAAACTGCCTCTGCTCCTTGCGGCCCTTGGCTAGGTGGACAGCCCCCTCTTACCTGAAATTCTTTGCCCAGCTTTGTGACATACAACTGTTTTGTTTTTCCAACCTGAAAGCTCTTTCTCTTTTCACTTGGCAAGTACAATATCATCTGCTTTCTTCTCTGTGCTTTTTCACTGCATTCTTTGCCTTGCTGAGTTCAACTGCTCCCAGCTGAGACTCTAGGTTGGCAACTGCCATGTTTCTAGTTCCAACCATAGCCTCTCTCCTGAGCACTGGTTCCTCATCTCTGAGTTCTGGACATGTCCTCTGAATTTTCTGCCAGGTTATTAGTTTTTACCTTTAACCTGCATGTCTTTCTAAGCATTCTTGATTTTATGCACAAATTAGCTCTATTTAAGAACTTTGAGTCTTTTTTAAAAGATTCATGCATTTCCTGAGGCACATTGTTACTGCTTCCTTCCCCATGTTCTTCCAAAATGATTTTTATATTTCACCTCCTCTGCTTCTTCCAGCCTTTGTTGACTATTGTGAAGTTTACTGAGAAAGGTCTTTGGCGTATAGTCACTGATCATGCTAAAGTAGCATGATTAAAAAAGTAAAAACACACACACAGACACACACATGCTCCCCATTACCTACCATATAAAGGACAGTCTCAGTCTGACATTTGAGACCTTCAATGATCTGACACTAGCCTCTGTTTTTATTTTTTGCTTAAAAAATTTTTTTTAAAGATTTTATTTTGAAAGAGAGCAAGAGAATACATGAGCAGGGTGAGGGGCAGAAGGAGAGGGAGAATCTTTTTTTTTTATTTTATTTTATGATTTTATTTATTTATTTGAGAGATAGAGAATGCAAGTAGGGGGAAAGACAGAGGGAATGAGGCTCATCAGGCAAGGAGATTGTTGTGGGGCTCAATCCCAGGACCCTGACATCATGGCCTGAGTTGAAGGCAGATGCTTAGCCAACTGAGCCACCCAGGCGCCTGCGAGAGGGAGAATCTTAAGCAGACTTCCTTCCCACCCATTGTGGAACCTGATAGGGATTGATCTTACAACGCTGTGATCATGACCTGAGCCAAAACTGAGTCTGATGCTTAACTGCCTGAGTCACCCAGGTCCCTCAAGCCTCTGCTTTTAATTCTCATCTTCTATTATCTCTTTCTATGAAGCCTGTCTTCTATTCAACTCATACTTCCCTTTCCCTCTAGCGGCTGCTGTGCTTTGTTGACATAGCTTACTGTGCCTGGAGTGAAACTTGTATAGCACCCCCCAGCCCCGCCCCCCCCCACCTGCCCCTGGTTGAGCTCTTCCTAGCCTGTCACTTACTCCCAAACCTTACCTGTCCTTAAAACTGCAGCTCTATGGCAGTTCTTACAAGAATCTTCCTGGTTCATCACAGCAGGAAGTTTCCTCTGCCTTCTCTACCTGGCCCAGTTTCTACCTCTTTTAAGGCCATCATTCATGCCAACTTATGCTATTATTCTTTACATACTCCTCTTATCTTTCCTATTGGTCTGAAAGTTCTTAAAGGAAGGGAACTAAGAGACTTGTTATTTCCTTAATGCCTTGGGCACAGCAGGCTGACACAGTACAAATACGCTGAATGAATATATTTTGAAGCACTGAATTACGTTCAAAAAAATTTTTTAAGGATTTCAATACATCAATTGGCTCTGACAATTTAGTGGTCAATGAATGGGTATTGGATAGATATTTGGAGTTTTGTTGTCCTGTGTGCAGGAAAGAATTCACACAACAGGCCTGAGACTGCTTATCCTTAGACAAGCCTGCTTGGAAGCTTGGTCCTTTACTGGTGTCTGGGAACTTGGGTTTGGGAAGGGTTCACACTACCCTAAATGGTAAGAGGACTCGCTCCACCTAAATTGTTTGTGCAAACTGTGCAGTTGATGCCGAGCACCTGCTTTCCTTCTGGGAGTCTGGGATTTGGTTACATGCCAGGCTGGGAGTGTCTGCCTGGCCAGTCTCCAATGAAAATCCTGGGCGCTGAACCTCTAATGAGATTCCTGGTTAGTAGCACTTCACACCTGTTGTGGGAACTTGTGTGTCCTGGGTGACTCTTCTGGGAGAGGTCTCTTGGAAGCTTATGCTTGCCTTTCCCCAGACATTACCCCATCTGCTTTTTTTTCTTTGCTGATTATGCTTTGTATCCTTTCAATGTAATAAATCAGAGCTGTGAGGATGGCTGCATGCTGCCTTATGAGTCCTCTTAGTAAACCATCAAAACCTAGGGCTGCTTTTGGGTATCCCCTCAACACACCATGAAATTGTTATAGGATTTTTTTCCCCTTAGTGCCTGGGTTCTTGGTCGCTCTCCTTCAAAGAATGAAGAGATAGACCAGACGAAGAGTTGTGGGCAACAAAGCGAAGTTTATTGAGCAAGAGTACAAGGCTCCTGGAGAGAGAGCGGGGCCCAAGTGTGTTGTCCCTGGAGTTCCCAAGTTTAGGGGGTTTTATGAGCTCTTTTGCAGAACTTTGTTAAGCAGTCAGAGACTGCTGAGTTGTGCCAAGCTGGCTTTCAGTCATATATCTGTCTCTGCTTGTTGGGTTAATGTCCATGAGGTCGTGGTCCTTTTTTTTTTTTTTTTTTAAGATTTTATTTATTTGACAGAGAGAGAGAGATCACAAGTAGGCAGAGAGGCAGGCAGAGAGAGAGGAGGAAGCAGGCTCCCCGCCGAGCAGAGAGCCCGATGCGGGCCTCGATCCCAGGACCCTGAGATCATGACCTGAGCTGAAGGCAGAGGCTTTAACCCACTGAGCCACCCAGGCGCCCTCGTGGTCCTTTTTTGTTGGCATCTGGGGCTTAGGTCTTACCTACCCCTTGCTCGTAACATCGACAAATGCTTTTGTGGTCAATTGTCTTATTTTAGGACATTTTGCAGAAGTTGTTCTGCAAAGGCTACAAAGCAGAATGTCAGTGCAGTCCTGTCTAAGCTGTGAAACAAGAGGTCAGTGCTCTTTTATCTTAGCTGTCCTGACTCTGTATTTTCTTTTTGGGGACCGTGGTTCCAACTACCTAACTGTCCAACTAACTCCTAACCAAATGCCACAGATACAGAACTAATTCTTTCTTTCTTTCTTTCTTTCTTTCTTTCTTTCTTTCTTTCTTTCTTTCTTTCTTTCTTTCAAGCTGAGATTTCAGAAATATGAAAGACTCAGAGAGTCTTGGTTTTTATGTAAGAGGAGCCCAGTTCATAAGACCAATGTGTATATGGTCTTGTGAATGTATATGGTACTCTGCAGAATAAAGCTGAAGGCCTCTTGATAGCCCACTATAAAATTTGGGTGAGAAAGAGCTATTGAAGAAGATTTTGTTGATTTGTTTTAATACCTGCCAGAGCCCCCAAAATATCAGTTATCAGAACTAGGCTGTTACAAAAATTAGAGGCAATATTTGCCTGGGATCCATTCTCATTACTCCTCTAAATCAAGAGTTGAGTTACTTGGGACAGTTTTCCTGCTTGAAAATAAAGGGTGGGCAGAGTGTCCATCCTATTGGGTTTCTACTGTGTCAGACACCCAGCTAGGTGTGTGGTGTAAGTCATTTCTTTAATCCCCCACAAAGACCCTCAAAGGCAGGAATTTGGACCCATATACTATAGATAAGGAAAGGAAACTTAGGGAAGTTACTATTTTCCCAGAGTCACAAGCTATGAAATAGCTCTGAGCTCAACCCAGGCTCTGAGTTCCAGAACAGTGCTTTTTTTGCTTTGTTTTTGCATTTTTCACCTCTGTGCTGCCTGACCACTTGGTGTGGCTTCATAAAATGACAGTTAATCAATATTTTCCTTCATCATTCTATCCCTTTTATAAGCCGCTTTCTGGGCCTCGGTCAGTGTTGGGTTTTGAGAAGTGTTCGCTCCTGGTGCCCCACCGACAGTTTGAGAGGAAGGGAGCTTTTACACATGCTCTGTATAGGTGTGTACCGTTGCTACCCAGTCCTGGGATCTCCCCGCGCAGCTTTCTTGCCTGTGTTCATGTGCCTGCCCAGGGAAGGCCGGCGAGGTTCTGCTCCACCGTTTTGCCAAGTCTGCCCGAAGTCTCCCTCCTTACCTGGGAGCATTTGGCTTCATTAAATTTGAAAGTAAATGGAGAGGTTTTTTTTGTTGTTTTTTGTTTTTTGGTTTTTTTTTAATTATTAATAGCACTATAGGGAGGAAAATCAAAATGGACAGGTGGGGGTGCCCTCTTGTATTCTTGTTAATTTCACTCTGGGAAATGCTTTTATACAACATTTCTTTTTGATGATCAGCACACTTCAATAAGGAATCAAGGGCTTGGGTTCCAGAGAAAGCGGTGCCAAGTGCGACTGAAATCAGCATCTGGTAGGATGCTCGATGCAGACTAGGTTTATGGTTAATGTTTGCTGAATGAATGTGATTGGGCATAAGTAGCTTACTTCTCTTGCTGTACAAAGGACAGTTATTGTTCAATCAGATGCTGAACCTGGGGCAGAGCCATCCACCATCTCTCAGAGAATGAAATGCAATGGTTTGTCCTTGGTAGGGTACAATTTTATCTGGATTAGAGAGAATAGATTTAGTGGTGATGATAGTAACCATGGCGACTACGTAGCGTTTACTCCGCTAGGCTAAATGCCTTACACAAGCAAACTCATTTCATCCGCACCCCACATACTCAAGTAGATATTTTGCCAATGAAGAAGCTGACACACAGAGAGGCTAAATTGCCTGTCTGGGTCATAGAGTGAGTGGTAATTCGGAAACGTAAATATGGATACTGGACAGCCACTTGACCTCTCCCTAGTGGTATTATAAGGAAATGGGAATATAGGCATTTTCCCCATTTTTCTAAATTTTGGTAAAATACACATAAAATTTCCCATTTTAACCTTTTCTAACTCTACAGTGGCATCATATTCACCGTGTTGGACAGCCATCGCATCACCACTGTCTATTTTCATAACTCTTTCTGTCACCAGTTAGACCCCAAGACCTGACCTTATTGCCCACCTACTTGTACTCACTAACCTTTGTCTTCAGGGTTTTCCTAAAACTCTTCTTTCCAGTTTCCTCTTACCTCAGGCAAATGTAACCTGAAACCACCCTTCAGGTGAAGCCAACTGCCTGGATGACATCTGCCAGAACAGACCAACCAGAACTTTTGAGCTAAACCCCTGACTCTGGAGGAGTGACCCCTGGAATGACTGGCAGTTGCCTTCACCTCATTGTAATCTAAAATCTCTACCCAAAGAGGATCCCCAGTCTCATTTACATAACATACAATGTATGTATAGGCGTATTTCCTTGAGGCACAGGTATGCCCTTGTGCCTGTCTCTACATATGATGACAGAGCTTCCCCATCTGAATATTCATCCTAACCCTAAACCAAAGGTACCTATTCTCTCTCTCTCTGAGTCATGGCTTTGGAAGCTATTCCACGTGATCTCCTTATTTGCTGCAAATAAAGTTTTTTTCTTGGTGTGACAACTCATTTGGTGTAGTTTCTGTGACTCACCAAGGAACAAACTCATATTGATTCAGTTATATTTGCACTGAAATTTTATATCCACTAAATGATAATTCCTTCTTATCTCCTACCCCGCTACCCCTGGCAACTTTCTTCTTCCACCCTTCTACTCTCTCTCTCTATGATTTGACGAAGTACCTCACAGAAGTGCAATCATATAGTATTGCTGCTTTTGTGACCAGCTTATCTCACTTAGTATGATGTCCTCAAATCCATCTATGTTGTCGCACATACCAAAATTTTCTTCCTTTTTAAGGCTCATGAATATTCAGTTATATGTATATACCACACTTTGCTTATCCATTCATCCATCAGTGGACGCTTGAGTTACTTTCATGTGTTAGCTCTTGTGAATAATATTATGAACAGGGGTGTACACATAGGTCTTTGAGACCCTGCCTTCAATTCTTTTGAGTATGTATTTGGAAATGCTGCTGGATCATATGGTAATTCAGGTTTTAATTTTTTGAGGATCTGCCTTTCTGTGTATCATGGCAGCTCTACCGTCTTAGACCCACCAACAGTGCACAAGGGTTTCTCTCTCCACATCCTTGCCAACACTTTGCTATTTTATTTTATTTTATTTTATTTTATTTTATTTTATTTTATTTTATTTTATTTTATTTTATTTACTTTTTAATAGCAGCCATTCAAATGGATGTGAGGTGGGTATTCATCATTTCTGATGGCTGAATAATATTCCATTGTATATATGGACCACATCTTCTTTATCTATTCATCTGTTGAAGAGCATCTCAGTTCCTTCCACAGTTAGGCTATTGTGGACTTTGCTCCTGTGACCCTGGGAAACAAACTGAGGGTTTCAGATGGGAGAGAGGTGAGGGGGGGATGTGGTAACAGGATGATGGGAGAGCACATGGTGTGATGAACACTGGGTGTTATATGCAACTAATGAATCATTGAACACTATATTAAACATTTAAGTTGTACTACCATACAGTGGCTAACTGAACACAATTAAAAAATAAAATAAATGGATGTGAGGTGATAACTCATTTGATTTCTCAAGTGATTAGTGATGTTGAGTATCTTTTCATGTGCTTATTGGTCATTTGTAGGTCTCCTTTAGAGAAATATCCCTTCAAGTCCTTTGCTCACTTTGAACAGGATTTGTTGTTGAATTTTAGGAGTTCTCTGTGTATCCTGGATATTAATCCCCTATGAGATACATGATTTTCAGTATTTTCTCCCATTCTGTGGGTTGCCTTTTTACTCAGTTGATAATGTCTTTTAATGCACAAAATTTTTTACTTTCATGAAATCCAGTTTGTCTATTTGTTTTTTCTTTGTTGCTTGTCCTTTGGTGTCATGGCCAAGAGATCATTGCCAACTCCCAATTGTTAGGAAGCTTTTTCCCTGTGTTTTCTTCTAAGTTTTTTAGTTTTAGGTCTTACATTTAGGTCTTTGACTCATTTTGAATTAATATTTGTATATGGTGTTAGGTAAAGGCTCAACTTCATTCTTTTGCATGTGGATATCCTGTTTTCCCAAGACCCTTTGTTGAAAAGTTTGTCCTTTCCCCCCTGAATGGTCTTGGTGCTTGTGTCAAATATCATTATCAGTGCAGGCATTTTTAAAGCCCATCTGTTTCTTGCTATTCCTTGATTTTATTTATTAAAAAGAAAGTGGGGAAGGAAGGACACCCTACTTTTCATGAATTCCTGGAGCAATTTCTGGAAATTGTGCTTTTTCTTTTGCTTCTATGTAAACCTCAAACTATTATTTAAATTTTTATCACAAAGAAATGAGAATTCACATTTGAGTCTTATCTTTCCTTGCCAATAATACGACTTTTTTTCTTTCCTCAAATTATCTAATAGTAGAAATCAAGCCCACATAAATCCATTAGACTTTGTAACCCTAAGTTCCCTCACTGGGGAGCCAGTTCATGGAGATACAGGTTGCTCATTTGGGAATTTGGATTCTTTTGAGTTTGGGGAAATGAGAGTCTACTCGGTGACCTTGAGGAAGTAGGCAAAGGTTTATTGCTTTTTCTGTTGTCCTTCTGAGTTTAAATCTGTACTTTTGAGTCATTGGAGAATGGGGATTGAGGAACTGTGAGCTCTTTTCTCTAATGAATTGTACAGCACCATCACTTAAAGATGGCAAAGCATCAACTTCTCATTTCGACATGTTTCCAGTTGTGCTGGATGTTTTTTAGACCACATCATTATTTTTAATTAAATATTTTGCAGGGTTCATATTTGCATTGAGGGAGCATACTCTCTAAAATAATGTGGAAATGCAATTACTTGCCAGCTCCAGCCACAGATTCTCCAGCCTTTTTTTGGTAATAGGATTTTTCATTTGTGCAGAACTAAATAATGTGACAGCTGTGAGCCCTTAACCATGGAAATGCTTATTTTTTGCCCGTTGGAACACTTTCCATGACAGAAAGTGTTGAGAACATGCCATTGTTTCTAAAAGGTATTTATTGGAAGAGGGAAAAAAATCCTTTTGGAGACTTGAAGGTACTTAGAGTGACACATTTCATAAGATCCTCCTTTAAAGATGGTTTGCAGTAAATGGACTGGAAAATTAAGCTATAGGTTAAGAGAGAAATGAACAATCCTGACTTGGAATAGAAGACAGAAAGGCAAAGGACATTTGGCCATCAGCTGCTGCCACTGCTCTGTGAGATAGCTGATTCTGAACTATGCCGGAAGAGTGACTTTGAGGAAGCTCTATTGGTAGAGCCCAGGGTCACCGCTAATTTGAAAACCACTCTCCACTAGAGGCTGGGTTGGTGTCACAGTTTCCCTGGCAAGTTGTGTTTTTTGAAGATGTGATGATTTATGATGACAGAAGAGAGTTTAATCTTCTACAGAACAAAGGTTTTTCCTGGAGCAGACTGTACCCCTCAGCTGACTTTGTTCAGCTGACTTCCTTTGACTCTTACTGGGTATACACCTAAATTTAGCACATAATAATAATCTGTCCTCTAGAATTCACTCACCAGTTACATACTGCGTGTACATTCGATCTCAGCTAGACTGTCAGCATGTCAAGGTTATTAATCCCCTTCTCTTGCAGCATTTGTATTCCTATAACAGCTGATAGGACTCCCAGGGGATGAGGTTGAGAGTGTTGGATCTTAGTTTGGAGAAGCTGAGAAAGCAAACAGTATTTGCTGCATGTATTCTCTTCCTTATGAACTCAAAAGTTTAGGCATATGACCCCACATGGGTTACTCTCCATATCTTGCTAACCCCACTTCATCCAGGACTTTGATTTAGGCCAGAGGAGAGGCAATGAAGAGCTATTGTAGGTGTGGTGGGACGGTTGTTTGCTGTGTCCACAGTGGACAATGCAAGGGGAACAGATGGCAGATTAGATGGGAAAAACATTGATAAAGGGCTGGTCAATCTTTAGAATGGGAAAGATGTGGAGAGATCATTTATCCTGGTCTTTCTTCTGCAGGTTAGGAAACTGAGGCAGAGGCAAGTTGAATGATAAACCCAGGCTAGAAGGTAGCACAGCCAGGTATGGAGTCAGTCCCCAGGGCTGCACTAGGTGTTTCTGAAACTCTCCACTCCTAGTCCTCAATCATTGCAAATGTTGGGACGAGGCACTTCAATGCTCTATCAGGCAAAGCTGAGGGCTCTACCTTTCTGGAGTTTTTGTTTGTTCTTTTGTTTTAAACCTAAATTTAGTTAGTTTTTTTTTTTAAAGATTTTATTTATTTATTTGACAGAGGGAAACACAGCTAGAGAGGGAACATAAGCAAAGGGAGCGAGAGAGGGAAAAGCAGGCTTCCCGCCGGGCAGGGAGCCCGATGTGGGGCTCGATCCTGGGACTCCCGGATCATGACCTGAACCGAAGGCAGTCGCTCAACCAACTGAGCCACCCAGGCACCCCCTAAATTTAGTTTAAACTTAAAATAAACTTAAATGTCTTCCTGAAGAGATACAAATGAAGTTCAGAAAGGGGTGGAATATTTTTTGGAAGTCCCTGTGAGCCAGAACATTTACTGAGAGCTCTTTGCCTTGGAAGATACACATTTGTTCACGTCCTATTTCTTCTTCCACATCATACTTCATGTCTTTATTCTAAGTGATTTCTGGGTCCTTTGGTTTCCTCTTCTGCTGTGGAAGTATGTTGGGGCAGGAGCTGCCGACACCATAGGGCACACCTCAGTGTCCCTAAAGAGCAGACAACCAAAGACCTTCCAACTGTTCTTTCTCTCTAACTGGGAACCCATGGATCAGAGGAAGCTGCTGGGAGCCTGTCCTTGCAATGTATATGAATTTAGAAAGAAAGGTAGTAGTCACTTAATAAATAGTTGTTGGACAGATGAATTATGGTGCTTCTCCCCCTTCTTCCCTTGTAATTAGAGAATGGAAAGGGACTAAAGTTGCACTGAGCTCAATCTCCTCATTTTATGTGGTGGAGCAAGTGAAGACCACAAATCTTAAATGATTTGCTCAAAGTCATGCAGCTGGTTAGGGTCTGTGCTGGGGGTAGGCACATGCCATTCACTGTCTTCATATCATATTAGGTTGAGCGAAGTGAAATTGCCATTTCTTTGGGACAGAATATTTGTCTATTGAGATTTTGTGTGGTGCAACCTAAATATTTTTTGAAAGATCAATACTGTATACTTTCTTGGTTCAGTAGAAGTTAAATGAGTTGATTCTTTGAAGGGCTTAGTATATTTCCTGGCATGTAGTAATTACTTAGTAAGTTCATGCTAACACTCATTGTATAAATAAGGAAAAGAATAAAACTCATAAAGCTTTAAAATGTATAATCCTTCGGAATCATTGTTTAAGGTGGACATACCTTTATTTACATATCTTCATATTCTATTTCATAGAGAGAATATGCTTTGAAATATGTTCTATTTTTAAGACCTCTGCTTTCACACAATGTGCTTTTGTGTCATCCGCGATCATTATGGTAGAAGTTAAGCAAACACGGTGAATATGCAGACTCAGAAATGGAGCACTGGGTGTGGGGCATAAACAATGAATCTTGGAACACTGAAAAAATAAAATAATGTAATAAAAAAAAAGAAATGAGCCCCATAAAGGAAGGGGACCTTTTCTGTCACAGTCATGCATGACTCTTCCTCAGTGTTGAGCAGAAGCCAAGAATATGCTCAAGGCTCAAAATGTTGTTGACCGACCCCTTAAGCTAGTATATTCTTTTACAAACCTGGACCCCGGAACCATACCCAGTGTTTGTCCATCTCTGCCTCACGGATCAGTAAATATCTCTACTGCCTGGGCTTGGAGACACCCATGTGTAAAGTATTTCTCAGAGAACTCCTCATGACCCAGTGACACATCCAGAGCAAATACATTTTCAGACAGCTGCACACTTAGGGGAAAAGTTATCACCCTCAGGGTAAGACTGGACCAAGACACTCCCAGCCCTGAGAAGGAAGCAGCAGACTTACCCTGAAAACAAATAACTTCCCTAGCAGAGAAAATAAACATAGGTAGTCCCCTCCTTCCCTTCAGGATCACCAGCCTACCATTCTTGGGTCAGTAGGCGCTGTGGGTGTTTTCCCCAAGTGTCTAAGCTGCCTTTGGGCAGGACCACTGCATGGAACCATGGGGGGGGGGGCATCAGCCCTCTGTAGAGATTTACAGGGAGAGGGGCTTGCAGTACACTAACAGCTCCCCATAAGTGCCCTGATTAGCTTCCACTCAAACTGGCCTCTTCCCATTTAGTCCACCCTCTAGCTCCATTTACTTTGTCCATGTGACTTCTGCCATTGTAAATGGAAACCAAGTCTGATCGTCAGAGAAAGGTGCAATGGGAACACTGCTTACTTATTCAAAAAGACATAAACTTACTCAGAATTGGCTACCATTTTGAACTATGAAGTCAACAGTAGTGTATAGAAGTATCTGTGGAAGGATGTAAACATTTCTTGAGCTTCTACATAGGTTCGCCTTGAACTGAGATGTTTATGTACACCGTGTCTCATTCACATAGCCACCGTGCAAAATATTCGCCTCCATTTTACTAATGGGAAAACTTGAGGTTTAGAGAATTGAGCTGCCACAAGATCAACAGCAAATAATCAATGCAGCTCTGACAAAATCTATGTATGTGCTTGCTACAACTGTCATCCAGCTGCAGATGGCCTATAATTTTGTGATTGGCCTGTAAAGGCAGCGGGCACAGCTGTCCCAGACCTCTTAGAGTTCAGAAACTTGGAGGGGAAACATTGTGAATTTCTGGTTTATCCACCTCGACTATGGGGAGTAGAAAATGTATACATTCTTTCATTCACTTATTCATTTATTAAAAACACTTCTATTCGATCTCTAGGATCAGCATCGTGCTAGGCACTGAGAGGGTATCAAAAAGATTCAGGACATGGGCCCTATCTCAAGAGCTTTTATTCTTGGTTAGGAGAGAAGAGAGCTGAAATAGATTAACCCTTAATTTAAGAACAGGAGTTAGACTGGATGATTTAAAAAAGAAAACAAAAACAATTGATACACTGGGAGTTTAGAGGTGGGAGAAATCTGTGTAGGTGGTTGGGAAAGGTTTCATGTGTTAACGAGACACACACACACATCTCAAATTAGTGGTGCCAATGGTTGTAGAGGAGAGATGGCTTGAGGATATTTTTTTAATTAAACTTTTTATTTTGAGATCACTGTAGATTCTTATGCTGTTAGAAGAAATCCCTCAATGGTAGTAACATCATGCACAACTACAATACAGCAATCACCTCCAGGATTTTGACACCCATATCATGTGCACCTATGCCCGTGTGTGTCAAGTTCTATATAATTTTATCACAGGTATCCAGCACTATTACCAAGATACTCACCGTTCCATCCCCACAGGGATCACTCCCATTTTTCTCTACACCGAAGTTGTTGCGTGTAGCTATAATTTATTCCTTTTTATTGCTTAGCAGTATCCCATGATACGGATATACCACAGTTCCACTAGTTACCTGTTGAAGGGCATCAGGGTTATTTCCAATTTCTGGCTATTATAAACCAAGCTGATATTAATGGGATTTTTTTCTTGGAATTTAGGTAGCATAGTTGGGTCCAATGTTAGGCCTTCCTTGAGGCAGTTTTAGTTTTTCATTTAGCCCTCCTCATTCAGTGGGTACCTTTTGAGCTAGGCATTGCCTACTTATTGTCTACTAAGAAATAGATAGATGAAAATTACCTTTGGCTCTCAGACTTTAGTGACCTAGAGCTTAGTATATAACCTCTTGGAAGAAAGACTAGAAGTCCAAACCTCATTTAAGCTCCTGTGGCCTCCAATAGACCTCATAAAATGCAGTTTGGACGCTTTACACTCTTTAATTCTCCTGGATCAATTTGGGCTTTCTGTAACTTTATGTGTCGATTAAAAATCTCATTTAAAATCTTAAAAATAAGGGCACCTGAGTGGCTCAGTGGGTTAATAAAGCCTCTGCCTTCAGCTCAGTCATGATCTCAGGGTCCTGGGATCGAGGCCCACATCGGGCTCTCTGCTCGTCAGGGGGCCTGCTTCCTCCTCTCTCTATGCCTACTTGTGATCTCTCTCTTCTCTGTCAAATAAAGAAATAAAATATTTTATTTATTTATTTTTTTTAAATAAAGATTTTGTTTATTTGACAGAGAGAAACACAGCCAGAGAGGGAACACAAGCAGGGGGAGTGAGAGAAGGAGAAGCAGGCTTCCTGCAGAGCAGGGAGCCCGATGTGGGACTCGATCCTAGGTCTCTGGGATCATGACCCGAGCCGAAGGCAGTTGCTTAACCAACTGAACCACTAAATAAATAAATAAATAAATAAATAAATAAATAAATAAATAGAATCTTAAAAATCAGAGACATCCGAGTGGCTCAGTTGGTTAAGTGTCTGACTCTTAATCTCCGCCCAGGTCTTGATCTCAGCTCAGGTCCTGATCTCAGGGTTGCAAGTTCAAGCCCCATGCTGGGCTCTGTGCTGGGTGCTGAGCCTACTTGAAAAAAAAAATCTTAAAAATCAGCCTATTGCATTATTTCAGAAATAGAAGAATGGAAGAAATTTCTGCAAAAATTGTTAAAGATCTGTTTTTCTTTTTATAAAAATGGTAGACAAGGACTTTCACTCCTAGGAAGATACTTGACATTTGCCAGATAATGCCCATTTAAGGAAGAAATGAAATCCCAATTTTCCTTCTATTTTCTGTCCCTGAAGAGGGTTTTTATAGCTGCCCTCAAACAAGCTGTGTTGTTTGCTTCAGCTCATAACCAAAGTCTGTCCTGTCCACTCTGGTATTTAGTAAAAGTCTTTTTGTTTTCATCTTTTTTTGAATTATGAAAACCTCTATCCTCAGATGAGACTGTCCTACAGAGTAGACCTCTTTTGTGTTTTGTCCTCCGGCTTTCAGGGGTACTCATGTGCTTTTCCCTGTGTGGGAGGAGCAGGCAGAGACTGCAGTGTGGAATGGGCGTGGGATTTCTGCCCGCCTCAGTTGCCCTCTCCTCACCTCCCCCTTCTTCCCAACCTACCTTGACTTCTAATTGGCTCAAATGAGAAGTAACACCCAAATAAGAAGATGCCGCCATCCGTGCCTGCAAACGCGGCATGTTGCCGCAGGCAGAGGGCTGTGCTGTGAGTAACTTCTCATTCCCACGGCTGATGGGAACTAGTTTATAAATTCAGATGATGGAAACATGGTTTTCCTTTCCAGCTCTGTGGGATCGTAGGAAGAAATGGAAACTAAGATTTAAGATGATGAGGTTTTGTTTTTAAAAAAATGTTGAAGTCTGGTTAATTTTCTGTGCTTCTGATCCGCATAAATTTAATAAAATGAACATGTAATAAAGTTTAGCTCATTTATTTATTTCTCTTGTATCTCAGCCTAGGTAGTTGTGGCATTTTAAAGTCATTAATGGGGGGGGCAGGATAATATAATTATGGGCCCAGAATTGGAAATGAAAAAGCATTGCAGGCTGATGAGTTTTCCTTGATCTTCTTGGTATTTTCTTTCACTTTTCCTCCTTTCTCTTGTATCTAAGATGAAAAAAAAAAAAAAAAGACCAAGGCAGAGAATATCATATTTTTGGAGAAGATTTTTGTCTTCACATTTCTGTTGATTTACTTACTCCTTTTTCCAATACATGTGTGAGGTTCACCACGCTCTTCTTTTTCCTCTTGGTGGCTTTGGCCTTCCTTATGAAAGAATAAGACAGAAGGAATTTGAGGGTTAGTGGTTAAGCAGCTCACAAAGCCCAGCTCTATTTTCAGACCATTGTGTTGCACCCTCTCTGCCATTAAAGTTTTACAAAAGCTTAATCTCAGTCTGCCTGACTTCATCAAATGCTTTCTTGAGGAAATGTTTCTTGTCTCCTCTGGCTGGGTCGAGTTCTCCCTGAGTTTAAGAAAGACGAATTTCCAAATATCTGTTTACTTTGTGGGGGTTGATTGTAGGCTACAATTGTCTCAGGCCACACCAAGAAGTTTGCCCAGGGGCACATGGCTGTTAAGGCTGAGAAGCCATCATCTTGGGGCTGGAAGAGGCTGGAGGAGGCTGGAGGAGGCTGGAGGGAGGCTGGAGGGAGGCTGGAGGGAGGCTGGAGGGAGGCTGGAGGAGGCTGGAGGAGGCTGGAGGCTGGAGGAGGCTGGAGGCTTCCAGGGCCTCATTTCTTCGGGCCACTTGGGAGGGGTTCATTCTGAAGAAATCTGTGGGCTGATTCTGCCAGAGATTAGAAAATGAGCCAAGCCAGAGAGTCTAGGAGGGTCAGAGAGAAAGAAGTAGGAAGAGCCAGAGATTTAAAAATAAAACTACCATGGAGTCCGTCTAGAGAATGACTCTGTGCTTTCTGACACCATTATCTAGGAGAGGCAGGATGGTGTGGAGGGCCAAAGTGTGGATCCTAGAGCTGGGCTGCCTTTTTAGAGTCCTGCACTGCCGCTTACTAATTATTTCGTTTCTCTGTGCCTCTTTCTGAAGCTGTAAAATACTTACTTTGTCACGTCGTGAGAAATCATCGAGCGAATGATGTAAAGTGCTTAGAACAGTGCCTAGCGTATATATTGTAAGTGCTATGGAAATATTTGATATTGTTATGATTAATAATAAGTAATTTCTCCCAGATTGCTATTTACTTTCAAGAATTGAGGTACTTAATTTAGTTGTAAAATACTGCACTCTTTAGAGGAGCTTGAGCACTACCGAAGGACTGGTTCTGTTAAGTTGCTCCTGCAGGGTTGGAATGGAATTATCCAGGCTTTGAGGTGAAATGAAAGTAGTACTCATGAGTTACTGGATCATGGTCCCCATAACCCAATGGGCATGGTCCACTATAGCCAAATTCTGCCTTGGTCTGAATTTTGCTCTTTTACCACTATGAACCTGAGCATTGTATTATTGGCTGGGGTCTTTGAGAAAGCTCATCTTCTTGACCCTCATTTTGAAAAAGAGTAGAACAAAGCTCTAGAAGGTTAAGTGATCTGCCCAACATCACACAGCAAGGGAGCAACTGAACTGGGAGTGAAATTGACCCTGCCTAAGCTCCAGAATGTTCTTTCTCCAACACACACAGGTTTCCCATTATCAGGCCCTGCTGCAGCGTGAGGCACTGATGTGTTTCTCTCACACAGCATGTCTTTTTAGAAGGTATTTACTGTCGACCTTTGTTGATTAAAAATTTGAGAATTTCTCTTCTTCTGAAATCAGAGTTATGGATAAATTGTTTTACTGACATATTTTCAGTTTTCTGTTATAGCTTGGCTATTTAAGATTTATTTCCGCTAGGAGAAAGAAAGAAAGAAAGAAAGAAAGAAAGAAAGAAAGAAAGGAAGGAAGGAAGGAAGGAAGGAAGGAAGGAAGGAAGGAAGGAAGGAAAATGAGATTTTTATGAGTATTACCTGACCCATCTGTTTTTAGTTTTTGAAATGGAAACTTGAAGTTCTGTTATCTCAGTTTGTAATTGATGTCTGTAATACAGAGATAGACACAAATATGGCATAGTATTTAAGAAGACAGACAGGGGTAAAGTTACTCCACTTCTCTGAGCCCAGTTCCTCTCCTGGAAAGAAGAATGATAATGGCAGCTTCCTTCCAGTGTGGACCTGAGAGTTTGGTGTCACAGCTGTGGAATCCTTCCAGCATGGCACATCTGCATAGAGACAACAGCAATAGCAGTGACTTCGCATATAATCCTGCTAGGCCCTCCCAATGAACAACTACATCTGAACCAAAACAAGCCTTTTTAGGACATCTTTTATGGGGGAGGTTGCCTGGTTTTACCCACTGCTTGGGCACCAGATTCCTGGTTTCATACTTAGTCACTTGGCAACCACCCTTCTTAGCTTTCTCTAAGTAACTTTAGAGCAAAGAGTTCTCAGGATTTCATAAATTGATCACAAATGACTGGGAACTCAATATGTATTATATATATTACATATATCCCTGTATGTATATGTATCTATATCTGTCTTCAGTGTTCAGAATATATATAGTGACAGGTAGAGTGTATGTGTGTCTATCCTGTTCCTCTTCACTTAGTCATCATTAGGCCCTTGCCCAAGGACAAGTCTTCAAGTCTCTGACGGTATATGTCTATGGAGGCTTTGCTGCCTTCTGATGAGTGCCTCAAGATGCCAGAAAAACTGAAAAGATGCTGGAAAAGGTTCTGCTTTCTAACATGGTAGCTCGCTTCTCTTTGGTCATTGTATTTGCTCCAAAGTAGTACTGGGTTCTGATGTGATGGAAGGGAAGGCTTAAATTCCCTTTGGTGGGGGTGCCTGGATGGCTCAGTCAGTTAAACATCTGCCTTCTGCTCAGGTCCTCCATCCCATGGTCTTGGGATTGAACCCCAAGTGCTTCTCCCTCTCGCTCTGCCCCTGCCCCCTGCTCATGTGAGTTCTTTCTCTCTCTCTCTCTCTCTCTCTCTCTCTCTCTCTCTCAAATAAATAAAATCTTAAAAAAACCACAAAAACAAACCAAAAAAACTCCCTCTATTTGGTGGAGTCACTTCCAGCTTTGAGTCCAACCTCCAAAACCATTTCTTGGGAACCGCCATCAAATAGCCCCTGCTTTCACCTCATCCCTCCTGCTTGTCAGTTACTTGAGTTTGGGGGTGAGACCGGATTGGTTAATCTCATCACATCCTGTACCCTATGAATTTCATCTCGGAACTTTTGATGAAATAGATATTGTTTGAAATTTACCTGATTTTTTTAAAAAAAATGGAACCAGAATTCTGGAGGGTTGACTGAAGTCTCACTAGTCAGACCTGTAATTCTGCTAGGAGTAACCTGTAGAATTCCTGTCAACTAAATTCCCTACCTGCAGGTCTGTGATTTAACTTGAATCTCACTCTTCTTTGTGCCTAAGTCTTCCCCTCTCAAGAACATTCAGCCTGATTCCACAGTCTCCCCAGTTCCTGTTTTTTGGCTGAAATCCTATTCTCTATGAGGTACAGAGGGTGGGCCTGCATTATTAGGCCCTTCTGTAATTTTAAGGCTCTATCATCACCTTGAAATCTTTCCCAGCCATTTTCCTCCTCCTCTTCTCATCTTAGGAGCGGGTCCAGGTTGGTCATTAATTACATTCTTGAGCCTTGGTAGCAGTGAATGCAGTGTGGGAAGGTCAGCTTGCTCTACAAGCATGTGATTAGTCACACCTAGCGAGAAAAATACTTGACTGAGAAGGCCAGTTAGCTCAGGTAGCTACAGTAATGGCCAAGAGGGCGAGGTCAGGGATTTTTACCCTAGCTCTGTGGGTACAGATCACATATCCCTAATACCATGTGGCTCTCTCCCTGCTACTCAGTATGAGCGCTAAAGGACAAGTCTCAGAGCCTACCATTCCTGCTCCTGGGAAAAATACTCAGTACACAGGTGCTGATTACTGATGACAGCTAAAGAATGACCACTTCTTAAATGAAAGACAGTACGCTTCTCTGTGTGTATAAATATAGACATCCTTAGGTTTTTCTGCACTCCACCCTCTAAAGTAGTACTCTGTTGTCTTTTGCATTGAGCGTAGGGTGTGAACGGTCTAAATCTTCCCTCATTTTCAAAGATCACCGCAAATCTCACTTCCTCCCAGTTCTTGCTCTGATCTCTTCGCTTTCCCACTTACTATGTAATTGATGCTGAAGTATGCCCCCTTTGCCTGTAGTCCTTTTCCCCTTGTGGAAATGTATTCTCTTTCCAGCTCTTTCCCTCAGCAGCTGCGTGACCTTGGACAAGCCACTTGACCTTGTGGAACCTTGATTTTCACATCAATGAAGTGGGATTATGAGGGTGCTTACTTTTTCCTGCCCTCCCTACCTGTCCAGTTTGTTGTGAAGAGTACATGTGCCCTAGTATAGTGTAAACCCCCATGTGGGGCACATTATTATTGCTGTGAGCCAGGTCTTACGACCTAAGAGTTGCCCCAGTAGTGCCTAGCCCAGTCCCAAACAGGGTACACTCTCAGTGAGAAAGCAAGGGCAGGAGGGAACGACAGGAAGAAGGAAAGGAACACTTTTTTCAGTTTTTGTATTTTATTTTCCTTCCTCAATGTAGCTCTATTCCTAAAAATGTTTAGTTTCTAAAAGGCATTTTTTCTGGATAGCAGAATGACGTGTTTTCCTCTAGTTATCTTCCTCTGCATCTCCTTCTTCCTCAGCTAGCTTTGTCATGGTGTTGGAATTCATTCTGGCTGTTTGCTTTTATGCCCATGAGGAAAAAAAATATATATATGCATTTGGAAAATGTCTGAGTGATCAGAGAGCAGAGGCCTCATTGGCACTGTAACAGGTGCGTGACGCCAAAGGGTTTCAGTCCCTTGTGGCAGAACAGGGACCTGCATGCTAGGCTTTGGCTGTTCCTCCATGCAGGGCACGGGCTGACCCCAGCTAACAAGTGTCAATGATCATCTTTTGGCTTTGACTCATCCTGTAAAGCTCTTTCCTAGATGAGTACAAGGATTTTTTTGTTGCTTATGAGGGTTTAGGAAAATAGATTTGCTGATGTTGCAACACCATGTTCCCTGCCTGCTCTCCACATTTCAGGAGTTTGTTGTAATGCTGATAAATTGGGATCATAGAAAGAATAAAAATCCCTTTGTAGCTGGTTGCTTCATACATCAAATTTTACAGCATTCTGTACTGCCAAACTCAATGTTTAGTATAGGCGTTTGAGGGAAACCCTGGCTCTTCTTCGCATCTTTGGGTTCCTTCTTAGGGCATTGTGTGCGTGGCCCTTTTTTCACTTTTACCAGAGCTCTTCATAGTGTGTTGGCCAGAAGTCAGAGCTAGGCATCCCTGGGTTCAAATCCCAACTCTGTGGCTTAGAGGCAAGTCCCTTACCCCCAGGAACTTTAGCTCCCTCATCTTCAAAACACAGATGACATTGCCTACTTTGCCGGTTTCCTAATGCTATAGAAATAATGTGTATAAAGATAGAAGAAGGTATTGGAGGAGGATAAAATGTCTCTTCATCTAGTCTTCCATCAAGTCCAATTCCTACCTCTTAATTTCATTAATTAACTTAGTTTTTAATCTTCTATAATACATGTACATATACATGCCTTTTAATGTTATTAGTGG
The DNA here is from genome assembly GCA_004023965.1 of Spilogale gracilis. Classification (NCBI taxonomy): domain Eukaryota; kingdom Metazoa; phylum Chordata; class Mammalia; order Carnivora; family Mephitidae; genus Spilogale; species Spilogale gracilis. The sequence goes on along the minus strand of PITA01000682.1, from coordinate 84,059 downwards.
TTAATAAGGCAGTTTGCTTTTCTGATACAAGATCTTGCTGCTTTTCATCTGATTTTCCAGAGCTTGGCTGAGAATTTTCAGAAAACACAGTGTATAATTTATCCCTTTTGGAAATTTTCCTTCCTCTTGGTAAAAAGAACCACCCACCCGCCCCCTCACACACAAAACCCCAAAACCCACCAAGTTGCACATCATTTCTAAATTTGAATTTCCTTTTTTTTAAAATTGTAGTTTAAATGATGGTTAAAAGAGAGGTTTTTCAGTGAAAATGTATATGTTTCTACTCTGCAAAGATGATATCACCGTTCCTTACAGCTGTACATGTTCTTACCTAATAAGGCAAAGGTTTAGAGATACTTTACTTTCTCACTTTTTGAATAGAGAAAACAATACTGAAAAAAATCAATTTCTGTTCTTTTGGACTAACGCTATTAAATCATGTGGTAGTCTGGTGGAATGCCATGCAGTATCAGCAAAGAGGCAGGCATGGGGTCAGATGGTGGGAATATGGAGGAGAGGGACTCAGGCTCGAAAGGTAGGTAGGTAGGTAAGTAGACAATCGTTATATAATGCAGAGTTTTGTGAGACCACAGAGGCCAAGGACTCTAGCCCGGCTTCTAAGGAAGTGGCTAGACTCACCTTCCCAGAGGAGGTGATACCTGGACTGATCTGAAAGATGAGTAGGCGTTTATGAAGCTAGGGGAGAGCATTATAGGCAGAGAGGGATTCATGTTCTGAAGACCCAAGAGAAATTTAAGGAACATCAAGATATAGTATAGGGGAAAATGGAGAGGAAGCAGGGGGCAGATCTGAGGGCATCCATGTAACAATGAGGGGTGTGAATCAGGAGGCATGGAATGGACCTTCCAGGGAATTTTACACCGGGAAGAAGACTTAGAGGTCAGAACTAACATTTTATTTCACAGCTTTGGAAACTGGAGCTAAGGAAGGGGACGTGTCTCCCTCATGGCCACAGAGGTAGATAGTGGCTAATAGTGTTAATCCTTATACAGACCCGGTGGTACCTGGGAAGTAGGGCAGGGGGAGCCTTCACAATGAAATTTCAGTGTTGACCTTGTAAAGCAGATTCTCATAGGAATGTTTAGCTAAAGATCTATCATGGGGACTGTATGGTTTGGGCTAATGACCCCAGCATGCCTTTTTGCATATTATGTCCTTTAAAGGAAAGGCCATCACTAGCTAGAAATGCTCTTTGGTTATTTTTAGGTTGTGTGGTAGGGGGAATTAGTGGAATTCCTAAGGTCAGCTCCAGCTGTTTTTCTCCAAAAGACCAGCTGAATTTTTCATGAGATTTGCTCATTAGGGTTTTTATCCTTCTGTGAGGCATTGTACTAAGTCTGAGTCAGGCTGTTCTGGGAAATAAGTAAAGGGACTAGAGTTTGGGGAAAACTAAATTGGGATTAGGAGAGTTGCTATCCTTTTTAATGTTAGATGTGGTTATCTTAGATGTGATTGGTCATCTCTCACACCTCAATCATAGTGAAGGTCCTTCTGTATTACAGCAACTAGCTTGAAGGGTGGTTGGATTTTGAAGATTTTGAAGATTTAGGGATGTCATATATGTAAAGAGTCTGGCATGATGCCTGGGCAGAGGTGATAGGGATTTTATGACAGTTACACTAAAGAGCAACTTTCATTCAGCAATGTCAACTCAAAACACTTTATGGATATCAAGACAGATATTCCTTAGGACTCCTGTGAGGGGAGCTTACCTTAGTTTATCCTCCATTGTTATTTGGCATCTAGTTACAACACTACTGTCTGTCGTGTCTCAGAGCAGGTGAAGTGTCTATATGAAGACGGAGTGAATGCATTGTTCATTCCTTCTAGACTTCACTATGCACTCTTCCTCTTTAGTCTATTGGGGTCCAGTGGAGCTCATGCTGTGTCAGACAGTGGGTAAATACAATTGTTTAGCATTTTGCAGTTGATAAATGTCTTTCCATATATGGTGTCATTCGCCCTGGGCAGTGGTTAGTCTCAGTTTGAGACATGCGGAAACTGAGACTCAGGTAAGTGCCACATTTATGGCCACCATGCTATTAAGTAGGTAACTAGATTCCAAATCAGATTTTAAGACTTTAATCCATGTTCTTTCCCCTTCAAGATACTGCCAACTAAGCTGAGAAATAAAGGGCCTAGTTTCTCCTCCATAAAGGTTGCTTAAGGGATGTCTTTAAAGGAACAGGATTCTGTTGCATACCCTACTAAGGAAGGAAGAAGCATCTCCAGCATGAGATATCTGAAATGATGGAGTACACGTGAGCTCTGTCTCACTAGCTCTGGAACAACAGCTGTTTTCTGAGCTATAATTCAAGGACATTAAAATAACAGGGTATAACTTATGCTAATGGAAACAAGCTCCCTCTGCTTGTGCTCTGTCTCTCTCGGTCAAATAAATAAATAAAAATCTTAAAAAAAAAACAATGCTCGTTGAATGTTGTTAGTTGGAAGAAATGATAGTTTAGAGGCATTAACTAAAGAGAGTGGATCTTGCAAAGTTTCCATCTTAAGAAGTCTAGTGCTGATGATGATTCTCTAAAATGGAGAAAAATGAGGCTGTCCTTACTATCTCCAGAACAGGAAGACTGTAGAGATGCTCCTAAGATTTCAGTGACTTACTCAGTATTTACAAGTTTCTTCACTGCTACATGCAAGGTACTGTGTGGCTACAAAATGAAGTGGACATACATCTTTCTCTGAAAGAGTTGATGGGAATTTGATATGTGTATAAATTACTATAATGTTGAGGTAATTATTGAATACTTACTGTGCTGGGCATGTAGATATGAATTTTAATCTCAATAATCCAGTGAGATAGGTAGGATACCCATTTTACAGATGAGAAACCCGAGACTCAGAGAAGTTAAGTAACTTGCACAAGAGATTCACACTGTATTGGGGTCTATCTCACTCTAGAGCTGTGCTCTTTTCCAACTTCAGATGGGAGATACACAACTAAGTACCACAAGGACTCAGTGAGAGAAGTAATTCCTGACCACATGTGGAAGGGATATTTGTGAGGTGGGAGCTGCAGAAGCAGCTTCATGGAGGAGGTGTCTGTCATTTAAACTGGTACTTGGGTGAGAGATAAGGTTTGGATGTGTGCAAATGTAAAGGAATGGCATTCTGGGTGGAGGACCAGAGGAAAGAGAGGTCTGGCGACGGTGGTGTCGAGGCTCTATTGAAGAACGCTTTGGCTGGGATTCATGCAGGAGGAAAGGCTCCGTGTGAAATGAGGTTGATAGGGAGCTGGGAATGAGAAGAAATTTGGCCTTACTCTGCCATTGGGGAAGGGCTGGGGAAAGTTTTTAAATTGAGGTATGGCATGCTCAAAGTAGGGCTTTGAACTGTTAATCTAGCTGGATTGTGCATAATAATAGACCCAAGTGAGGGAGAACCAGAAATGAGAGAAGCCATGCTTGGAGACCACTGCAGCCTTCTCAGTGATAGAAAAGGAGAGAAAGGGTAAACTGGAGGCAAATTATAGAGTTTCGGTCAATGGAACCTGGCAAGTAATTGGCTGGAGAGCAGGAGAGAAAACTTTCCCTCAGTGTTGATGAGGATTTATGCAATCAAAGGGTTCCAGACCACACACTGGGGACTCAGAGATAAAGGAGGATATTATCTGTCCTCCCACTTTGTCTAAGTTCCCTGTTACCATTGTAACAACAACCACAAACTTAGTGGATTGAAACAACACAAACTTATTAACTTATAGATTTATTATCTTACAGTCTTGGAGACCAGAAGTCTGAAATGGGTCTTACAGGGCAAAATCAAGGAGACAGCGAAAGTGAGATCCTGCTGGAGGCTCTGGGGGAGACTGTCTCCTGGTCTGTTCCAGCTCTCAGAGGCTGCCTTCATTCCTTGGTTTATGGCCCCTGCCTCCGCCTTCCAAGCACATCACTCCAACCTGTCTTCATTCTCATGGCTGCTCTCTCTCCTGACCATCCTGCTTCTCCCTCATGAGGATCTTGTGCATGCACTGGGTCTGCTTAGATGATTCAGGATCATCTCCCTATCACAGGATCCTTCACTTAAACACATCCACGAAGTTCCTTTCATCATGTACCCTATTCATGAGTTCCAGGAAGTAGGATGTGAACATCTTTGGAGGACCATGATTTTTTTTTATTATTATGTTCAGTTAGCCACTGTGTAGTACATATTTAGTCTTTGATGCAGTGTTCAGTGATTCACCCAGTGTTCATCACAGCACATGACCTCCTCAATACCCATCACCCTGTTACCCCCTGCCCCCACCATCCTCCACTCTGAAACTCCCAGATTTTTTCTCGGGGTCTATAGTGTTTCATGGTTCATCTCCCTCCCTGATTTCTCCCTCTTTGGATTTCCCTCCTTTGCTGTTGCTTATGTTCCACATAGGAGTGAAACCATATGATAATTGTCTTTCTCTATTTGGCTTAGTTCATTTAGCATAATATCCGTGAGTCCCATCCATGTTGATGCAAATGATGGGTATTCATCCTTTCCAATGGCTGAATAATATTCCATTTTGTTTATGTACCACATCTTTATCTGTTGAAAGGCATCTCAGCTCCTTCCACAGTTTGGCTATTGTGGAAATTGCTGCTATGAATTTTGAGGTGCATGTACCTCTTCTTTTCACTACATCTGTATATTTGGGGTAAATACCCAGTAGTACAGTTCCTGGGTCATAGGGTAGCTCTATTCTTAACATCTTGAGGAAACTCGATACTGTTCTCCCAAGTGGCTGTACCAACTTGCATCCCCACCAACAGTGCAAGAGGTTCCCCTTTCTCCACATCCTTGCTAACATTTGTTGTTTCCTGTTTTGTTCTTACCATTCTAAGCGGTGTAAGGTGGTATCTCATGTTGGTTTTGATTTGTGTTTCCCCAATGACTAGTGATGTTGAACATTTTTTCATGTGTTAGCCATTTGTACATCTTTTTTAGAGAAGTATCTGTTCATGTCTTCTGCCCATTTTTTGACTGGTTTTTAGTGTTTTGATAGTTTTTGACAGTTGAGTTTGAGAAGTTGAGATTTATAGATCTTGGATATCAGCCCTTTGTGGTATCATCTGCAAATATCCTCCTCCATTCCGTGGGTTGCCTCTTTGTTTTGTTGACTGTTTCCTTTGCTGTGCAGAAGCTTTTTATCTTGATGAAGTCCCAGAAGTTCATTTTTGTGTTTGTTTCCCTTGCCTTTGAGATGTGTCTTGAAAGAAGTTGCTGCGGCCGATGTGGAAGAGATTCCTGCCTGTGTTCTCCTCTAGGATTTTGATGGATGGAGGACCATGATTTTGCCAACCACAGAGAGCTGACAAGTAGATCCATAACAGCTAACTTGTCACAGTTTTGTTGTCCCACTCTTGTAAACTGTCTTGGCTTTTTCTCTACACTATTGAATAGTTTTGCTCTTCCCCCCTCCTAACAGCCTTCTTCTTTTCTTCATCCACTACATGGGGCACCCGTTTTGTGCCAAACACCATGCTAAGTGCTGGGGCCCAGAGGTGCCAATGCACCTCTTTGCCCACTACCAGAAGAAGCAGAAGTAGTTATGGGATGTTAATGCAGACCCACAGACCAAGATGTCAGACTCTTGACTTTTGGTTTTCTTTTTTAAAATATTTTATTTATTTATTTGACAGAGAGAAACACTGAGAGAAAGGGAACATAAGCACAGGGAGTGAGAGAGGGAGAAGCAGGCTTCCAGCCGGGCAGGAAAGGAATCATGGCCTCAGCCGAAGGCAGGGATCATGACCTGAGCTGAAGGCAGACGCTTAATGACTGAGCCACCTGGGCTTCCTGACTTTTGGTTTTCTAAAGCTGAGGTCCAGACCTACGATGAAAATATTCAGAAGACTTTTTGGTAATTGAAAAATGAGATCCTCCCAACTACCTTCTCTACTTCCAACTACCCATTCCAAATGTAGAAGAGTTTTTATCTCCTTTGAGGCCTCCCTCAGAGGGAGGTTTCCTGTGGAAACCAGGCATTTGATTCCTTAACATGAGGTGGGAAGTCAGAAGATGGAAGACAGTCTAATGAGGAAAAGAGAAAAACAGCAGCAGTAACACTCAAACTCAAGGGAGCATGGAAAGGTGGCTGAGTTGGTGAAACATGGAGATTTATTGTCCACAGGTATTTATGGATTATGTACTGTGTCCGAGACCATTTCACTTATAGCCTAATGTCATCCTCATGGTGACCTCGTAAAGTGGGTCTTGCTGCCACATGGTACAGATCAAGCAATAGACAGAGTCCTCAGGGAGCTGCCAAAGAGCTAATCAAAGGTCAGTCCCCTTCCAGGCATCTCTTGATGCCCCCACCGGTGGGTTCCACTCCATCCCAGCAGCCTCTGGTGTCGGGTAAATGGACATCCATAGTGAATGGACATGGTAGGCATTATTCACAGTTGCAAAATAAATGTCTCCATAGAGGATGGAGAGGAGTGAGGAAGACATTACAAGTGGTGGAAACTTGATGTATCTTTGATGGGATAACTAATGGCCTGACCAGAGGGATCTGAACAGGTACCAGGACTAGGTCGAGGCAAGTGAAGCACCAGGGCACACATCTATGGACCTATGGACAGGAGGTCATGGAATTACGGACACGATATGTGTGGCCCCTGAGAGTGAGTGTCTTCTTGCATTTTGTGCCCCCGGTCCCTCACTGATAAAGACACCTCTGTCTTGGGAGGCTTCAGGGGTGGAGTACTGTGCTCACACAACCTTGCCTCCTTGAATTTGGTGCCCTGAGTGCCTTGTTTGCCTCTCCTCATGGTCTTGGAGTTGAGCAGGGGCCAGAGATATGGAGGACCTATTAGTTCAAGGATCTCATGCCTGGATGCACCTCAGAATCCCGGGAGGGGGCTGGACCCAGACCAGTCAGTGTTGTGTTGGGGGTGGCGTTAGAGGAAGAAGAAACCTGGGCATGGCTATTTTTTTTTTAAAGCTTTTCAGGTTGATGCTACTGTACAGTCAGGTTTGGGAATCCGTGAGTTAGTACATTTGGAGAGAGTCCCTCACATTCCCAAGTAGAAACGTACATGATCGTACCAGAAGTGAGTCTTCATATAGTCCTTCTTCAAGTCTCAGTTGCTGATGGCTCCAGTTCAGTTAACTTTATGATCCTGGTTTAAATCCAGCCTAGTTAATAAATCAGCCGGTGGCTGCACTCCCTTCTTCTGAATTTGAAACCTAGACAATAATTAAATCTGGAATTCACCTGGTGCGCTTGCTGTTATCAGTCTGCCGGTTTCAGGGGTGCTCTGAACTATGGCCCAATTCACTTCTGAGTCCATTTGCAAATTCTTATTCAGGTTGAACATGCCTCTGTCCTGGAGGATAGAGGAGACCCCCTCGGGGTGTCCCAGCTCTCACACTGGGTAGCTGTGGGACTGTTGGCCGTTGGTCTAAGCTCTGTGGCTCAGTTTCCTCATCTGCACAGAGAACTCGCAATGACTGTATTCAGCTGTTACTTTCATTTTTGGGTTTGCTGTTGGCACCACCAGAAAACAACTGATGGACAATGAACAGGTTTCTCTTTGACTAGTTGCTGCGCTCTTTAAGCAGTTAATAGGCGGTTTCTGACCTATCCAGAATCCTTCACAGCTGTGACTCCCAGACCTGGCCAAGCATCTGGCAGCATGTGGGAACATTTTTAAAAATGCAGATTCCTGGGCCTCACCCCAGAAGATTTTGATTCAGTAGGTCTTGAGCAAAGTCTGGGAATCCGCTGCTTCTCGGTCACATTTGAATACAATAGATGATGAATTTAATACAAGCGACCGAACTCCCAATTTAGATGTCACTATAGAGCTTAAATTTGATAGACGTTGTGTTTCTTCCCTGGCCCCCAAAACTGCATTAAGCCCCCTGGTTAAGAGTTTTATAGCTTCCTGCTCTTCTTCTTTGTAGACTTCTCCAGCTTGTTCAACTTCTGCCCTCCTCTCCAGAACATTGGCTCTCCGAGGGCAGGGATGGGGTGTATTATCAGAACTTTCAGAGCATCCAACTTACCCTCTTCCAGAACTGCTAGCTGGGACTGTGGTGGGTGCTGCCCTTTCGAGGGGAGAGGATGTTTCTCTGGCATTGTAGACTTAGGCAGGGCTCCTGGTGCTTTCCCAAGCTGGATAATCAATAAAAACCCATGGATATGTTGGCTTTTACAGCAGGTCTGTGCAATGTCAGACAAAGCCTATTCTGCTGTGTCTTAACGCTCCCTGTTCATAGGTTGACAAAGGCAAATCATCCCTTTTGTAGATTGCCATCCTTTTTTTTTTTTTTTTTTTTTGACAGACAAACACAGCCAGAGAGGGAACACAAGCAGGAGGAGTGATAGAAGGAGAAGCAGGCTTCCCGCTGAGTGGGGAGCCTGATGTGGGGCTCGATCCTGGGTCTCTGGGATCATGACCTGAGCCGAAGGCAGTCACTTAACCAACTGAGCCACCCAGGCGCCCTGCCATCCTGTTTTAAAGACTTGAGTTTTCTGCCCAAATATGAAGTTTATTTTTAGAAAGATTTTATTAAATTATTTGAGAGAGAGAGTGAGAGAGGACACAGGGGGCGAGAGGGGGGAGAGGGAGAAGCACGGAGCCCAATGTGGGGCTCGATCTCAGGACCCTGCGATCATGACCTGATCTCAAAGCAGACACAACCGACTGAGCCACCCAGATGCCCCCAAAATGTAGTTTAAAATAAATTTCAGCTGCTTGTTTCCCCAGCTCCTTTCTTTCTTCACTGTTTTAATCTTTTGGAATCCCAATACACAGAAAATACAGATTTAGAGGGTGGTTTCTGGCACACTCATCAAAACTGGAATATGTGAAAAATTTAGGTTCAAATTTCTCTTCTCTGGCATTTCAGGCCCTGTGGGGTCTGACCTGGGGTACTGTTTCCCCATTCATACCCCATAGTCTGGTTACCAGCCTTCTTTTTGAATCCCTTCATGGTTTTGTGGCCCAGCACACTGGCCCAGAATTCCTATTCTCCTCTCTAATTTAGCCTTCAAGGCTCACTTCACTTTCTTTCCTTCCTAAATCTCTGTGGCCCCCGATACTTGGTTTGGGCCCCCTTTATTAGTACTTCACATAGTACTTGGAGGACGGTTAGTTGTGTGAGACCCTGTCTTCCTCACATGGCTCATTATCTTGTCCCTGGTTGGGGCTTGCTGAAAATATTTTGTTCCTGTGGATACCATAAGTCCAGACTTGCCTAGGGGTGGCAGAGGGGAGTTTTTCAGAAATCTGGGGACATTATCATTAGATTTGAATGTGAGATGAAGCATGGGGGGATTGTCACATATAAGGAGTCTTTCCTTCTCTCTGCCTCCTTCATTCGTAATTTGAGGTCACCAAGTTAGGTGGGAAACATGAGCTGTCAGCCACATCAGCCTGGAGCTGGAGGAGAAGAATGAAGTAGCTTCATTGGCTTCTAGAATAAACCCCATGATTTGCATCTTGGAAGCTTTGCATCTTGGAAAGTGCCTGTCAGTTTTGATCTTTCAGTTGTTCCTCTAAGAAAAAATAAAACAAATTTGTGATCGGATAACAAACTAACATTCTTTCTTATTCCATCTATATCCTTTCATTTGTTCATTTATTCATAGGCTCATTTCATTTAGTCATTTTATTTATTCAATTTACATTTTTTAAAAAAGATTTTATTTATTTATTTGTCAGAGAGAGAAAGAGAGCACAAGCAGTGGGAGCGGGAGATGCAGAAGGGGAAGCAATCTTCCTGATGAGCAAGGAGCCTGATGCAGGGCTCGATCCCAGGACCCTGAGATCATGACTTGAACCAAAGGCAGCCACTTAACTGAATGCACCACCTAGGCATTCCTCAATTTACTTTTTGAGCAGTTATCTTGAACCAGTCATAAGACAATGAATTGTGGTATTCCCTCACCAGCCCAATTTAGGCAACATACTAGTTAAATGATTTGCATATTTTTAAATAGTATGATAGAAACCCTGACCACACAGAAACAAGAAAATATTCATGTAGCATTGTTTCTGGACAGCACTCTGGACAAAGTTTGCTTTCCATATAAACACATCTCTCTATGACAGCACGTTCTGATTGAGTTTAAACACATAAAGTTAGGTTCCTTTTGGTAACGATTTCTGGTTCCCAGGGTTTCCATCATTCTAAAGGGACTCAGGGCCATGTTATAAACTCCTGCATGTTTACATAGGTGCTTTTCTTCCTCTTTCCTATGCTTTTGCTCCTTTCCATGTCTGTGCATAAAACAAATCAAAAGGGCCCAATCCTGTTCCTACAAGTCATGCATAGAGGAGCCTGCCATGCTTTGAAGACCAATGCATGTTGCTCATAGCAGATGACAAAGAAGAAAGTAGAGCATGTATGGAAAGGAAAGGAGGGTGAAACCAGACCTGGAATCAGGAAACTGGGGTCTAGTCTCATCTTTGTCACTGACTAAGACTTTGCTGTGTGATCTCTCTGGGAATAAGGGGGTGGTTATGTAAAAAGATGAAAAACAGTGGTTTTAGGACCTCCCAACCCTGGCTTCATAGCCTGTTCTGCTGGAGTGACTGTAGACAAGTTATTTAACCCCTTGAGCCCAGTGTTATCTGCATGTTATGGAGAATCTCTGCCTTCGGGGGTGGGCAGAGAGATTCAGTGGGATCACAGAGGTAAAACATTTAGCTTCACCCACTCGTTTTTCAGTTCAGAGAAAAAAGAGCAAGATCATAAGAAGCTTAGACAACATCATGTGAGGAACAGCTGAGGGAGGAAGGAAGCTTATCTTCTCCTAGCAAACGAGACTCAGGGAGAACAAGAAAGCTCTCTTCCTTTTAAATGGCTCTTCGAAACGGAGAGTGAGGGGCACCTGGATGGCTCAGTCAGTTAAGGGTCTGCCTTCAGCTCAGATCATGATCCCAGTGTCCTGGGATGGAGCCCCACATGAGCCGCATGTCGGGCTCCCTCCTCAGCAGGGAGCCTGCTCCTCTTCCCCCTCTGCCCCTCCACCCAGCTTGTGCTCTCTTGCTATCTCTGTTGCTATTTCTCTCTCAAATAAATAAATAAAATCTTGAAAGAAAGAAAGAAAGAGAAAGTGAGCTGAAGGGGCTGGGGCAAATTAGAGGCAAAGGGTAAAATACGGGCAAGTTCAAGCATGGTGCCAACGAAACCTGAGCAGTGGAGCCCTGGGCTTTGGGCTTGGGCACCCTGGCAGGGTGGCCTGTGGGTCTGATGACACCAGTGTTGTATGCAGTGGGGAGATCTTTGCACTGTGTGGGGGGTGAGCAAAGGTTCTCTGTTCCACTCCACTTGTTCCTCCCTAGGGACCCTCTGAGCCATCTGTGAGTTATTCCATTTAGTCCCTTGATGCCACTATGACTAGGAAGCCTAAAGAACACTTTGTTTGCTGCATGATGGTTTGTCACTGCTGGGAGTGAGTCCCTTCATTGATCAGGGCTGTTTCTGTCCAGCGCTGTTTTCCCCAACCCTACCCTGACTCTGGCATATTTATTCCTGCTCTCCAGCCTCCCAGATTTTTCTTTCCTGCCTTCATGCTGGATGTCACGGGACTGTCAGCTTCTCTTCTCAAAACCTCATCATATTTTGAGGTTTCTTACTTGAGGTTTTTTACTTACTTGAGGTTTCTTCCACTCGCTTGGGGTCTGCAGGCTTTGGGAGAACAACAGTCATCTGGGGAAGGAAGAGCTATTCTTTGGGCCTGCCCTTGGACCAGAGCACAGTGGGGGAACAGATGCTGTTGTTAATCAGGCTCTAAGCAGGGTTTGGTTGGGCACAATGATTGGGATTAGGCCTATACGTCTAGCTCTTCTAGTTGTAATCCCCAGCAAATGGAATTTGTTTGGGGCCTTGGTTTCCCTCTCTAGCTTAACTTTGGACACTTGACAAGGAGAAGAGTATTGGCTTTCATAGATGTGGCATTGCAGGGCTAGCACATGGAAAACTTGAATTCAGCACAATTTGCACTTGGAGCCTGTAAATTTCCCTTTCATGCTGCTGCTCCACTGCTGCTCACTCTTGTTTATTCTCCAGAGTGTCCTGCCTCCTCACCATAGCTTCAAATAATCTCTGTAAGCAAGGGGAAAGGAGTAAATTTACCCATCACATGGATGAGAAAACTGAGACTTGGGGGAGTTATGTGAAGGACCTGGAGCTGGAACTCCTTGAATCATTTGCACCTGGTTTTTCAGTCTGGCCCTAGAGCCAGCTTCATGTAAGGGAGAAGTGAAAGCCCGGGCCTCTTCCGTGTGTGTTCAGGTATTATATACGGGGGCGCCTAGTAGATGCAAGGCACAGTGGCAGGTACTGGGGTCACAGAGCCCTCAGATGCCCAGGACTTACTCATAAACGAGTCGAGGATAAGCATGAACATGTCGGGATTCGAGACGGTGTGATGAATATCCTGACTCAGGAAGTCAGGGGCTGATGGAACACAGCAGAGGGATGCTGGAACCTAAGGAAAAAGCGCTTGGGGGAGAAAGCTGGTGTCAGGTCACGTGAGTCCCACAGGTCACAGTAAGGAGCTTGAGCGTCAGCCAATTTTTGCACAGAAGTTGCCCCAATTGTGAGCCACTACTTTTTCTATGCTTAAGCAGAGAATGAAGCTCCATAGTCAGAAGAATTTTCTTCTGCCTCCCAGTTTGAGGAATCTGTAGATGGGAGAATTAAAGAAGAGGCCAGCACTGGGATGGATTAAACTGACAAAGCCACTGGTAAGGGGCACCTGTGGCTCAGTCAGTTAAGCGTCTGCTTTGGCTCAGGTCGTGATCCCAGGATCCTAGGATGGAGCCCCAGGTCAGACTCACTGCTCGGCGGGGAGTCTGCTTCTCCCTCTGCCCCCTCCCCAGCTTGTGCACACATGTGTGCACACTCTCTCCCTCTCTCTCAAATAAATAAAATCTTAAAAAAAAAATTTGCTACTGGCAAATACCAGCCCTCTCCCACACTCTCTCAAATAAATAAAATCTTAAAAAAAAAATTTGCTACTGGCAAATACCAGCCCGACCACACAAGGGTGGTGGCAGACACTTCCCTGAGCCCTACTGTCCTCATTTGAAAAACACAGATCACAAAATGCTTGCCTCAGATCTCTTGAGGATCCTATGAAATGATGTCAGATGCCTGGTGTGTAGGAGATGCCCAGTAAATATTTACTTCCTTCTCTTTTTTCTGCCTTTCCTTAATGCCGCTCCATCTCAGAGTAAAAGCCAGACATCATCCAGCACTAACGCAAAGCCTAATGCGGCAAGACCCACTGCTTCCTGGCACACTCTGCCGTCCCAGCGCTGACTTCTTCCACCGCGGGAAGCGGACACCAGTGTGGCTGGTTTCCTCACCTCTGTCGAGTTTTTGTGCAAATGTCATCTTTTCAGTGACACCAACCCTAACCACTCTCTCTAAAACTCCCAACTCCCCCCGCTTCCCTTCTTGGCTCTGTTGTATCACCTTCTGGCAAGTTACATAATTTAATTATTTAGGCGTTTTAAAATTATTAGTTAGCTTGATGTCTCCTCTGAGGGGCATGTAGGCCCCACGAGGACAGGACTTTTTTTTCTCTCTTACGTGTTGCTATGCCTCTAGTGCTTAGAACAGTGCCAGACTCGTAACACGCTCTCAGTAAATGTTTGCTGAATGAGATGTTGGATTAGCTCCCATGATAGATAACATCCAGAGTATTGGGAATTGGGAAAGGACCTGGGATGGAAGAGTTTTTACTGCCATCCAAGGGCTCTGCTGCTGTCTTTCCCAAATAGGAGACAAAGGTTTCAGCCCTTCCCTCCTTTCTCTGTAAAATGAAGACATTGCCCTTTGTCTCAGTGATTTTTAGGAAAAACCTTAAACTCTTAGACACTCTTACAGAGAAGCACTGGTTAGCTTGTGGTTGTACAGGAAGATGCAGAAACCAGCATTTCCTCTGTTAGCAATGCTCCCAGTTACCGCTGCTGGACAACCTGAGTTGTTTTTCTCCTTTATTCTCTTCCTCTCCTGCACTCGTTGACTTTAAAAGCAGTCTTTCACAGAACCATATGACAGTGTCCACGGTTCTCCATAAGTGGCCTAAATTCAGTTCCTTGCCAGCCTCTGAGATCTAATGAAGTTACTAGGCATGAAAGAAGCTCTTCTGCATGAAAGAACTGGTAGCCATCCCCTGGTGATCTTGCATACTTGAATGAGGTTCATTCATTTTCTTATCCACTTACTCACATTCAGAGACTCACAGTCAAATGGGAGTGACTGAAGGAAGATAAAAAATTCTAGCAGTCGAGGTAGATATATGGAGAAAAAAGTGTTTGTGTTAGTCGGGCTCCTGCGACAGAGGTGTTATAGAACACTCCCAGACTTCAGTGGCTTCCAATGGCAAATATTTCTTTCCATAATCTCCAGGTCAGCTGGGGTGGCCTGACTTTGGGGGGCTCAGGTTCTGTTCTGATCTTCTATCTCCTTTTCTGGGACCCAGATTGGAAAGGCAGAAGCCACCTAGGGCAAGCTCTTCTTTTGGCCAGTGAAAGGAGTATAAGAGCCAAGCCAACCCACACAAGCCTTTGCTTGTATCATATTTGTAGCATTGCATTCCATGATGGGAGTCACAGGTCAAGCCCAACAACAGGAAAGTAGAGATGAGTACTCTGTTTACTCTAGTGGCAACATGGTTGCCTAGTTGTTTCAGGGAGGGAGTGAAGAGTTAGGAGCAATAAGTATATCTACTTTTAATTCTAGCTGAGGTAGTTAGGGAAGGCTTCCTGGAGGTGGTAACTTTTATCTTTGAAGAATGAGTGTTTTTCGGGGTGCCTGGGTGGCTCAGTTGGTTAAGCGACTGCTTTCGGCTCAGGTCATGATCCTGGAGACCCGGGATCGAGCCCCACATCGGGCTTCCTGCTCTCAGTCCCTTTGCTTGCATTCCCTCTCTAGTTGTGTTTCTCTCTGTCAAATAAATAAATAAATAAAATCTTTAAAAAAAATTTCTAAAAAAAAAAAAAAGAATGAGTGTTTTTCAAGATGAACAAACAAGCACCAACCTTTATAAATGCATGCATATTTTAAAAAGAGAGAATAAAGTAGTGTCTTAATATTTATTTGAGTAGTTACTGTGAGCTACATGCAGACAGCTACAGGAGAATATGAAACAAAGGTCATCAGAGTACCTGTTCTTAAAGTCTATACTTCATGGGGGAGATCAGAAAGAAACATAACACAAAAGAGAAAAGGAAATGACAAGACCAAGTTCACTCGTACTTGGGGGAATAGAACTAAAGTGTGACCTTGGAAAGGAAGCTAGAATATATTTTGAGTAGCTATTTTTGGTACAGGATGCAAGATAGGTGCTGTTTGATTTTCATTATTTCACTTTGTCTTTACAATCTGTGAGGGATGTCCTACTGGCAGGTAAGTGGGAATGAAAACCAAGTCTCAGAGTGGGGGTTCACTTGCTAACGTGACAGAGGAGATACTTCCCAGGGGTTCTATTTTGCCGCGGTGGAGAACTTATTCATAAAAAGGGCTCAGTAGTGCACGTACTGTTTTATTCTTAAGTGAGACTGCCTAAAACTTACTGAATATTTGAATTTTAGGGTCTACTGTCTGTGTATTACTGTGTTTGTTAAGGGTTTTGATCCTGGAGTAGCTGACCTCTGAAGTCCCAAACAGCTGTGAAATTCTTCATGGCACCTTCTCATTGCATGTGGGTTTGAGTGGCCTTAAAGAAAATGGAATTCTTGCCCCAAGTCCTGCCTAAAATTCTCGCTTTGGTTGGGGGACCTTGAAATTATGCCTCTTCCTTTCCCCCAGTTTGTATACCCATACCAGCAAGTGTTCTTTCTCCTCAGAAATGAAGGGTGCAAGCTTGGTGAGTGGCTCTAGACCCAACAAAGGTTATAGGGGGACCGGGTGAAGAATAACAGATCCTCCTCTTGTGCACACTACCTTTACATGATACCAGCTCATCACCTGCCATCACAGAGACCAGATATGTTCCTGTGCAACATTCCTACTCATGGAGACGTGAGCACTTGTGAATTTTTATTTCTAGTTTCTTACCCATCATCACTTGACAACTGGGATCTTGTCTTCCTGGTCTTCTTGACCTTGAGTGTGACTTTTTAGCCTAGCATCCCATGATTTTGGAGAGAGAGAGAACCAGCTTCTTTGTGTAGCCATCGCTTTTCTCAGCAGGTTGTCAAATATCAATAGGCATTTTGTGTGCTCTCCATCTGGGCAGTCTAGAATTGAGTAGAAGTGTATTTCATGACCCATTTGCTCAAGAAGGTGACCAAACTGATTTTGCTGATCTCAGAGACGATCTCACCGGTCATTCGCTTTCCCCAGGCATGTTTTAAATCTTGTAATAATGAGCAGTGCTTATGGAACTGCCTCGCACTGTCTCACGTTTACTGTCTCGTGATTTCCCAGGTATCACGAGATGCTCAGGTGCTGCTGCCTCTCCTCAAGTTGATGACCTGGATGCAAGGAGAATAAACTGAGTCTAAGACTGGTCCAGAGTGGGAGTGTGAGTAGGAATGCTACTGTGGGAACAAGTGACCTGTCTGGCAAGGAATGCAGCATCCTTCTGAGGGCCTCCTCCCCACGTCGTCGCACAGACCACTGCTTCCTTGCCAGAAGGGGCACGGAGGACATTGCAATCAGCCACCTAAAACTTTGGCCGAGCCAACATAAGACTTTTGCTGCAGAACTAAACAAGATATTACTTCATTTAATTTTTTTGCATCTTCTAATCATTGAGCAACGGTCATAGTTGTTTTGCTTCAAGAACTGTAAGCCAGATTGGTTGCTTTTCTTTTTGTGTATGATTTTCAAAATGATTGACTTGAGCTTCCTGACAGAGGAGGAGCAAGAAGCCATCATGAAGGTTCTGCAGCGGGATGCTGCTCTGAAGAGAGTTGAAGAAGAGAGAGTCAGGTAAGGGGACAGTCCGTAAGAAGATGGGACACCTTCTTCTCTCAGCCATAAGTGGAAATTCTGACTTGGAGCCTGAACGTAAAGGTTTTAGGTGTTAGGTTACTCCCTGAATGGGATTTTTTTTCTTCCTAATGTATATTAATTAATCCCTTAGGACTCCTGCTAGAACTAGTCTTAATAAATGAAACCCCTTTAATTTATTAAATACTATATTAAAAATGATATCTATACAAACACATGCGTACATCTACATACATATATCTGAATGTGTGCATATTTATATCCACTTTTTAAGAAACTGAATCATGAACTAAATTGGATTTTTTTTAATTCTTAAGATTTCAAAAGAAAATAAATTGGGAAATAGCTCACATTTCTTCATATTTTGAGAAATGTTTGAATTGGTTTCAACAGCAATTGAAATGGGCTCTGACTGAGCCACTTTTTCATTTGTGTCTCACAAGAAGGAGTGGCAGCTTTGACATGTTGGGTTTTTTTTTTAAGATTTTATGTATTATTTGGGACAGAGAGAGACACAGTGAGAGAGGAAACATAAGCAGGGGGAGTGGGAGAGGGAGGAGCAGGCTTCCCATGGAGGGAGCCCGATGTGGAGGCTCGATCCCAGGACGCTGGGATCATGACCTGAGCCGAAGGCAAATGCTTGACGCTTAAGCCACCCAGATGCCCCTTGACATGTTC
Organism: Spilogale gracilis; assembly: GCA_004023965.1. Classification (NCBI taxonomy): domain Eukaryota; kingdom Metazoa; phylum Chordata; class Mammalia; order Carnivora; family Mephitidae; genus Spilogale; species Spilogale gracilis. The sequence goes on along the minus strand of PITA01000682.1, from coordinate 66,434 downwards.
TTCTTGCTGAGAGGAACCCACATGTTCCATGTCAACATTCCCTCCACTTCCCACTCACCCACGGGGTCAGTAGAAGGAGCATGAGAGCAGGATGCAAAGAAGTGGGCTTGAGCCCAGGCCCTGCCATCTGTTACCTGTGTAATCTTGGGCTTTGAAGACCATGAAAGGCTTCTGGAATAGGAGCTAGTGTTTTAACTGCATCATCCCCATCCCAGGAGTTATCTGAAAAGAGCATAAGCCCTGCTCCTATTTCCTGGGACACAGGACCATGAGTAATGGATTTATTGGCACCATTTCTCATATTTTGACCCTAATTGAACATGGCTGCTTTGTGAACATGCTGAAATCGACTTTAAGCACTGTGGAGTATCTGTTTATGGCTACTAATAATAGCTCATAGAGACAGTGCTTAACAAACTAAAATGATTCACAAATGACAGTGATGAGCAGACTGCAAAGGGCCTTTTTCTGGGCTCAAACACTTGTGTGTGGTTGGTAGGGGCTCAGGGTGGGATATAATTATGCCTCCTTGATGTGCGAGGAAGTTGACTTTGAGACAGGTCTGGTGACTTGCTCAAAGCTCAACCCATAAGTGTCAGGATTGAGAGTCACAGTCTGGTCTTCAGGTCCTCATGCACTAACTCTCCCTCCTTTTTCTGAGAAAACAATAGCAGATTGGCTGTCCTGGCACCTGGCTTGCTATGAGGTAGGACACTGAGCTGTGATGGTGACAGGTACTGGAGAGCCTGAGAATAGGACTCTACTTGTCATGCACCTCCCTACAAGTTGCTTGTAGTGTTTTGTGTGCTAGGGACTTGTGGGGGGGAGGGGGCTATTCTCCATTCTCAGCAAGTGGGGTGCCTTGAGCATTTTATCCAGAAGGGCTGGGAGATTTACCCCAGTCCTCCCTCAGAGCCTTTTAGCAGCATTGATCCTTTACCCACATACAGTTTATAAAGCCCTTTCATGAATGTTGTCCTACATTTCCTCGCAAGCTCCCTGAGATTTGGCGAGGCAGGACTGTTACACGCATTTTAAAAATAAGGAGTGAGGGCAACACAGAGAAAATGCTAGCTGATTCTTAAGGCATGATGGGAATTCCCTTATCCTCTCGGGAGATAAGACAGGGAGACCTGGAAAGAAAGCAGTGGAGCAAAGCTGGCGCTGGGCCCGTCTTCCTCGTCAGGATGTGGGGACTGTGACTACTGGGCGCGGAACACCTTCGATGCCTCCACTGATCAGTTGTTGTGTGTGCTCTGCAGTTCCACACCCTCTATCGAGCCAGACTGGGTTAGGAAGAGAGCTTTGTCCTCCCTCTTAAATGTCTTTGGCTCCTGGGACTGCAGGCTGTGGAGTCTTCCCCATAGCTGTGTGTTTCCGTGTGGAGGGAGTGGAGGTGTTTCACGGGCATCTGCGTGGCTGATAGAAAAATCCTCCAAAAATGCCAAGTTCTGTTTAGAACTGGGCTTTGTAAGGGGTGTAAATGTCCAGCCTCTGGTAGCAGCTGTCTGTAGCCACAGCAACAACGCAGTGATTCCCTTATTAGCAGGGAGGGAGTTTGCAGAGTCCCCTTCCGTTCGCTGTTTCTCAGGGTGCCCCGGCCGATGCTGCTCCTGTAAGCTGATAGCAACAAGTCTTGGGGTGGCAAAAAATCAAGTGTAGGTCAAGCCCTGTGCTACCACCATGGTGGGGGAGGTTTTAGCTAGGCATCAAGCATCTGACGTAGACTCAGCCACAGATAGGTTAAGGACTCCGGTCCTGGGGAGGAGTGATGGTGCATGGTGGGTGGGGGATGGGGCGGCTGATGGGTGTGGGGCCCATAGGCGGTGGACACAATGAGTCCCAGCCCATGGCCTGGCCTACTTCACAGAAAGTGTGCGTTCTGACCCTCTCTTTGATTTAGGACTGAAGAGACTGGTGTTTGTGGGTCTGAGGCATTCTGCCCCTAGGCTGGTGAAACTAGATCTCTGGTCTTTGAAAATGCTGTTCCATGGGCTTTTGCTGTCAGTCCCTTTGCCATCCTCCAGCTGGTTGTCTTTGGCTCTTCCATCAGCTTTCCATATAGCCTGATAGCTCTGGAAAGATTTTTTGGTCCCTATCCATCATTTTACGGATAAAGACAGTGAAGCCCAGAGACAGGAAGTGACTAGCCCCAGGGCCAAACAGATCATCACCGCCAGAGTTGTTGTAAGAGAAGTTCTTGGTCCAGCGCTGCTCCCTCTCCCCCATGCTGCTATCACCACCCTTTGCAGTCTGTCAGGTTGCAAGCTCTCATTTATTAATCATTTGTTAATTTGGGAAGCTCTGTCTATGAGTTATTATTAGTAGCCATAATCAGGTACTCCAGAGTGCTTGAAGTGAATTTCAGTAGGTTCACAAACTGTCCATGTTCCCTTAGGGTCAAAATCATTGGTATTATTCCTTCAGAAGACTAGGGAAGAAGTCCTCTGCTTAACCTTGGAGTCAAAACTGACATGAGTTTGAATCCCCTCCTCACCACTTGTCGACTGTGGTTCACTGGACAAGTTACTTAAGCTCTCTGAGCCTTAATGCAGAAACTGAGAATGACCATTAGGATGGACTCAAAGGATTAGAGTGAGGATTAGGTTAAGATAATTCTTAATCAGGGTGCCTGGGTGGCTCAGTCATTAAGCATTTGCCTTTGGCTCAGGTCATGATCCCAGGGTCCTGGGACTGAGCCCCGCATCAGGTTCCCTGCCCAGCAGGAAACCTGCTTCACCCTTTCCCACTCCCCCTGCTTGTGTTCCCTCTCTAGATGTGTTTCTCTCTGTCAAATAAATAAAATCTTTAAAGAAGAAAAAGAAAAAAGATAACTCTTAGCATGTAAGAGGTGTTGGATATATTTTAATTCCCTTACCCCACTCCACCTTTGCTTCTAAAAAGGGGTAGATTTCTATGCTTGATAATATGACTCCTTAGGAAGAAATTACTCCTCAAACTCTCAATTATTTAAGGCAGTGAAATTTAATTGAGCAACTATTAAGTATGGGGAACCTCTCTGGACAATGATATGCAGAGAACTCTATGGTAATTAATATATGGTCCCCATCCTCAAGGAAACTGACCTTTATCCATTATCAATCGCCAGTTTAAAATCTCAGCTTTGTTTTCCTAACATGATTTTATAGTTTCCCAGTCCTTCTCCCTAGTTAGTATGTGGTTTTAGAAACACAAATCATAATTCTGATATTGGCCTAAGCAAAACATCATTAGAAAGGCAAACCTGCCACTATAAATCAGACTGATCTTTCAAATGCTGATTTTTTTATGGACTGTGGAGTATAATCCTCCAACAGCTCTGAGAGGATCTCACTAATGCTGCTGTTACCAGATGCTGCCTCCAAATGCTTTTTTAGCATGGCTCTAGGTGAGATTTCACATTCACTCTGAAATCTGTTTGCCTTTCCTGATACATCCAGGGCTGCGAATTGTTCACATGCATGCTCATTTGAGACGTTGTGGAGGTGACTTAATCTCTATGTTACCTCAGGTCTGATTTCACAAATGAGAAAGAGGAGTGTCACCCAGGGGAATTAAGTGTTCAGTTCTCAAATCACTCCACCTGTTCATGGTAGAACGTGGACTCAACCCAAGGGACTAGCCACTGTGGTGTCTCAGGAGGCAGCTAGAAGAGGACCGTGCCAGGTCACGGTCCCCCCCCTGCCCCCCCGCAGCTGTGTTTCGTGCTGCCTGTCTGCCTGCAGCCCCAAGTACTAGGCCCGGTCATTACCATGTGTGTATCTTCAGCTTGCTCCCCTAACTCCCAGCTGGAGACATTCCATAGACCAGCGGTGAGGCAGACATCAGGATAGATTCTCTCTCTCTACTCCCTCTTCTTTTTAAGAAATACCATTCTGTATACATATGTAATTTTAGTCTTTTATGGTTTGAAAATGAGACGCTGTAAAGGTGGTGTTTCCTGTGCTTTGCGTCCTACTGTAGGGAGGATGTCCTTGCCCGGGTGTGTCTGCGCCCCAGCACCACGCCTCCCACCCCTGTGCACACACAGCCACAGCGACATGACGGGATTCTTGCCATAGATAGCATCTCAACTGTGACCACATCTTATGATTCTTAGCTGTTCCCCTAAGACCTAGTTTTGTTTTGTTTTGTTTTGTTTTCTAAGTGAAAGCAGTTGGCATGGAAGAACGGCTTTCCAGGACCTCTGGGGTGTTTTCTGCCAAAGGAAAGAGGAAAGGAACCGACATTTGTTAAGGAGCTATATTGTGTCCAGAGCTCCACATACATTTTCCCCTTTCATCTACCTAGCAGTAGTAGCTGAACCTGCTTAACACCGAGGCAGCGAGGTGTACAGGGTTAAGTCCCCTGCATGACGGAAACCTTGTGCCTCACACTGAAAAGCCTGTGTTTTCTCCCTGCTGCGCTGCCTCTCAGCAGACGGTATGGATTTATGATGTGTCCACAACACAAGGGGCACACGTTTCCTCTCACCTTCCACTGTGAGGAGCATTTGCGGTTTATTTCATTTTCACGTGTCAGTTTTCAGATTCTCTTTCAAAGGTTGAATTCCTTTGTGGAGTGAAGTGTGCTGACCATCTTCGACACCAGACTCATGTTTGGCTCTCTCAGGATGGAGTGGTAGAAACAGCGTTGACCAGGAGTCTGTACGGCTTCTGGTGCTGGCTCTGTGGGACTTCAGGCAAACCTCCAACCTTCTTTGGCCCCAGAGTACTTTCAGTTCACATAGTCTAACCATCTGATCTAGGATATAGTGAGGGGTTTAGAAAAGAAAAAAAAAAAAAAAAGGCTAGGGAATGGGCCAGTCAGCCTCTCTGGACAGCCTGCTCTTTCTTGTCTAGTTGACGAGGTGACATCAGTCAGGTAGGCCTTTGCCTAATCATGATGAATAGGAGGAAGCTGGGGTGTGTCGTGTAAATAAAAAGGGGAAAGGAGGATAGGCTGCGGGAAAGGTGTGGAAGCCAGCCTGGAGGATGTCCTTGCTCTTTTGGTTTTCCGCTGGAAGTGCTCACACACTCTCTCTCTGCAACACAGGAATGAGACAGGGGCTAGGGCTGTCTAAAATGTTGATTTTTTTTAATGTACAATTCTGAGCATATGGCTGATACATGGTAGGGGATTAATGAACTAATGAACAAGTGAACAGACATGGCCTGTGGCATAAGGAGGAAACAAGATGGGTGTCTTTTGCAATTGACTAAATTCTTTGTATGTGATGGTGAAATTTTAAGTACTAAATGAGATGATTCAAATTAGGTGAGTAGCAGAGGGCTAGTCCAAAACACATGCTTTGTATGTATGAACCAAAGGGATGGGGGCATGTCCTGGCTGGAGGGCCAGCAGGACTGTGTCCTGTCTGGGCTGAGTTTTCTTCTTGTACCTTCACTTGAGCCCACCAGCCGGTGAGTATTGAGTAGTCATCTTCTCTATCCTCAGCACTCTCCTATGCTCAGCGTGTCTATGTGCAGAGGATGGTAATGGATGAAAACTGTGATCTAAGAAGCATCTTTTTCTCGTTTCAACTAAATGATGTAAGAATTAGAAAATCAAATGCCATGTTTATTGTACAATTAGAGTTGATAAAAAATGAGACATCAACTCGGGCTGGTGGAGAAGATTTTAAAAGCACCATTTAGATGGTGGGATTTTTTTTTTTTTTAATGATCCTACATCTTTATAAAACCTGGGTTTTAATGTCACACATACGTATTCATCTATGAAATATTCCAAAATGACAAAAGTCAGAAGAGAAATCGATTGATTAAACCTAGAAGAGATTGTGATGTGAGGAAAGACACAAATGGCACTTAATGAATTCGAGTTATTTCTTCTTCTTTTGCCATTTAAATGTTAAGCCAGAAACCCCCTCCTAACTCTGTGCTGTACTGGCTAGCAGCTCTCCGAGGGGCCGTGAGTTTCGGTGAGCCTGACTCAGCCAGCGTGTGCTCATGGTGCACTGAAAGCTTAGCATCGTCCGGGCTTCGGGACCATTGTTTAGGCAGGAGCAGGTCCAGAGGAGCACAGCTGTGCCTATAAGATGCCTTTCGGCCGAACACCAAAACTGAGTAAATAAACAACCTCCTGAAGAGAAATCGAGAGCTGTTATGCTAGGAGGGTTTGTGGTCTCTTTCAACAAGATGATGGCTGATGGCAGATTTCACGTTTGTTCCTATTCTGCCAAGAGTGAGGCGTCCTGCCTCATGAGGAGCAGTCACGGCCACTGTGGCGGGCATGGTTCGCTTGACCCCAGCAGTGGCGGGATCACTCCTACCTCTTGCCTGACTCACACTGGGGTGGCCATGGAGCATTTATTTGTTCCTTAATTTATCCACTTGCCAGACAGTTGTTGGGTATCAGCTGTGTGCCAGGCTTGGTGCTGCGTGTTGGCATGACAAAGGTGATTAAGACGTAGTCCTCACCTTCAGGGAGTTTGCAGAGTTCAAAGATTAGCGGGTGAGACAGGTGTGCAAATAGCTCAGTGGAATATGGTATGATCAGTGCTGGGGTGCCTGGGGAAGGGCAAGCTGCTCACCTGTGTCATGGCAGCCAGGGAGTGCTTCCCCCTTGCCATGGTAAGAGCTGGATCTGAAGGATGAGGAACAGTGTGCTACCCAGTGAGGTGAGGAGAAAGATCCTGAGAGACTTCAGGATTTATTGGCCTCCTTACCAAGATCCAGGCACCGTCCGGGGCTTTTAGATAAACACCTCATTTAATCATCTCAGAAGTCCTGCAGAGTAGGTCTTATTTTTCCCCATCTTTACAAAGAACTGAAGCTTTGAAGGGCTCCATAACCTCCCCGGGTAGCATATAGGAAGGGTCAAAACTGGGATTTGGACCTGCTTGGGAGAGTCTAAAGCTCATAGGCTTTGTGCCAGGTCTGTCTGCTTCTAATGTTTAGGGAGTTCAGAGAGAGCAATTTGGAGAAGAGTAAGAAGTCTAGAGTCCTGGAAAGTGGAGTCTGGGGGTAAGTGCTGGAAAATGAACCTGAAAAGGCAGCCTGAAGCCAGGTGGTCAGGGGCCTTATATGAAACACCTTCACTCCACAAGCACAAAATAAAAACCCACTATTTTCCAGATACACCAAGCAAGGATATGTGGAGTACAGGCTCTGCTGCTAGGGGCTCATTTTCTAATCAGGGAATGCTGGAAAGACTTCTCTCTTCTGGAATTGAACTCAAACTTGGTCCTTTGGGAAGAGAAGGCAAAAGCTCCATCAGCAGCCCATAGGGTATTGTTTGCCCTGCAGAAAGCCTTCGGCAATTGGAAGCCATTGGACATGTTTAATAAGAACTTCTCTGGTGATTCAAAACCACAAAGTGATAACTATCTTTGTCAGGATTTGGTGATGACAATGTGTGTCCAAGTGATGTAATTGGATATGTTTGGAATAGAGTCACATCTTCCTAGGTAATTGGGAGAAGAGAGAAAGTTCCAGCAGAGAGTTGGACTCTGGGTAAAAAGACACTCCTCGGGCATACTTAGGAGAGAGGAAATGTACTTGCTAGACTCTCTCCTGTTTTCCCCATTCCCAGGTGTGCCGGTGTGCAGTCCTTGGGGCCCTGCCACCACCTTGGTGTGGTCATCATGCATAATCTCTGGTAAAGACACATAGATTTGGAATGAAGGGTGTATATTAGCTTGAATGGCAATCATGAAACCTTATTGGATTGCATAGCACATTATCTTTCAAAAGTTCAGAGTCAACTTAAAGGCTTTTATACTCTTTTATTCTATGACTATGTTCTAGAGTTTGTGATTTTCATTTAATTGAGATGGATGGAGAGATGTGGAGCTTAAAAACTTGTCAAGTATAGGACTGGCTTGGAAGATGGCAGAGTAGGAGTACCCTAAGCCCACCTCATCCCATGGATACAATTAGACAACACTCACATCTGCATAAATAACCCAGATAACAACCTGAAGACTGGCAGAGCAAGTTCCACAGCTAAATGGTGAAGAGGCCACATCAAAAAAGGGAGAAAGGGTGAAGACCTGGTCTGGAAGTGAAGTAGACTCAGGCCATCTGCAGTGCAGAGGGAGCTGGTGGCACAGAGAAGGGTGAACCCACAAACATGGGAGGCTCAATACCCAGAATATTTGCCTTTGAAACTGAGAGGAGCTGAATTTGTGAGTTCTTTTTTTTTTTTTTTAAGATTTTATTTATTTGACAGAGAGAAACACAGCCAGAGAGGGAACACAAGCAGGGGGAGTGAGAGAGGGAGAAGCAGGCTTCCCGCGGAGCAGGGAGCCCAATGTGGGGCTCGATCCCGGGTCTCTGGGATCATGACCTGAGCTGAAGGCAGTTGCCCAACCAACTGAGCCACCCAGGCGCCCCTGAATTTGTGAGTTCTTAAAACCAGTGGGACTTAAAGCCTGAAACTTTAAAAGCAGGGGCTTGGCTGTGGGAAAGCCTAGAGGGCATTAGGAAGCTGAGGCCCCACGATTAAAGACACAGCATACAAACAGCTCAAATATACAGCTAAAACCAGTGGTTTGAAAAACACCAAGGGAAGACAGGAGGAGGCAATTTGCTCATCTCAGAGCATGGCTTGTGGCTCCAAGAGACAAGAATCATGGGGCAACCCCTCCAAAAGGAGCTAGCAGGTGCCATTTACCTCCCTTGCTCCCTGGTGTAAGCAACAGCCACCTGTAGGAACCGGCCTGGCTCTGACACTTGTTTACCTAACTTGTTTATACCAAGACATGCCACCCTGCAGTTTGCTGGATCCTCCCTTTTGCCTTAGTTTCTGCACTGTGGGCCCCTCCCCAGGAAGACCAGTGCAAATCTTGCCAACATCACATCTCCTCAGCCAGGCATTGTGTGGGACATCAGTTCCAGCTGCAGTGGGAGCAGGTCTCATTTTGCAAGCAGACAACCACACACTTTGTTAAAATGTGCCCCCCCTCCTGCTGGGGACCAAACACTGCCCGTAATAGGCAAAGAGAGCCTCTGCAGATAACCGGTCCAAAGGAAAAAGAGGTCAAGACTCAGTAGCAGAGGATACCAACACAGCTAGGAAACATTCCCTTTGCCAAGCCCTGGGGAATGGGACGTGCACCGCAGGTCATTACTGGACCTCTTCTTCATAAGGCTATTATTATTAAGAGCAAGAGTAGTAGCTGACTTCCCTAAAACAGAGAAATAGAGACAGAATCCCAGCCAAAATGAAATAGATACCTCTCAAATGAAAGAATAGGACCAAACCATAGCAAGAGAGCAATGTGAAATGGATAAAATTAATATACCTGATAGAGAATTTAAATTAATGATCATAAAGATACTCATTGGAGAAAAAGAGCAGAGGACATCAGTAAAATTCTTAACACAGAGCTAAAGAATCAGACATCAAGAACACAAGAATAATGAACAAGAACACAATAAATGAAATTAAAAACACATTTGATGGAATAAATAGCAGGTTAGATGAAGCAGAGGAATGAATTAATTACCTGGTAGACAGAGTAATGGAAAATCACCAAGCTGAGCAAAGGAGAGGAAAGAAAATTATGCAAATCAAGAACAGTCTTAGGGACCTCATTGATTCCATCCAGTGTAATAACTTTTGGATGATAAGGATCTTAGAAAATGAAGAGAGAGAGAAGGAAACAGAAAATTTATTTGAAGAAATATCTGGAACTTCTCTAATCTGAGAAGGGAAAGAGATATCCAGATCTGGGAAGCACAGAAATCCCCTCAGGATTTCAACCCAACGAGGTCCACACCAAGGCACATAGTAATTAAAATGGCAAAAAAATAGCAATAAAAAATGTTAAAAGAGAGAGAGAGAGAGAGAGAGAGAGAGAGAGAGAGAGAAAAGATAACAGTTACATACAAGGGGAAATCTCATGAAGCTATCAGTGGATTTTTCAGCAGAAACTTTGCAGGCCAGAAGAGAGTGGCAGGATGTATTTAAAGTACTGAAAGGCAAAAATCTTCAGCCAAGAATACTCTATCGAGAAAGGCTGCCATTCAGAATAAAAGGAGAGACAGTTTCTCAGACAAAGAAACTAAAGGGGTTCATGATCATTAAACCAGTCCTTTAAGAAATATTAAAGAGGGATCTTTGAGTGGAAAGGAAGGACCATAAGTGAGAATATGAAAAATAAAAACCACAAAAGTGGTAAAATTAAATATTTCTGTAAAAATTAGTCAAAGCATACATAAAAGGATGTAAAATATGATATCATATACCTAAAACATGGCAGAGAAAGGAGTAAAGAATGAGTTTAAGCTAAAGTAACCATCAACTTAATATAAACTGCTATATGCAGAAGATGTAATATACAAACTTAACAGTAACCACAGATCAAAAACTAGTAATAGATATGCAAGGACTAAAGAGAGAGGAAGCCAAGTATTTCACTAAGGAAGGCCAACAACCCATGAAAGAGAGCAAGAAAAGAAAGATCAGACAAAATCTATAGAAAAAAACCACTAATGAAATGACAATAGATATGTATCTATCAATAATTACTTTGAATGTAAATGAACTAATCAATCTAATAAGAAAAAAACACAGGGTGAGAGAGTGGATAGAAAAATAAGACCCATCTATATGCTATCTACCAGTGACTCATTTCCGACTGAAAGACCTCTGCAGTTTGGAAGTGAGGGGATGGAGAAAACTTTATTGTGCAAATAGATGTCAAAAGAAAGCCAGGGTACCATTACTTATTTGGATGAAATAGACTTTAAAACAAAGACTGTAACAAGAGACAAAGAAGAACATTATATCATAATACAGAGGACAGTCCAACAAGAGGATGTAAAGTAGGGGCACCTGGCTGATTAGTCAGTGGAGTGAGCGCCCAAGTCTGGATCTCAGGATTGTAAATTTGATTGTAAATTTTATTCTTTAAGTAACCTCTACACCCCACCTAAAAAATAAAATCTTTTTTAAAATGGCAGATGTAACAATTTTAAATATTTATGCACCCAATATGGGACCACCCAAATACATAAAACAGTTGATAACAAAGATAAAGGAGAGAGTCAATAGAAACACAGTAATAATAGGGGACTTTAATACTTTACTTACATCAATGGACAGATGATCCAAATGGAAAATCAACAAGGAAAGAGTGGCTTTGGATGACTCACTGGACCAGATGGATTTAACAGATATATTCAGAACATGCCATCCTAAAACAGTAGAACATACATTCTTGTCAAGTTCCAAGTCTGGAACATTCTACAGACTAGATGACATATTAGGTCACAGAACAAGTCTCAACAAAATTTTTTTAAAAATCATAGTTTTACCACATATCTTTTCTGACCACAGGGCCATGAAACTAGAAATCAACCACAAGAAAAAAATCTGGAAGGAGCACAAATACATGATAAATAACATGCTACTAAAAGAATAATAATAACATGCCACTAAAGAATGAATAGGCTAACCAAGAAATCAAAGAAGAAATAAAAAAACTACATGGAGACAAATCAAAATGAAAACACAATGGTCTAAAATCTTTGGGATGCAGCAAAAGTGGTTCTAAAAGGAAAGTTTATAGCAAAACAAGCCTATCTCCAGAAGCAAAAAAAAAAATCTCAGACAACCTAACCTTACACCAAAAGGGGCTAGAAAAAGAACAAATAAAACCCAAACTCAGCAAATGAAAGGAAATACTAAAGATTAGAGCAGAAATAGTGACATAGAAACTAAAAAAAAAGAAAAAGACAAAAACAAAACAAAAAGATCAATGAAACCAGGTGTTAGTTCTTTTAAAAGAGTAAAAGAAAATTGATAAACCTGTAGCCAGACTCATCAAAAAAAAAAAAAGATCTGAATAAACAAAATCACTAATGAAAAAGGAGAATAACAATCAACATGACAGAAATAGAAACAATTATAACAGAATATTATGAAAACTTGGGATGCCTGAGTGGCTTGGTCTGTTAAGCATCTGACTCTTGGTCATGATCTCAGGGTTGTGAGATGGAGCCAGAAGTTGTGCTCCATGCTGAGCCTGAAACCTGCTTAAGATTTTCTCTCTCCCTCTCCCCAACCCTCTGCTCACTCATTCTCTCTCTCTCTCTCTCTCTCTCTCTCTCTCTCTCTCTCCCCCCCCTCTGTTTCCCTCTCTCCTCCCACTCCCTCTCTCTCTCAGAAAAAACGTATTATGAAAACCTATGGGAAAACTTAGAAGAAATGGATAAATTCCTAGAAACATATAACCAATCAAAACTAAAGCAGGAAGAAATAGAAAATTTGAACAATTACCACCAATGAAATTGAATGAAATTACCATCAATGAAATTGAACCTCCTAACAAAGAAAAGTCCAGGACTAGATGGCTTCACAGGTGAATTCTACCAAACATTTAAAGAAGAGTTAAAGCCTACTCTCCTCAAACTACTCCAAAAAATAGAAGTGAAAGGGAAATTTCCAAATGTATTCTTTGAGGCCAGTATCACTCTCATATAAAAACCAGACAAGAACACCGCAGAAAGGAGGCTCGGTCAGTTAGACAGCTGCCTTCTGCTCAGGTCAGGATCTCAGGGTCCTGGGATTGAGCCCAACTTTGGGCTGCCTGCTCAGTAGGGAGTCTGCTTCTCCCTCTTCCCCCTACTTGTTTGCTCTCTCTCTCAAATAAATAAATAAAATCTTAAAAATAAAAAAGGACTACAGGCCAATATCTCCCCCTTAATATAGGTGCAAAATCCCCAACAAAATAGTAGCAAACCAAATCCAGTAATACATTTTAAAAAATCATACACCATAATCAAATGGGATTTATTCCTGGGATGCAAGTGTGGTTCACTGATCAGAAAACAATCAACATGATATATCACAGCAGTGAGAGGAAAGTATCAAAACCATATAATTTCCATAGATGCAGAAAAAGCACCGGCCAGAGTACAACATCCATTCATGATAAAAACTTACTTTAACGTAGGTCTAAAGAGAAATGCCTCAATGTAATAAATAAAGAGTACACTTATCAGGCCTTATATGAAAACCCACAGCCAACATCATACTCCATGGTGAAAACTGAGAACGTTTCTTCTAAGGTCAGGAGCAAGACAATCTTGTCCATTATCAGCATTTGTTATTTAACGTAGTACTGGAAGTCCTAACCACAGCAGTCAGACAACATAAAGGAATCCACATTGGTAAGGAGGATGTAAAACCCTCGGTATTTGCAAATGACATGATACCATATATACAAAACTGCTAGAATTAATAAATGGATTCAATGAAGTCACAGGATACAAAATCAATGTACAGAAATCTGTTGCATTCCTGTATACTAACAGTGAAGCAGCAGAAAAAATAATTAAGAAAACAATCCCATTTACAATTGAACCCCAAACAATAAAATATCTAGGAATAAACTTAACCAAACAAGTGAAAGACCTGTACTCTGAAAACTATAAGACACTGATGAAAGAAATTCAAGGCAATTCAAAGAAATGGAAAGATATTCCATGCTCACGGGTTGGAAGAATAAAGATTGTTAAAATGTTTATAGTACTCAAAGCAATCTACCTATTTAATGCAATCCCTGTCAAAATACAACAGCATTTTCCACAGAACTAGAACAGACAATCCTAAAATTTGTATGGAACCACAAGAGACCTCAACTAGCCAAACCAGTCTTGAAAAAAACAAAACAAAACAAAACAAAAAACAGAACTGGAGGTATCACAATTCCAGATTTCAAGTCATATTACAAAGCAGTAATAATTGGGGCATGTGGATGGCTCAGTCATTAACAGCTGCCTTCGTCTCAGGTCATGATCCTGGAGTTCCAGGATCGAGCCCCGCATTGGGCTACCTGCTGGGCAGGAAGCCTGCTTCTCCCTCTCTCACTCCCTGTGCTTGTGTTCCCTCTCTAGCTGTGTTTCCCTCTGTCAAATAAATAAGTAAACAAAACTGTAAAAAAAAAAAAGGGCAGGAATAATTTAAACAGTATGATACTGGCATAAAAACAGAAATGTAGACTTGTGGAATAGGACAGAAATCCAAAAACAAACCCACAGTTATATGGCCAATTAATCTTCAGCAAAGGAGGAATGAATATCTAATGGGGAAAAGACTTTTTAGCAAATGGTGTTGGGAAAACCAAACAACCACGTGCAGAGTAATGAAACTGGACCACTTTCTTATACTACACACAAAAATAACCTAAAATGGATTAAAAGACCTAAATGTGAGATCTGGAATCATAAAATCCTTGAAGAGAGCATAGGTGATAATATTTCTGACACTGGTATAGCAGCATTTTTCTAGATATGTCTCCTGAGGCAAAAGAAATAAAAGCAAAAAATGTTGGGACTACATATATAAAAAAAAGTTTATGCACAGTGAAAGAAACAATGAAACCAGAAGACAACCTGTGAAATGAGAGAAGATATTTGCAAATGACATAAAGGGTTAGTATCCAAAATATATAAAGAACTGGTACAACTCAACACCTCAAAAAACAAAAAATACAATTTAAAAATGGGCAGAAGACATGAACAGACATTTCTCCAAAGAAGACATACAGATGGGCAACAGACACATGAAAGATGCTCAACGTCATTCATCAGGGAACTGCAAATCAAAACTACAATGAGATATCACCTCACATTTTTCTGAATGGTGAAAATTGAAACACAAGAAACATCAAGTATTGGTGAGGATGTGGAGAAAAAAGAACCTTCTTGCACTGTTGGTGGGAATGCAACTGGTACAGCCACTGTGGAAGACTGTATGGAGGTTCCTCAAAAAATGAAAAATAGAACTACCCTACAACCTGGTAATTGCTTTACTATTTACTCAAAAAGTACAAAGACACTTAAGTCAAAGAGATACATGCATCCCTGTGTTTGTTACAGCATTATTCATAATAGCCAAGCTCTGGAAACAGCCCAGGTATCCATTGGTAGATGAATGGATACAGAAGAAGAGGTAAATATATACAATGGAATATTATTCAGCTGTAAAAAGAATGAAATCCTGTCATTTGCGACACCGTGTAGAGCTAGAGAATACAAAGCTAAACAGATTAAGTCAGAGAAAAAAATGCCATATGATCTCACTCACACCTGGAATTTCTAAACAAAAGAAGCACAGGATAAAAAGAGAAACCACAACATAGACTCTTTAACTATAGAGAACAAAATAATGGTTACCAAAGAGGATGTGAGAGGGATGGGGGAAATAGGGGTTGCAGGTTAAAGAGTAGTACACTTATCATGATGGAGAAAACACACACACACACACACACACACACACACACAGACAACACTTGTCAGACACAACAATGTTTTTTTAAACAAGTGTAAAGTAGAGAGATTTTATGGCTGTTTTTGTTCTACAGGTGTTAGCTTTTCCGTGAGCATAAATGATTGTGGAACCCTTGAAAGCAGTAATTGCACAATCATAATTTGCCTCTGTCTCTATTCCCCATCCCCCTACTTCCATAAATTTTATCTTGCCTGCCTCCAGCCTGCTTT
The DNA here is from genome assembly GCA_004023965.1 of Spilogale gracilis. Classification (NCBI taxonomy): domain Eukaryota; kingdom Metazoa; phylum Chordata; class Mammalia; order Carnivora; family Mephitidae; genus Spilogale; species Spilogale gracilis. Next base: position 50,982 of record PITA01000682.1, on the reverse strand, counting down.
TTCAGTATTCATTTTCCTGGCATTAAGAACCAGGGACATCATTCACTCCCCCTGTCCCTACCCCCACCAGAATGTCTCTGATAAACTGATTTCACTAAAGCAGAAAGGATGATGAGTTGATAACTCCACCAGGTATTCATTAGGTGTTAGGTGCCTGGTTCAGTTTTACGTGCATTAGCTAATTTAATTCCCAAAACAATCCCATGAAGTGGATTACTGTGATGAACCTCTTTTTATAGATAAAGGGATGAAGGCTTAGAGATACTTATACCATCTTTCTCTGAGGTATTTGCGTTTAAACAGTGAACACAGAAGACTGCAGCCAAAAAGTGAATTCATAAATTTCAGGCATCATGTGGAGATCATGAATGAATTCTTTGATTTTTAAAAAGTGTTACCCTTGTCTTTTCTGACTTTTCCATCTAAGGGGAATATATATTTCTTGGTCTTTTAGGAGGTGTGTGGTGTCTTCTAAAATATTGAGAACTTTGTATGTTTACTAATTTCTTTAGGCACTGTCACAGTGAACTCATTTACTATGGGTTCTCAGCAAAGTAAAGCTCTTTTCCTTTTGTAGACATCTGCCTGAAAAAATTAAGGATGACCAAGAGCTGAAGAATATGAGTGGCCAGTGGTTTTATGAAGCCAAGGCAAAAAGACACAGAGACAGAATTCATGGTGCAGATATCATCAGAGCATCCATGAGAAAGAAGAAGCCCCAGGTAGCAGGTGAGTTGATCTGACTAGGACATTTTGAGCCAGCATCAGTTTGGAAAGGTATTGTCAGGAGTCAGAAAGGGTGTTAGAATCATTACTGGATCTGCTGAGGGGAGTCATTTAGGGGTGTGCCTTGCATAATGCGTAGTCTCCAGTTCAAAATCTTCCTGCCCTGGATTCAGATGGATGGAGGCCAGGCCATGGGACTCAGGGTAATATAGAAAAACATTGGAAGTCCTTTAGATATTATGTTGAGTAGTAGTAGTATAGACGGTTGGGGTTTATAAGGCATTTATCATCTTCTTTCCTTGCTTTTAACTCTGAAGGTTCAGAGCCATTTCCACTGAGTAGGGAGACAGGAACAGATTAGCCTCCCTTTCAACAACTCCGTCCTCGGGTACATCTTTAATCAACCAAGCGTATCATTTAAGAGACTGTAAAGACAGTATTTTGAGGGCTTTTTTGTAATTTTGTTGCGTTTATGAAATAGGTATGGTGTGCCTTCTCTATCACGCTGAGCTAGGCAGTATAAACTTTTGCCCCTGAGAAGAGCCCCTGTCTAGATCCAGCCTGTAATCAGTAAGGAAAATAGCTATCACCTTTTGAACAGTTAATACATGATAGACATTTGTTTTCTATTATTTGTAACTAGGGCAGCAGTCTTGTAAGGTAGGTAGCATTGCTCGTATCCCTCTTAATATTTTCAACACCATCCAGGCCTTCAGAAATCTCAGGAGGTATGGGTTAGTATTGTGGATTCTATTTCACAACTGAAGAAAGTAGACTTCTGCGTAAAGAGACCTGTGGGGAACACCACTCTGGACTATATTGGGAAATTGGGAGCCCTTGTATTGCTTCATCTTAACATCAATGTATAAGCAATCCTGGCACTTACTAGCACTGGGGTCAAAAGCAAGTTTCCTGAACTTTTTGAGCCTCAGTTTCCAAATCTGTAACTTGGAAAATAGCATCTTCCCCACAAGGTAACGCAGGCACAAAACAACGCCGTGCCTGGCACTTAGCACGATTACTTAATACTAATTGTTTGAAAGGGGCTGGTAAAGAGCCCCAGATGTTCAGAGGCAAAAAGAAGTTACTTCCTCAAGAGGGAGCAGGGAAGTTTTATGTGGAGGGCCTGGATATCTGAGCTGGATATTGAGAAGTATGTAGAATTAGAAACTGGGAGAAGGAGGAGACAGTGGGGAGGAACTTTACAGGCTAGAAGCATTTGTTCTACTTTGGATTCCAGACCCCAGCCTCAAGTTGGGCACATTGTTGACATTCAGTAAATGCTTGGTAATGATGGTGTCTCTGTGCCAATGAGGACTGGCTGCCCTGAACATCCCCCAGCTCTATATATTTAGTCCTGACTCCAGTTCAGGTGAAATTCACCTAGAGGTGGTCACTATTTTGCTGAGTGGTCTCTGTAGTTACCTGCATATCTGAAGGTCCATTCTTCATCTCAGGAGATTCTGCTAGGGGGAAGCCAACATCGGATATAATTTTGTAGATATAATTCTGACCCCAGGGACTCAGACTCATGAGTGGTTTCTTTGGCACTGCAGGAAGACCTGAAATTTAGGTTTGAGCTTTGGTGATAAGAGCTGCTAGGAGAGTTATAGGTCATGGAGGTGAGAGATGACCTTCCTGTCTTCCCTGTTTCCTCTTGCAGCCGAGCAGAGTAAAGACAGAGCAAATGAGGCAGACGAAAGTTTGGTGAATAACATCAACAAAGATGCTTTCCTCTCTTCAGAGCTAACTGGTGCTGTGGAGGAGCCAGAAGATGTAGCCCCAGCAAGCCCAAGGTAAGGCAGAGCTCACAAGGACAGTCACGGCATGTGGAATTCATGGCTCCATGTGTTACAAGCACAAACACCAGACTATTCTCACAGGCCCTGTGAAGTATGTATGAGAGAATTCTGGGCCCTAACATGGATAAAACCAGAGCACTACTCTTTCCCAGCTCCCAAAATCTATAATAAACTTGAATGTTAAGTAAAACTAAAATGTTAAGGGGAGATTTCTTCCGGAACCAACAATAGCTGGTTTTTATTTGTATCAGTGATTTTACCTTGGAGTAGAATGAAGAGGTACTTCAAAAATAAATATAGTCACTTCAGAGAAGAGGTGAATTATGATCAAATTATCATAACTTGATAATTATCATAACTTGATGACTTAACTTCTTGGGCCTTTGGTTCCTCAACTGTAAAATGGGATGATAATGATTTGCTAGCAGGATTACTGAGAATTTAATTAGCCAGTAAATGTAGAATTCTTAACATGGTCCATAGCACATAGTAGGCATTTAGTGAATGGAAGTAGGGGCTGTCCCAGAGAGTGAGAGCCTACCCCTACTTCCCTTTGGTGACTCCCCATTCACCAGCAGTACCCCTAATGGGATAAAGGATATCTGTCCATAGGGAAAGATGAGACTTGAAATATTAGAAATGCCGGGAGTGAGAATGCAGTCACTTAGAATGACCATCAAGGAGCTGACAGCAGCTCGTAAGAGCCAGTTTAATAGCAAACAAGGACACCAGAATGCTGACTGACTAGGGGAGGGGTATACAAGTCCTACAGAAGGAGGAAGGAGTTTGAGGATATCAGAAGACCAGCTTAGCTCACTGCACACTTTTGTCTGGGTCAGACTTCCTGTCCTTCTCCCAAGAACTCATTTCATCTCAAAGGGCCTGGGGGACAGAGGCACCACTGCCCTCCTAGCCCAGCTCATTTTCTTCATGACCTTAGGCAGGCTGGCGGGTGTATCTCCCCTCTTCCTCAATTTGAGGCTAATACTACAGCTTCCACAACTCATGTCTCCATTATTTCCTGCATTCCTTGTGTGACCTCAGACAAGTCTTTCTGGTCTCATCTGTAAATCAGAGCAGAACCACCTCACCAGGATATTATGAGATTAAATGAAATGTGATGTGGGAACCACTTAGCATTTCGTAGGAAGAAGGAAATTGGCAATTCCCAGTGGCTTTATAATTATGTTATTATAACATAGATGAGGTGCAGTGGAGAAGGCAAGAATAAAAATGTTGGATGTATCTAGTCTGCTTCGCTCATTACGTGACCTGGGTGGCGATCATCCAGAACTGTGGAAGGGGCTGATGTATACTTCCTCCTTCCCATGTCAGAAACTCCTACTTCACTCAGTATCAGATTCTTGAAGTGTTTCTCATTTATACTTTAACCTTTGGGAACTGGGTGTGTTAAGTGTATTTTGGGGCCCATGCTTTTAGAGGAATTGAACTTCAGTAGAATGACTCAGTACCTGTCAATATTTTCTTAGCCAGGAGTCAGGTGTCCAGGAGTGTTGTGAGGCGGTAGTGACTAGAAATTGCAGTTTCTGAAGGAGTTTTTCTTTTTTTTTTTTTTTTTAATTTAAATTCAGGTGGCACCTGGGTGGCTCAGTTGGTCAACTGCCTTCGGCTCAGGTCATGATCCCAGAGACCGGGATCAAGCCCCACATCGGGCTCCCTGCTAGGCGGGAAGCCTGCTTCTCCCTCTCTGGCTGTGTTTCTCGCTGTCAAATAAATAAAATATTTTAAAAAAAATAATAAGATAAAATTTAAATTCAATTAGCCAATATATAGTACATCATTAGTTTCAGATGTAATATTCAGTAATTCATCGGTTGCATGTAACACCCAGTACTCATTCCACCATGTGCCCTCTTTCATACCCACCACCAGTTACCCCAGGTTCCTGCTCACCTCCCCTCCAGCAATACCCAGTTTGTTTCCCATCATTAAGAGTCTCTCATGGTTTTTTTCCCTCTCTGATGACTTCCCATTCAGTTTTTTCTCCCCTCCCTTATGATCCTCTGCCCTGAAACTAGCAGGTAGTGTGCTGAGTGAAATAAGTCAATCAGAGAAAGACAATTATCATATGGTTTCACTCCTTTGTGGAATATATGAGGGAGTTTTTCTAATAGGCTTACTGGCAAGATTCCTCCTTTCTATGGGCTCAATTCTATGTGGTCCTGCCTGGGAAGAACTGAATCACTGTGGGTGCCTGGCATGAACTCAGCCACCATCCTGTACCTGTGTTCTTTCACAACTCATCTTTGTTTGCACCTGTCACACGAGGGAGCAGAAAGAGGTTTGATGAACAAAGGAGCAGAGAGTGAGGTTTTCTTTAGAGTGACAAAGGGAAAACTCCAGACGCTTTCCGTTCCAGTGCTGGTTGCTGAATTTTAAGGGCAATGTTGGTACCAACGGTGGCAAGACTAATGTTTTGGTTTCCTAAAAAAAAAATGTGTATTTCTAGTCATCACAGATTAGGACCTTTTATAAAATATAACAAAAATGAAATACAGAAAACAACAAAGGCATGAAAAATATAAACCCTTGATCATGTGCTGGGATGTCTCAGAAAATTTCTATAAAAGATTCTAAAATGCATACTCTCAGTTTCTGTATTTAGCTCTCAGACTGCCACTGGTCCGTGAACCACACCTTATAGCTCATCATGTCCTTTCCATATTAATCCACAGGGCATGGCTGAGCCAAGATGGGGAATACATAATAAAGATGGGAGAAACTCTCCCCATGGGGTCCAGACGCTGACCATACAGAAGGTGTAACAAGTCTTGACTATGGAGCAAGACCTGCTCTGGGATGAGAAGACCTTTGTTTGTCACTTGAGATCACATGATCTATGAAACAAGGTTGGGTATCCTGGGCAACACTAAGAGTCTAGTAGCCTCTTAGTGACAAGGGCCTTGGATGCCCCCACTGCTGGTGGTTGGTGCTTCTTTGGTCTGAAGGAACCTAGAAGTGGAATGGCCTTGTAGTTTCTGTCTCTCTCTCTGACCTGTTCCTTGAAGACTGTCTCTATGAGCACCAGTTGCTGTGGTAGCTTATATTATCTTAGCTCTGTGGCCTCACATGGGGCCAGTAATCTAAAAAAATGAAAGTGTGTTCCAAGCTTCCCAATTCTCTCCTCCTTCGCTCCTCTTCCCACACCCTTCCTCCTCCCACACCCCTCAGTTGCTTGGTAGCCTCTCCTTCCTCCTTTAAAGGGATCCAACATGCATTCCACTTAAAAGAATACTTAACTTTGTATAACTTAAGCCTGTATGGATGGAAATGTCGAACTTCTTGTCTGTTCTCAGTAGTCACCCTACTGAAACATGAGTCTGAGCATGTTCATGGCATCCTAACACACCAAGTAGTTCTTATCATCTGGTGTGTAATACAGATGAGGGTGTTTCAATGAAAGGAAACAGAGGTCTGTCATGTGCCTGTCTCCCACACTGTGTAGACTTTCTGCTGGGAGGGCTTTCAGTTCCTAAGGGTTCTGAAGATTAAACAACTACAGTTCAAATACAGAAAGGTCAGAGGTGTCAACCAAGGGAAGCAAGGTCTTAGGTGCAGAGAGGACTGTGTTAGGGGCAGTGGGCATCTCAGTGCCCTGGCATCACACCAAAGAGGGGGTTGTGCTCTCTGACTCAGTACAGACCAGCCCTAGTGATAGATGTCACTCATCAAAGGTCAGTGACTGCTTTTTCTGGAGCACAATTAGCAGGAGGTGCTGTGAGCCAGCCTGAGCCACAGGCAGAAGAGTTCAGAAAGGCCAGAAGAAAGGCAGTTGCAAGAGTGGAATGTGGAGTAAAATAAGAAAGAGAAATAGGTATGAATGGTTAGAATGGAACAATTAACCCATACGTTGACTGGGATACTCAGGCTACTTCTTGGAAATAAAGTGTTTAAATGTCTTGTTTGCAGTTGATTGGAAACATTGTTTTAATGTCTTACTAGCAGCCAATAAAATAAATCATGCTGTAGGGTTACTAATTTCATTCCTCATTCAGACATTTATTTAGTTGGTCAGAAATTATGAAGTATTTATTGTATACCAGACAGTAGCTAGGAATTCAGAGATGAACAGTATATGGTTCCTGTCCCTAGGGAATTTACTGTTTGCAAAAGGGGCTGACATGTATAATCATAAATTACGATGTGGTACGGTAAGTATAAAAAGCTGTGGGAGCACGGAGGAGGCAGCAGGGTGGGAAGCTTCTAGAGATAGTTATATGTTGGGCAGCTCTTGAAAGATGAGAAGGATCATGGCGGGTAGACATGGGGAAAGAACAATACAGGCAGATGGGATGACATGGGCGTCTGGCATGTCTGAGATGTGGAAAAGGTCTAGTGTGGTGGGTATGCTGTGTGAGTGGTAGGCAGTCAAGCTGGAGGAAGAGGCTGGGCCCACATCGTCAAGAGCCTCGTGTGTTGGCCAAAAGGCTGGACTTTTCCCTTAAGTCACAAGAAGCCATTAAATGACTTTTTGATCAAGTTTAGTTTTTGGAGTGATCATTGTGGTTACTTTGTGGAAGATGAGGTTAGAAAATTCAATGAGAACATTGTAACAGAAGTTTAGGTGAGAGATGGTAAGAACCTAATGAAGAGAATGGAGGAAAAAGGAAATGTATGGTGGAGATTTAGAGACGAAATTAGAAGAAATTTGAAGGGTTGGTAGGACACAGATATTTGATAATCTATAAAGGATATGTGGGTCATTTGATGAGTAGTTCTCAACTCAGACCTGTGTCAGAACTGCCCAAGGAACTTCTAAAAATCCAGATTCCCAGGGCTGAGTGTCCCTGCATTTCTTTCTCAGGGTTGAGGACATGGGTATTATTTACCACCATATTCCAAGTATCTCTTGCAGGGAAGGTACTCAGGAATAAGTACCTGTGGAATGAATGAGTGAATGATTGCCAGCACCCTCTCTTACTGTCCTTTGCACACTCTCACTACCTGACATCGTGTTATATATTTATTGTGTGCATGTATTGTCCCTTCCCCCCAGATCCATGAGGAAAAGGATCTTTTGTTTATTGCTGATTGTTTCACTGCACTATTCCTAACACCTATAACAGTGTCCAACAAGTGTCTTGTGGAATGAATAAATGAATGAATGAATGGAGAATAGAGAGTGAGAGTTTGAACAACTGAATGAAAATAGTTGATGAGATAATTATAAAATAAAGAATAAGAATTGGGGCACCTGGGTGGCTCAGTTGTTAAGCATCTGCCTTCAGCTCAGGTCATGATCCCAGAGTCCTGGGATCGAGCCCCGCATGGGGCTCCCTGCTCAGCGAGAGGCCTGCTTCTCCCTCTCTCACTCCCCCTGCTTGTTTTCCCTCTCTAGATGTATTTCTCTCTGTCAAATAAATAAGAAAATCTAAAAAAAAAAAATAAGGTAACAGTGAATGAGGGTTAACAAAAAAAAAATCAATGAATAAATGAATAATTGGATGAAGTGGTTTGCAACTCAGAAAGTGAGTAGAAAGAGGAGAAGGGGAAGTTAAACTCCAAGAACAGGACTGACAGCATCCAGACTTCATTGCTGTGCATTACTGAGAATCTCTTAGTTCAGCGGTATCACCATGAGCTCTGGTGATTATAAAAGTTAGAAGAGAATGGGAGGGGTATTCTCACATTTGGATAACTTATAAGAAAGGGAAGAGCATTCAGGATAGAGAATTGGAAGGCATGGAGGCAGGGGGGAGCTTGGCTTTTCCAGAGGTTTGTGATGTCCATTAATCAAAAACATCCCTAGAGAATGAATGTCTCCAAAACGAGTTCAGGGAGAAGACAGCAAAGCCTTCCCCGTGGTATTTTTTTCCATGACATCAGAACTTCCCTGTGATGAGGGAGAAAACAATGAGTTTTCTTACAAAGGAAGCTGGGTGTCCTCACCTCACTTTGTTTTTGGTGGAATTAAAACACTGTGTTGTTCTAAGTTGTCGTAATGAATAAAAATGCGAGTCTTTAAGCTTCACTGCTGGCTTCAGTACCACTTCTGCTACCAGTCTCCCTCCTACCTTCTGCTGAATGGGAACCATGTCTTTAGTTCTGAAATAGTATTACTTTTTTCTACTAATGTTCTTTTCCCTGGAAGACTTTTCTTTATCTCTCAATCTCAATCTCTCTCTTTCTCCCTCCCCCATCTATATCTCACAGAAGGATTAGCTATTTACCTCCATCCCCTCAATAATAAGATCAATGTGAGACACTTGGCTTGCTCCCAAGAGCAAGTAGACAGCACATTTGATCTTTTGTCCTTGGATACAAATCTATGGACAGCACATTTGATCTTTTGTCCTTGGATACATTGCATATCGAGTGATGTGACCGTTCCATTTTTCAGAGGCCTTCCCCACAGAACCACTTCTGTGGAGCTTTTTAAAATGATCTTTCTTCATCCTATAGGATCTTGGGTTTACCCAAATCAGTTATGGCGGAAGTAGTTGTACTGTGACATCAGTGTGAGAGAAGTCTGTATCGTACAGTGTGGTGGCCCCAGAGAAGTAATGTTTTACTTAAGAAAGTAGCGACTTGAGGGGCGCCTGGGTGGCTCAGTTGTTTAGGCGACTGCCTTCGGCTCAGGTCATGATCCCAGAGACCCGGGATCGAGTCCCACATTGGGCTTCTTGCTCGGCGGGAAGCCTGCTTCTCCCCCTCTCACTCCCCCTGCTTGTGTTCCCTCTCTGGCTGTGTTTCTCTCTGTCAAATAAATAAAATCTTTAAAAAAAAAAAAAAGGAAGAAAGTACCAACTTGAAAGAGTTGGCCTAGTATATTGTATAATTTATCCCTGAGCCATTTCTTTTGTTTATTCATATGATGGCGCTTCACTGAGAGTCACGTAGGCCGGCATGGTGCTGGGCACAGGGGGTGTGATAGAGCATTCGCTTCCAAGGAACTCACCATCCAGAGGGAGAGGTCAACAACGACGATGACGACACATGAAAAACATCACTTGCAGAATTTGCTTCTGATTCAACACTGTTAATATGTAAGCTGCAAAATGCTCCAAAAGAAGGTGTAGGATGTCAGCTGCTATTTTTAACTTTTTCAAGAGAGAAAGGCCAGTTAAGGTTCAAAAGCTTTTAAAAGTTGCTTTCATGTGCTTTGGAGCACTTTAGGGTTGGACACAGAAGGAGATGGGGTATCCAGCTGCCTGTGTGGTGATCGAAAGCCCCACCTCTTTCCCCAGTGTCCATGCAACAATACTGAACATGATTATTCTGCAGAGCTAAATCTTCAAAGACTTGTGTTAAAACCCAGATACTTTGAACCCTAATGCCAGTATCACCATTTACTACTTTAATAATTCTTTCAGCAAAGTGGATGCATTCTGTCTAAGTATTCCTTCTGGTGTCATAGGTAGTTTCTGAAGGGTACCTAGGGAAGAATTACAAGCACAGGTGTAGAATTTGGCTTGCTCCAGTTTGAAAAGCTCATCTTGGGGAATGTATTGGATATTTTTTATATGTAGGACACAGTCTACTACCTCTGAGAGGGATTCCAAGAAACAGACACAGTACCTGGCTATAAAGAGACCATACTCTCTTAGGAAAAATTATGTATCCGTATGTGAATATCTGACCACATGGTAATGAATAGTGCTAGGCAGAGAGAAAATTCCTAATCCAAAGTCCCAAGGAAATGTGCTGCAAGATTGGAGACAAGGAGATGCTGGGCTGATAGAGGAGGAGCATCACATGGAGGTGAAATTTGGCCTGGGCTTGGAGATAACAACAAGGATTTGGGTGGAGAGCACAGCAAACATGTGAGGGCAGTGCTAGGGGACAGGCTGAGTGCAGACAGCAACCAGACAAGGGAGTTTGGGGATAATGAGTAGACAGACGACTTCATTTGGCATGAAGGGCCAACAGGAAAGAAGAGTGGCAAAGTATTGGGTAGGTGGTAGAGCATCTCCAGTTCCTTCCAGACAAGTTCAGACTTCATTCCTCAGGCCTTGGGTTCCAGGGAAAGGTAACCAGCAGAAGATGACATGGTCAAAGTTGTGTTTGAGACCGTCCCAGCTTAGCAGCAGAATGCTGGTTAGATTGGAGGAATGGGACTTCAGAATCAGGAGGTCAGATGTGAAGTTAATTGAGTCAATAGAAATATGGGAGGTGAAAGTACAGGTGGAAAGGAAGTGACGGATGTGAGAGTCACTGGGAAGGGAGAATCACCTGGACCTCAGTCCTCTTGCTAGGAACCACTGCCTCATCAGTGTGGGAAGTCAGAGACAGGATAGCCTAGCCATGACTATGAGTGTCTTTGGGGTCCTGGGGTCAGACACCTGGCTCAAATCCCCAGTTCTTCATTAACTCATTTTATGACATTGAATAGGTTCCTTAGCTTCCCCAAGTCTCAGTGTTCTCATAAGTAAAAGGCGGAAAGGGTACAAACCTCATAGGCTGCTGCAAAAAGCAATTGGAGATAGGATGGTTGTTGTAATGATGCTTGCCAAGTAATAGGCAAGCATGCAAAATGCCAGAGCTTAATCTAAGAAGTCGCTGTATTTTCACAGCAAACTTTGAGGTCTAAGACTCTTGTTTTCATTTTTGTCTAAGTAAGCAGAGTAACCAAGTAGCTAACCATGTATCCCACCTCCATTCCATTTCCCCCTCTCCCAACCACACAGTAACATGGTGACTACTGTGTATTTTTGTGTCTTAGTGACTGGTCATGTGCTCTGAATGTGTTGTTCCTTCCTCTCTTTTGCTTTCTGAGCTAATAGAAACAAAGGCATTTTTTTAACCTAAATAATGTGCCTCTTCGTTGTTTGGCAAGGAACGTGGATTTTTAAAGGAAAAATCATGGTTATCTATCTGCTGCCGCCTTCCCCGGTGCTAGCTCAGTGGTCTTTATCTTTTCAGTTGTTCCCTGGTTGTATTGTTGCACACGGCATTGCAGGGGTTTATAAAGATAGTCAAGATGCTACCTCTGGGGGATCTCCCCTTTACTGTGAGAGATAAGATATGTACGCACAGGATGAGGTTGCACAGTAGACATGAGGCACATTGCCGGATGGAGTTCAGTAAGAGAGAGACTGGTTTCGTGTCTGGTTTTATGACGTGACATATACATACTCAGAGCCGAAGCCCAGGAGGCACAGGAGCTGGGTTTCCAAGGAGCTTATCCTTTTTTCTTAGTGAGTGCGAGGGGAAAGGAGGACAGTATTAGGAGAAGATGGGTGTTCCATGGACAGCAGCAACCAGCAACACTGGGTTCAGGTTCTCTGATCATATGACTACTTTATTTATAAGGAGATGATATAAAACGTTCTGAGACACGGAGCCTGGCACGTACTATATGGTTCCTCAAATTGCAGTCAAGAGAAATAGCTTTCCAGTCCTGGGCTCTTGGATGTTTTTATCGTATGGACCCTGTGTGTTCTCTTAGTAACCAGATCCTTTTTTTTACATTGGCTGCTAGGTGACTTGATAGAAGTATGTGCCTACCTGTTGTAAGAATCACCTCCTATAATGTGTTTTTCTATTAGCCTTAATTCTGGCTCCATTGTAAATCCCCATTCTTGTTCCCTGCCCTTCCCATCCTTTCCCCCCTCTTTGTTACATTCATGTGATCGAGATGTATTTTATGTACATCTGCCTCATCTGCTATAATTCCTTTCTGGAACAATGAGGAGGGGAAGGAAGAACGGCTTCCTCAGAAGTTCAACCTCTTCCTGGGAGTAAGTCTGCGCAAAAAGAACACTTGAAGTGCGAAAGGAAGGAAAGGAAACAAAGCCGCAGGCACCTGTAGCTCAAGATTGCAGCCACCATAGTCTTGGGCCAGGCTCTGTGGCCTGGGGGCAGATTGCTCTCCTTCCCTAACCTCCAGTTCCTTTGCTGCATGGTGGAAAGCCAGTGCCTTCCTGGGTGTTTTCCAAGTTGTTGACTCTGTGATGTCACTAAGAGAGCAGGTGGAGTCTACGTGGGCACAGTGGTTTCAGCCAGTAGTGACTTCACCTGGCATGCCTGAGGCAAGGCCACCGGAACAGAAAGTCCGAGCAGGTGGTCTTCCTCCCCCTCTAGAGCTGCTCCGACTCTCTTTGTCCCTTCTTCCTTAGTAGCCATGGGAGTGGTTGTTCAGGAGAGAGCCCTGCTAAACTCACTTTTCTCCATTTACTTTCACCTTGCTGTCATCTGGGGTCGGGTAGAGAATCTTCTTCCTTCTTCTGAGCCAGCTCCCATCATCTTCTGGCTGCCGTGCTTGGCCTGGTCCCTCTTATGTTTGAACAAGAACTCACTGGCCAGCCTGGAGATTGGGGTTGAGAGTCCTCAGCAAGTCGCCGGCATGCACCAACCTCCCCACTCTCAAGTCACTGGTCTCACCTGAATCTTTTAGTCAGTTATTTCCTGCCTGAGTTAGAGTAAGCACTGCCATTCTGTGAAATAAAGCCCTGAAACTCTTTGGGGCTTTATTTCAGCAATGTCTGTCGCTGCCCACCCCCCAACATCACCTCATCCCCGCCCCCCACCTTGAGATGAGTTCTCCCTCTCATCTGCACCTGATCTTAGCTTCTGACTTGGAGATGAGTTCATGTCTACAAATTTACACGGTGAACCTCTTGTGTGCTTGGTACCATGATGCTGCTGGGTGGTTTTGTTTGTTTCATGCCTGTCTTTCCTTTCTGCTCTGCCCCTGCCTTTGCTTAATCACCTCTAGGCCCCAACTCCCTCTCCCTTCCTGGCAGTTCCGTTTTACAGACTTCCTCTACTGTCCTGCCTTAATAGCTTTCAGCTTCAGAGGCATGATTTATGCTTTCTCAAAGGGTGAGGGTTTATTCTCTGAATTATTGTTTCTTTTGCAGTTCTAGCATGGTAAATCTGGCCTCCACCATGATGGATACGACACAGGAAAACACAAGGAAGTCAGCTGTGTCTCCGGCTAAGGTAGATTGAGCACAGACCCCAAAGATCTCATTTTTGGCAAGAATGACATTTTTCTTATTTTAGCAAAGTACCATGAAATAAAGAAGGTTTTTTGGTACCAAATATGGATGACTTTTACTATTTAATGTAAGAAGTCACTCTTGTAGGGGAAAAGTTGATGAATACCATGTTTCTGCATTGCTGAAGGCTCAAATTTCTTGCCCTAGAGAATAAAAAGTCTCAAGCTCTTGGGAGCTGCTGCTTTTTAAGCATTCGGAATGTAACTTGTCAGTCCCATACCAGTCCAAATTCCTCTTCTTAGTTTCCTGAATCTCTGTTAGAGGTCTGCTTGTGGGAGGGGATTGCCAATTTATGAAAATCTAGACAGTAAACATTGATACTCAGTTTTATATTAATAAAAAATTCTCTTTACCAATCCCCTTTCTGTCATTGGAATTGATGATCCTAATAGTGATAATGAGGCACTTCAAATACCTTGATAAGTGTTTTTTAATTCTTTGTAGGAAAGGTCATTTACAATTATATTTAGTTCAGCTTTAATCTAGCACAGCAAGAGTCTCATGTGGTAGAAAGAGCACAGGGGGAGTCTGCCCTCATTAGTCCTGGGCTTACCCAACCTTGATGAAGTCCATATTTTCTCACTTTTGTCAAATGTGAGGTTTAGAAGCGAATGCCTTGTTCTGGTCTAACTTTGTAAGACTCTGGACTGAGTCTATTTTATATGATTTAATTTTTCTCTGGCATATATGATAACTCTGAGCCAGCCACATTAACCAGGACAGTAATTTTTCAAACAGGCCAGATAGAGTTTACTGGCAAAAACTATCAATACTGGAGATGATGAGCCTTTGCTAAACTGAGTTGCTGCTATGACACTTAAAGTGAGTTTAATAAACAATATTTTTCCCCAGCAAAGGAAGAATCCATTTAATAGCTCCAAGTTACCAGAAGATCAGTCATCTCAGCAAACAAAAAGTGAGCTGTCAAAAAATGAAAAGGCTGATTTCTTTCAGACTCCAAAAGAAGGTAAATATTATTTTTATGGACTAGATATTTTTATCGGTGTTATCTGTGGGCTAAGGGAAATTCTCAGAGTTCCTTTAACTAAAATAACTTCCAAGGGAAAGTGACTGGTTTTCTTATTTTACTATGCCAATTGGTTTCCTGCCTGAGGGAAGGAAGCAGAAATTTTAGAAACTGGAAGTTTATGCATTCCAGTCTTGGAACTGACATTTGTTGCTTGACCTCTGGGCCTTGGTTCCCCCTCAGTGAATTAGGGAATGTTTTGACTGGAGGCATTCAGTCACTCATTTAATGGCGCATCTTGGATGTCTACCATATGCAGACACAGTTCATGTAAAATTAAGACTTTGCCTCAAGAAGAAAAAGCCACTTGACACCATTGTGATCCTCTAATCTGTAATTATCAGGTTGGTCCCCGAGGAGGCATTTGATCAGGTTTGTAGCTTAATTGATTTAAGTCTGTCTTATGGAATTTTACCATTTTCCCGTGCCATTACAAAGAAATACTAGACAATTCAGTGTCTTCAAAAGCAACTGTAAGAAGATTCCACAGGTGTTAAAGAGGGGTCCACAGGGATAGAAAATTAACATTGAACAGTGGAGTTGGAGTTTCAGTTATCCTGTTTTAATATTAGTGTATTTTCCCCTCCCTATTGGATACACATGATATTATGTAAAATATTTTACAGAAAAAAAGGGCACTGGAACATGCTACCTGTTTCTTTTAACTTTCTGAAAAAAATTAATTTTTCTTTTTATTTTAAAGATTTATTATTTGAGAGAGAGAGAAAGAGAAACAGAACTGGAGGGGAAAGGAGAGTGTCAAGCAGACTCCCTAAAGAGTGGAGAGCCCGACTCGGGGCTTGATCTCACCACCCCGAGATCATGACCAGAGCTGGAACCAAGAGACAGACACTTATAACCAGCTGTGCCCCCCAGGAATCCCTGAAAAAAAATTAATTTTTGTTTAAGAGATTTTATTTTTAAAAAAATGAAAATTTTTTTTAGAAAATTGAGTTCTTTGGGGTGCCTGCAAGAGTCAATCTGTTAAGCGTCTGCCTTCAGCTCAGGTCATGATCCCAGGGTCCTGGGATGGAGCCCCACGTCGGCTCCCTGATCAGTGGGGAAACTGCTTCTCTCTCCTTCTCTTCCCCTCCCCTTGCTCATGCTCTCTTTCTCTCTCTCTCTCTCTCTCTCTCAAAAATAAAATTCCTTTTTCTGGTTTCGATTTGTAAATTTTTAAAGTGGCTTCTATGTTTTCCTTAGCCTCCTTAAGGAATTGTAAAAATATTTTCTAAAAACTATTTTACTGAGTATAAAAATACCACATCTGTACGTAAAGCACAGTAATCTTAAATGCACAGTTCAATGAAGTTCATGCCTTCATTTTTAAATGTCTTTTAAGTAGGTCTCACTTAAGATAACACTTAATTGTCTAATATTTTACTACTTTCGCTACATGTAGATTACGTTTATGTTAGGTTTTTATTTTTTTATTTTTTTTTTAAAGATTTTATTTATTTGACAGAGAGAAACACAGCCAGAGAGGGAACACAAGCAGGGGGAGTGAGAGAGGGAGAAGCAGGCTTCCCGCCGAGCAGGGAGCCGGATGTGGGACTCGATCCTGGGTCTCCAGGATCATGACCTGAGCCGAAGGCAGTTGCTTAACCAACTGAGCCACCCAGGCGTCCCTATGTTAGGTTTTTAAAGTATAGAGCTATTCTCCATGTGACATGTCACCTAATGTGCTTTTAATTTACAGGTGAATTGTCAGAGTCCAAAGAAAACTCATCCATCCCAGATACTTT
Organism: Spilogale gracilis; assembly: GCA_004023965.1. Classification (NCBI taxonomy): domain Eukaryota; kingdom Metazoa; phylum Chordata; class Mammalia; order Carnivora; family Mephitidae; genus Spilogale; species Spilogale gracilis. The sequence continues at coordinate 34,718 of PITA01000682.1, read as the reverse complement.
AAGCCAAAATTTAGAGAAACCAAAGCAGACGTTTCCAGGCCCTGAGAATGGATCTCAAGTCAAAGCTCCAGTCCCCAAAGCCAGGAGAATGGTCCCCAAATCACATGCGTTAAAGCTTGATGATAACCAGTCTTTTCCTGGACAAAGGACAGACTCCCTGAGCATGAGGGGGCCTCCCAGAGGGATCCTGAAACGCAACTCCAGCTCCAGCAGCACAGACTCGGAAACAGTTCGTTTTCATCAGAACTTGGAGCCCAAAACCAAAATTGTGTCTCCTGGCCTCACCATCCATGAGAGAATTTCTGAGAAGGAGCATCCTTTAGAAGATGACTCCTCCTCAAGCTCCCTGGAGCCATTGAAGCATGTGAGGTTCTCTGCAGTGAAGGATGAACTCCCCCAGAGTCCTGGGCTAAGCTGTGGCCGGGAAGTAGGAGAATTTCGTGTTTTAGAATCCAACAGGTTGAAGAATGGAGTGGAGGATGATGTGGACATCGATGAGCTTGGGACCGACCCTCCGCCTTCCCAATATAGGAAGCCATTGCCTTTACATCAATCAGCCTCAAGCCCAAAAACGTCAAAAAATGAAACACATCAGCCAATGGCTTCTGGTTCTTTCCCAATTAGTGGGCACCGTTCTCCCTCAGAAGTTTTAACTGCAAGACCAGAGTCCATTGAAAATTCATCCACCATCGATGAGCACAAAGCTAAACCATCAGAATTATCAAGGCTTGACTCAGAATTGTCCAAAAGCCCTGCTGGTAAGAGAGTCTTACTACCAGACTATAAAAACCACCTCAGTGGGCTTGGAATGGCCAGGCCAGCCCTGTAGAAGTCCTCTTTGGCCTCCTGGGCCTTCCAGCTACAGTTTAGGCAGGTGCCACTGGGGAATAATTATACCACCTTATCTATCTATCTATCTATCTATCTATCTATCTATCTATCATCTATTTATTTTTAAGATTTTATTTGTCAGACTGAGAGCACACAAGTAGGGGAAGTGGCAGTCAGAGGGAGAAGCAGGCTCCCCACTGAGCAGGGAGCCTAATGTGGGACTCAGTCCCGGGACCCTGGGATCATGACCTGAGCTGACGGCAGATGCTTAACTGACTGAGCCACCCAGGCATCTCAATTATACTATCTCTTAATGGGTTTGGAAGTTTTCCTCAATCATCAGAAACTAAAGGGATAACTAAAACTAAAACCAGGATAGCATAGTTTCTGGCCCATTATGCTTTTACCTAAAAAATGTAACTATCAATTTAACCAAACTATCCACTGTTTTGAATTAAAATCAAGGTGTGTGTATATAGAGTAAGAATTAAGTATACACTAATACCTTTGTACAGAATATATTATTCACCTAATGCATTTATCAATTGTCATTTGATCGAACTTTTTTTAAAAAATATTTTATTTATTTATTTATTTATTTATTTATTTATTTATTTATTTGACAAAAAGATAACAGGAGAGGGAATACAAACAGGGGGAGTGAGAGAGGGAGAAGCAGACTCCTCACTGAGCAGGAAACCTGATGTGAAGCTTGATTCCAGGACCCTGGGATGGTGACCTGAGCTGAAAGCAGAGGCTTAATGACTGAGCTACCCGAGCATCCCTAAAGATTTTATTTTTAAGTAGTCTCTACACCCAACATGAGACTGGGATTCACAGCTCCAAGATCCAGAGCTGCATATCCCACTGGCTGGCCAGGCAGGGCCCCCAATTTTTTTTTAATCTCAGGAAAACCGTCTTCTTTTTCTTCTTCTTTTTTTTTTTTTTTTTTTTTTAAATTTCAGAGAGAGTAGGAGCATGAGTAGGGGGAAGGGCAGAGGGAAAGGGACAAGCAGACTCCCTGATGAGCAGAGAGCCCACTGCAGGGCTCAATCTGAGAACTCTGAGATCATGACCTGAGCCAAAGTCAGATGCTTAACCAACTGAGCCACCCAGATGTCCTGAATCTTCATTTTCTTAGCCATTTGTTCTAGACGTCAAAAGTGCTGAAGGAACTTTCTCCTTCAACTGCTGTGACTGGAGTCAGAGAATAGTGCTTTTCCCTGCTGCCTAGCTAACTAGCCCTGTCTTAAAGATCTTACACCTCTCAAGGGATGAAACAGTTTTCCAAACCTATACCATTATGTCATAATTCTTATGTCTTAAAAAACAGGAACAGTGGGGAAAGTCATGCTGTGTATTCTCTCCCATCTTCAATCAGGCTTTCTCCAGCCCTATGACAATTTCTTTATAGTCAGGAAAATTTACAATGGCAGCAGTCACATGTCTGATGCCCTTGTCTCCCCCTTCCTTATTAGTCAGCATTAAATTAACCCTGGGTCACTTTGCTTGGCCCTACAGTTTTATATTTGTTCAGATCAATCCTCTTCTTAAAGAGCAAAGCACTTTCAATTACCCCTTCACCTCCCCCCCACCCCGTGATCCAGACATTTTAATCATTTGAACACAAAGGAGTATTTTTTTTTAATTAAAAATTAGCAGGTGCTTTTTCAATGAAAACAAAAAATCCCCTCATTTTAAAGGAAATTACTGGGCACCTGGGTGGCTCAGTTGCTTAAGCAACTGCCTTCCGCTCAGATCATGATCCCGGAGTCCCAGGATTGAGTCCCACATGGGGCTCCCAGCTCCACGGGAATCTGCTTCCCCCTATGACCTTCTACCCTCTCTCATGCTCTCTCTCTCTCTCTCTCTCTCTCAAATAAATAAAATCTTAAAAATAAAGGACATTACTGAAGTTTGATAAACATTGACAAATAACTGGATGGTGCTTACTTAAATGGTTATTCATACAATGAAAAAGGTTCTTTAATAATGCTTTCCTTTATTATCAACCAGAGAAAAAATTTGGTAAACCTTTCCTGTTCTTCAAACAGCAGCTGCTTTACCAAAGACTACAGACTATCTTTATAATTTTATAGTAACTACTTACTTGTACTTCCTGATTTTTATTTTAAAAGATGTATTTATTTTAGGGAGAGTGAGCACATGCATGGGGGAGGGGGAGAAAGAGAGGGGGAGAAAGAGAGGGGGAGAAAGAGAATCTCAGGCAGACTTCCTACTGAGTGTTGAGCCCAAAGTGGGGCTATATCCCATGACCCTGAGATCATGAACTGAGCAGAAATCAAGAGTGGGAATTTAACCAGCTGAAACCCCAGGCCCCCCTGTGCTTTCTGACTTTTAAGTCCCAGCTGATCATGAAATTTGGAAGGAAAATGACATCAGCTACACCTGGGTTTTTGTTTTTTTTTTTTTTAAGATTTTTTTTTCTCTCAGAGAGAGAGCATGGGCAAGGGCAGAGGGAAATGCAGACTCTGCTGAGCAGGGAGTCCCATATGGGGCTCAATCCCAGGACCCCAAGATCACAACCGGAGCCCAAGGTAGATGCTCAACTGACTGAGCCACACAGGCATCCCCAACTATACCTATTTTGATTGACAGGCCTCCTGGCCTTAGAGCTTATATACAAAGTTCTACTTACTTATTAATGTCCTGTTTACCACAAAAATATATACAAGTTAATAATGAAGCATAAAAAAAAAAATCAGTTCCCCAAAATGGTAAATGCAAAGTATGTGAATTATAAGGGTTTGACTCTAGCTCTGAACTTCAGGACAGTCAGTATCACATTCATTACTCTACTGCAGAATACAAAAGAATTCTTCAGAGAAAATGGAACACTACCTGACATCAAATCTTTAAACTAACTGTTCTTATTTTAAAAGTAATACACTTTTGTTGTGAAACATTTGAAAAGAAGAAATGCATACAGAATAAAACAATTACCATCTGTGATGTCATCATTCAGCATGAACTACAGTATTGCTAACATTTAATTGTAGAGCCTTTCAGTATTTTCAAGCATGAATACAATTTTAAATTATGTTTATACTGCCAAAATTCTTTTTTTTACTAGTAGTATATTATAAGCATTTTTCCATCATTGTCTTCTGTTAAAAAAATGAACACAGAAGTCTTCAAGATTTCCCAAAAGAACGTCACAATTATTGACATATATTCAATAGTAAAATGTGTAGTTAAGGAAATCAAGATATACCGTATTCCCATTACTGTATAACACTTTGTTTTTTTATACTTAGCCATAATCGATGATTAGAATTGCAGACAGAATTTTATTGACTGATATGTCCTCTAGTGCATTTGAAATGTAGCTGACTTCCTAAAAATTCACCTGCCATAATTTTCAAGAACACGCATTGCACTGCTGTACATTTAAGAAAGAAAGAATGTTGAGCCACCTGGGTGTTGACTGAAAGGAAGGGCGCCTGAACTCCCTTATCTAAGTGTCCCACGTGCCCTTTGATAAAGGCTCAGAAAGGATTCTCTCTTGATAGCTTAGAGCTTAAGTAAACTTCTTTAGTCTCTTAGCCATTGGTCAGCCGACATCAGGGAATGGGTGGAGATCATGTTCTGCATCATTTCTGTTCTGTTCATTTGGCCCACAGAAGCTACTTGGAGAAACTCCAAGGAAGGAGAATGGGGGATAACAGAGGGGTCTCTTGAGATCGTGGTCCTCAGACTCCAGAATGCAGAACAATCACTGGGGTAGCTGTTAGTAAAGACTCCTGGGCCCCTCTTGAGAGATTCTGGTTTAATCTATCAAGAGGAAGGCCGAGAAATACAAATATCCTCATTGTACCATTCTAATGTTCTGGAGGGAGCTCCAGAAAGTTGTTTTCCCAACTTCTGAAATTTTCCATCATCTGTGTTCCTCAAACTTGGTATAAGCCCCACTAGTGTTTATGAGGATGCCAGTGGATGGGTGGAGTCATCTATCTTCCTACAATGCCAAGTTTTATGCATAGATTTGAGAATAAAAGAAAATTAATATTTAGAATGTAAGGTGGATCACAGTCACCTCGGTGGCTCAGTTGGTCAAGCATCCAACTCTTGACTTCTGCTGAGGTCATGATCTCAGGCTCATGAGATCCAGTCCCACACTGGGTTCCAAGTTCAGTGGAGAGTCTGCGCGGGATTCCCTCTCCCTTTCCCTCTGCCCCTCTTCCCATTATTGCACACCCATGTGTGCTCTCTCTCTCAAATAAATCTTGAAAAAAAAATTCAAGGTGGATCAGAATACAAAATTCACATGATTTTTTTTTTTAACATAACCTCTACACCCCACATGAGGCTTGAACTCTTGAACCCTGAGATCAAGAGTTGCATGCTCTACTGACCAAGCCAGCCAGGTGCCCCATATGAATTTTTAGAATAAATCAGAGACTTCAAAGCAATTTCTCAGTTGGGTCTATACCCCATACCTTAGCAGTCTACATTTACCTTCCTTTACTGTCAGTGCAACTCTGGTAGAATATCTTAATTAGGATGGTTTATATTATAGCCCCTGAAAAATGCTGATAGAAACAGCTAGAGGTATGGAAAGTATAAATACAAAGTGCCTGTTTAAAAGATAATGTGAGATATTGAGTAATAATTCTTTTTTTAAAAGATTTTTTTTTTTATATATTGGACAGACAGAGACTGAGAGAGAAGGAACACAAGCAAGGGGAGTGGGAGGGGAAGAAGCAGGCTTCCCACTGAGCAGGGAGCCCAATGCAGGGCTCAATCCCAGGACCCTGGGATCATAACCTGAGCCAATGGCAGACACTTAATGGCTGAGCCACCCAGGTGCCCCTAAGTAATAATTCTGTAAGCATTCTCTTTCCTTATTTAGAAAAGCATTTCTGTGTTGCAGATGGACTGTCTTGTGTTGAGCCTGAGCCATTTCAGGTGCCAGATCAGAGTTCTAGAGACTATCAGCAAGGTAAGCCCCCTCTTCTCAAGGCCCTAAAAGCTAGGACATCCTCACACTCTGGTCCATTTGCTACTGAGATAAGGAAGACAACTGATGACTCCATATCTAAAGTCCTAGACTGGTTTAATCGAAGTTCTCATTCAGAAGACAGTAAGTCACCTCTCCAACATTCCCAAGGAATAGAGCTGAAAGAAGAAACAGACTCAGAATCACTGATTGTTGCTGCCTCGGTGAGAGATGACACCGTTCTAAAAGAAAATGGCTCAAAGGCTCTATTACCCACCAAAGTTGAATTGATGCCTATGGAATCTGATTCAACATTCCAGGGAAAAGGGAATATGTTGCCTTCTAGAACTTGCCAAAATAATAATGTGAATATCAAACCCAAATCTATTATTTTGTCCCACCAAAGCAAGGAAGGTCCAGGCAGATTGAAACCATGTGAAATCAATGACCCAAATCAAGGAAATAAAACTATGGACTCTAGCTACGGTTCAAAAAACAGAGAAGGAAATCGGGTACTTCCCCCGATCAGTAACTCTTCCTACAGTGCTCTCAAAGGACCAGAGAGAGAAGACCAAGTTCTATGCAACGTTAAGGATGTTGGCAGCTTAGGTGAAGAAGAGCCTAAGCTTCATGTTTTTGAAAAAAATAGAGGAAACTCAGAAGTGAATTTTGAACCAAGTTTGAAAGAGAACGTGAAGGCAGAGAGAGAGAGCAAAGGAGATCCGTACATCCTGAAAACTTCTTTAGAGCCAGAGAATATTGAGTCATTACATGGAGCTAACAAAAACAAATCTTGGAAGAAGCCTGAGGTCCAGTTACAAGAAACTGGTGAGGTTCCCAAGAACCAAGTGCAAAGAGAGAAATACAAAAGAGTAAGTGAAAGAATATCTTTCTGGGAAGGTGAGAAAGCTGCTGCTAAGTTAACTCATAAAAAACCCATATTGTCATGCAGTCAAGGGGAACCTTCTGCTATAGAGTATCAGCCTGTGAAGTCCATGGACAATTTATCTACAGGACAGAGTGAATATAATCAAGTCACTAGCAAACAAGTGGCCATAAATGAGAATGGCCACAGAGCTCATCTCTCCAGTTTTTATTCCTCAGATAAACCTAAAGAGACCAGACCCCAGATACCAGATCCATCCAAAAATTATTCTTCAGTTAACCAATCAGGTGAAGCGTCTCCATTTCAGAATAAGACAAATGAGCACATTAAAAGATTGCCAGTGGCAGAGAGTTGGCATTATGAAAGGGACAGTACTTTACCGGCCTGGCAACATCCTTCAAATATTACGAGTGGAATGCATACTCCTTTGGAGAAAGACAAATCTCTCATTGGTGAATCAAATCCCAACTTTAAAGTTATGTCCCTAAAAGAAAGAATGGATGAACCCAATACAGAACAGGTCTATAATCACTCTCAATTTGAGAATTTGAGAAAGTTTTGGGACTTAGGAGCCAATCCAAACAGTCAAGAAAATGTTGAGAATACTAACACAGTAAGCCACAAATATTTGGTGCCTTTTAGTAGCCAGAAACACAAAGAATTCAGTGACATTAAATCATCAGGGAAGACTATCCATGAAATAGGGATGCTTCCAGATAAAAAAAAAAATCTGACAAGAGAGGAAATAGAGAAATTAAATTTAAAGTGTACACTCCAGGTGTTACCAGATGAAACCACATTTCCACTGGAACCATCCAGAAAGTCCACTTATCATTTGCCAGGAAACGAGTCATCAGAGGAAAATATGGATAAGAATATGAAATGGTTTGTTACGCCAATGTTCAAGGAAGAAAAGGATTACTCAGACCAAGAGATTCAAGAATCCATAGTTAAAACAAGTGCTTTGTCTAAAGACTACAAAGATACTTTTAATGACAGCTTACAGAAGTTACTTTCAGAAGATTCATCACTAGCCATGCACCCTTTGGGTGGAAAAGTTCATGGAAAACAAATGTCTGAACCAGATATTTCTGGAAATAAAACATGGCCTCAAGATACAGATTTTGCTGAGACCGAGGAAGAATACAAAGGACACAAGGAAACCATTAATGAGCGCGTAGACAAAACAGTAGCTCCTCCAAAGGTTGAGCTGAACACTTTGACTGCAAGTTTAGACAAGCTCCTAAAGGAAGCAACTGAAACTTCACCCTGTCCCTTGCCAAGCATGTTGGAACCCATTACCAGTAGGATCAACTCTGAACCTGCGGAAGGTAGAGTTTATGAGAAAGGGATAGAATGGAGTCACAGCCCATCAGCCTATCAGAAAGAAATAATAGCTCCTTTTCCAAAGGGAAACGAAACTTTGGTAAATATAGCTCTCCCCCAGAAAGCTGAAAGTGGTGAATGCCAACTAAGCAGGAAGGACGTATGTCAGGTAGCTGCAGAAGGTTCTCACCCACTGGGTCAACCTTCCCATATTTACAGAAAAGATTCTTTCGGGGATGTGGCCAACTCTCCCCAAGAAGGGCCTTCTTCCAGGGATGCTCATCTTGCTCCTCAGGATAAGGCATTACCTTCACAAAGGGAAATTTCAGAGACTGTAGAAAAAGTCATTCTTTCACCTAAGCCTGCCTTGAATGATATAAATGCCGTATTACAAAAGCTACTGAGAGAAGCTTGTTACCCATTTGGGAGGGAAGTAGTGCCTGGGGAAGTAAAAGCAGAATTTCCTGAAGGAGTACAGGCAGCAGGCAGCCCCCAAAATTCTACACCGTGGGCTACAATGGACATTAGAGTTCCAGACGGAAATGGTTTTTATTCCTTCAAAAGAGTCCCTGATAAAACTCATAACATTGGATCTTCTTTAGCTGCCCAAGTATCTCCATCAGAACAAACCCGTCGCTCATGTGATTCCACTGTTACTCAGCACGGCAAAGAGTCACCTCAGGAAGTGGCAGAGACTGTGAGGGCAACAGTTATTCGACCTAAATCAGATTTCCTAGAATTCAGTGCTGGCTTAGAAAAACTACTGAAGGAAGCAATTGAAACCCCCTCCTCAAACTATGAAAGTGATCCGGGGACTTTTTCTCCATCAAAGGTAACAGGTAGGACTGAGGTGTCCAGGCAAGCTGCCTCCAAATTCCACCCTCAGGAAATCAAAGAAAAAGTAAAAAAGTCTGAGGCTCCATCAGTCACTGAGAGTGCTTTCGATATTGGTTTTGAGAAACTTTTTAGAGAAATATCTGAAGCTCCTTCTTACCGGGTCCCGGTGTCCGTGAAGGAAGAAACTCCTGAGAAGGAGCCTTCCCAGTCAGAGCAGGCCAGTATCTTGAGGACAGCACCTCATTTTGACTGGACAGCCTCAGAGGCCTCAGAAATGAAGCTTCAGAATAATGTTTTCAAATCGCAAGTCAACCAGTGTGATGAAGTGTTGGGACGTAACAAAGCTGTGACTGATTTATCAGTAGATCTCTGTGGTTCTGAAAGTGGGGCTGAGATCCCTGGAACCCCACAGTTCTATGTGGAACAGAAAATAGAGATCACTAAAACTATAAACCCCGTAGAGGACAAGGAGAGTGTAAGTGAGGTTGCAGGGGTTCGAGAAGGGGCTTCTCCTGGCTTGGAAGAGGCTCCTGAAGCAATTAGTGCATCCAGAAACAGGCAACCCAGTCCTCCCCTGAAAAACGCAGAAAACCCTACAGAAACAAGTAACGTCGAATTGAGTATGGCATCACCATGTAAGAGAATAGAGAAAAAAGAAGAAAAAGAAGATTTCTCTGACTCCGATTTTTCAGGTGGAGACTTGAGTTCCAAAACAGAAAGCTGGAGGGAAACCTCCAGTGAGCATTCTGAATTTCTTAACCCTTTGGTTTAATGTGTTGAATTAGGGAATGCTGATGTAAAGGATGACACGTATGGTTTTAAAAACTGGCAGTAATTTGACACATGGAAATGGTGGTAAATTCTCATCACTTCAGTTCTTCCTAGCCTTTTTTTTTCTTTGTAAAGATTTTCTATATTTATTTGACAGAGACACAGCAAGAGAGGAAACACTAGCAGGGGAGGGCAGGGGGAGAATAAGGCTTCCCACTGAGCAGGGAAGCCCAGTGCGGGGCTCGATTCCAGGACCCTGGGAGCCCAAAGCAGATGCTTAATGACTGAGCCACCCAGGCATCCTCTTCCTAGCCTTTCTTTCTTTTTTTTTTTTTTTTAATATTTTATTTATTTGACAGAGAGAAACACAGCCAGAGAGGGAACACAAGCAGGGGGAGTGAGAGAGGGAGAAGCAGGCTTCCCGCCGAGCAGAGAGCCCGATGTGGGGCTCGATCCCGGGTCTCTGGGATCATGACCTGAGCCGAAGGCAGTCACTTAACCAACTGAGCCACTCAGGCACCCCCCTAGCCTTTCTTAATAAAAAGCTACATTTCCTTTTATATTCTTTAATCAAATAAATTACATAGAGAAGTTTTACCCACGAGGCAATGTTTCAGATCTCACTTTATTCTCAGTAACAATAGAATTGTTAGGTTTAAAAAGTATTTTTTTAAAGAACTTTTTGGGTTTAGAAAGTACTTCTGAAATATTCAACCAGTTTTCTTATTTCCTGGAAATAATTTCTTTCTTAATTGGCAATCCACAGAGAAGTCTCTAGTAAGATCTGTGGCAAGAAAGTGCCAATGGGCACAAATTTCCCTTTAAGGATGAATATTTTACCTCAGTAGTGGCTGAATACCAGGAACAAAGGGCAAGGTTGCAACTTTCTTTCCCGGAAAAAACTTGTGCTGTGGTGTTGTGTTGCCACTCTTTTCCTCTTGTTTTGAGTTATCTGCAGAATCTCCCCCTTCTCTAGAGTCCGACTTTGGTCAGATGACTTCACCTGATGCCACCTGAGGGCATCACCTGGCATGCTGCGTTGCTTTGGCTCCAGCCTTAGCTATGTGCATGAAGATTGTAATTGATTACTGCATTCATCTAAGTGGGCTTGGGGTACTGGTTTCAGCCAGGCTGGGAGCTATAGGCCTTGTCTCCGTTTGCTGTGGTGATCAACATGGGCATGTTAGAGAAACCCAGAAGCAAATAGGAATATGCATGGAATGATAAAGGATGCTCTCTGGCTCGGACATTTTAACCACAGTTGCACAACAGCTGCTGTTGGTCCCCCTCTTAGCAGTTTACAAAATTTGTCACTTTCTAGCTCCCTTCAGTATTGATAAGAATGAATAAGCTTTCCTGAGTGGATGACTTGGGAGGTTTGGTTTCCTTTACCAGTAACCGTAGGGCCTCTCCTTGGAAACAGACCAAAGGATCCAACTTTAATCCTGATTAATTGAGTTGTAGCCCATGTTGCAAAGGTTGCTGGTTAGGAGAGGAAAGTGGAATACCAGTCTCTGAAACCAGCCGTATGCAGGAGTGCACTTCGGCATGTTCAACTTGCTGATGTAGACTTTTACTAAACTACCGCATGAGTGAGGACGGGAGACTGACCCATAGGAGAGCTTGTAAATTGTACTTACTCTGGAGGCTATTATCCCTAATGTATGTAGCTTTGTTTGTGGTGTATCAGCATAACTGATTGAACAGCAAAAAAAACCTGTCTAAAAATGAAATCATCAATATTGAATAACCACCCAGACAGAGCCCAGAGAAGATACTTAAAAGTTATAAGCCAATAAGAGGTATAGAATGGTACAGTTGAGGTTTTATATACTCTAACCCAAATTTTTATTTTTATTTTTCTTTAAAGATTTTATTTATTTGACAGAGAGAAACAGAGCCAGAGAGGGAACACAAGCAGGGGGAGTGAGAGAGGGAGAAGCAGGCTTCCCGCCGAGCAGGGAGCCCGATGTGGGACTCGATCCCGGGTCTCCGGGATCATGACCTGAGCCGAAGGCGGTCGCTTAACCAACTGAGCCACCCAGGCGCGCCAAATTTTTATTTTTAAGCAGTTGGGTGGGAGTGGGCTGGAGGAGGGAGGAACTTGCCTGAAATGGCACCACGATTTTGGTGAGCAGCCTGACATGTTTGACTTGGAGCTGAGCTCTTAATCAACCAACACCTGGTATGTTCCTTAAAAATTTAAAAAAAAAAATTTAAAAAAAAAGGCTCCATGGTCAAGTACTTTTGGAATGCTGGGAAATTATGCATATTATTAGAATATTAATCTCTCCAAGAAGATCTGTAGTCAGAAACCTCTAAATCTGAACAGAGAGTATCCCAAATCTAATTCACCTTAGAATCCATTTGCTCTAGAATGCCTGTTAACACTGGGGAGAACTGGGATGCAGTTCAGGAAAGTCCTGTGTAGAGAAGTGGTTCCCAAATTCATTGACTCATTATTGGAATCATTCATTGATTTAGCAACCTTTTTTTTTTTTTTTTTGTAAGCAGACTCCATGCTCAAGGTAGGGCTCGAACTCATGACCCTGAGATCAAGGGTCACATGCTGCACCAGCTGAGCCAGCCAGGTGCCCCCAGCAAATATTTTTGAAGTGCCTATTACCAGCCACTGTTTTAGGCACTAATAATATAATTGTGATGAATGACCATATTCGGACCAGAGCTAATCCATGATGAAGTTTTCACTGTCAAAATGAAAGAGTTGTGAATTGTCCAGAGATAATTTTTTTGGTAGCATTAGATATATTCAAAAGACTGTCCTTATTTTGCAGGGTTTTTTTGTTGTTGTTGTTCCCTTTTGGTCCTAACATGCTTTTTTTTCTAATGTGCCTCTTAAAAAAAAATAAGTAAAGTTATTAGTACATGATAGAGCCCCCCCCCATACACTTTAAAATGACATAATAAAATAAAAAGTTGACTACCTCATGTCATTTCCCAACATTTTGTTGGAAATTTTACTAGCTCATGAATCCCCAAAGCCTACATTTGCTGATCTGGAGAATTCACCCATCTGTGTACCTGATTATACACAGATGTTAAACATCTGAATCGTGCCTTCTATGGTTTTAAGCTAATTGTTTTAATGCTCCTAAAACCACTTTGTGGTTGTCTTCAGAAGCTAGAAGTGAAGTGGAAAGATTCAAAGTCTGGCACAGAACAAATCATGGGCCTAAAATAGAGGTGTAGATGGCTAAGAGATCTCTTTTCTATTCATGTGGTTATATCTTGTTCCTCTATGATTTATCCTTGCAAATATTTCTTGACCAGGAAAATGGTTTTTAAAGGACATACAAAGAATGGAAATATTTTACTTTTTTTTCTGAGAAGGGCTTCCTAGAGTAAATAAAAGTATAGAGGCTTCTGATGCAATGCCTCCTCTCAACCTACAATACCAATGTCCACTGATTATTAAGAGTTAGGATTTTTGGATCTTTTTTGTATTGCGCAGTGTTCATCAATTTTGTCTCATAACAGGTTCAGAAGAAGAACCCAGTCCTGTCTTGAAAAATTTGGAAAGGAGTGCTGCTAGGAAAATGCCTTCCAAAAGTCTAGAAGACATTTCATCAGATTCACCAAGTGAGAATAAAGGTTGCCCCACTGTTCGTGCCCCGCCCCCGTCTAAGCTTTAAAATGCTCATGTGCTTTTCCATGGCCTCACTGCATGTTGTCGTGCACTGAAGCCCCTGAGGCAGGGGTTAACAGATGACAATAACCTTTCCAAAGTGAGTGGAAGAAGCTCATCCTAAAGTGACCGGAACTTTCAAAATAGTGCCTGAGGTTTAGTTACAAGAACACTAGGTTTCCTTGAATTGAAGAATGCCAGTTCAAGTGTTTATTCAAGTTCAGTGAGTTTTAAAAGACTGGGATAGCTGGTGGTTCCAGTAAGAACAGCTAACCTTTATTGAGCACCGTGTGCCAAGACCTGGCTAAGTATTTCACATGTAGCATTTCATCTAAGTGGCGTACAGAACTCTGCAAGAGATGATGGTTTTCCCATTTTACAGATGAGGCCAATGAGGCTCAGAGAGGTAAAGTACCTTGTTTAAGTGTCATGCAGCAGAGCTGTGAATCCAAGTCAACAGTCTACTGTCAAGAGCATTTATGAAGTGACCATGTTAGATATGACAGTGTAGGATGTCTGATGAGTTTTGTGTGATATGGAAATGAGTTGGTCCCTAGCTTCAAGGACTGTCCTTTCTCTTTATCCCTTCTTTTCACACATTTCTTTTAGATACTGGAACTATAAACCGAAGGACTACCTGGCCTGTAACACCTTAGGCACACTGTTTCCCCCAGCTGCTGCTTTTATTGGTGAAGGACTTCTTGAGTACTAACATAAAGCATTACACACACACACACACACACACTCAAATTATATCTATGGCTAACAAGTCGACTTAGAAATCCTGATTTCTAGGGGGTTTGTTCTTAATTGTTTTTTTTTTTTTTAAGATTTATTTATTTATTTGGCAGAGAGAGAGAGAGAAATCACAAGTAGGCAGAGAGGCAGGCAGAGAGAGAGGAGGAAGCAGGCTCCCTGCTAAGCAGAGAGCCCGATGTGGGCCTCGATCCCAGGATCCTGAGATCATGATCTGAGCTGAAGGCAGAGGCTTTAACCCACTGAGCCACCCAGGTGCCCTGTTCTTAATTGTTTTTAAGCTAAGAGGCACCCCTGGGAGTACCGAGGGTCATGAGAAAAGTTATTGAATGAAAGTTAACCACTGCCAACTTCATATGCTTGAAAGTTGAACATTGTCATGTTTAGAGCGTGGTTCGGGCATCTGCATTTGAAACTAAAAAGTCAGAATTTAAAAAGGAAAGCAGAAAAGCCACTCTATTAATAATTCCTAAATATCAGAGATTTTTCAGGGCTCTGAGGACAGTATTCCCATTTTGGAATGTAGTTCCATCCCTACCAGAGTTCTTGGACTCTGAAGGTTGGAAGTGACCTTGAAGGTCATTTTAAACACCCCCCCAGTGCAGGAATTCCTGACAAAGCCTCCTCAACAGGTGGCCAACACCTCCCCCACATCCGCCTGAATGCTCCCACAGAAAGCAAGTCCAGCCCTTTGTTGGACCACCCTAATTGTTCTTCCTGATGTTGGTGATGGGTCCTGAGGGGCGGGGCGGGGGGGGGGGCGGCACACACACACACACACACACACAAAAACCCAAAAAAACTCAGCAACAATTGTTCAGTTTGGCAAACCTCTTGCCCGTGAAGCATGGGGCTATTTCCATGGTGCAGATTTAAAATACTCAGGAATGTGCAGGGTTAAAAAAAAAATCACCATCAGCTGACGGGTATTCCTGCACACTCCCTTCCAAATACCGATACCCACTCTCACATTAGCCTGCCAAGATTCCACTTAGCAGCTGGTCCCCAGTCCCATCTCTTCAGTTGACTTCCCAAGCAAGGCTCCCAGAGGCATACACAAATGATGATGCCTGCACAGAAATATTTGTTAATGACCATGGGCTTGAGAAGGTGTTAGTCATGGCTAGCATCTTCCCCTTTCCAGAAGAATAGAGAGGCTGTTGCTGCCCTGTGTTCTCTCCTGCTGCTGGCTGACTGCTTGCTCTTAGCTAACCCTCTAACCCTGGGGAGTCCGTGCACAGCAGTGTGCTGATGTAAGCTGCATCGGGGCTGAAATGGGAGCTCCCGCTCTGGCACTGGTTCAAGGAGCTAATCTAAAGAGAAAGTATTTTGGGGAAGACATCTTGGTTGCACCCCTCACTGCATCTTGACTAATTGCTTCCAACTCCGGGGGCTTCCAGGGACAGTCTCATTGTTCTCTCTCGCCAAGGGTCAGTCGTGTTAACCATTTGTTAATTTCTCCTGAACAGATCAAGCAAAAGTAGATAATCTTCCAGAAGAATTAGTACGTAGTGCTGAAGATGGTAAATATCTTTATGTATTTGCATGTCTGTCTGTGTGTTAGGTTCTGGGGCGGTCTGGGCAGTCAACGGGACGCAGCTGTTGGATAAATAGAAGAACGTCATCTGCCACTATGTGATGAATGGTGCCTAAGTTATTATAAAATGTTTCTGACTCGGTGCATTTAATACTGTTTATATTCTCAAGGCTTCTGCTGGTGATACTGTTGTGAGGATCGCATCAGAGACCCTTGGGAAGCAAGGGTTTCTATAAATAGGAAATTGTATTTCTATGGGTATGAGCTGATTTTGGTACTCTGACTTGCAGAACTCCTTGTGAGGGTGGGAAGCGTCGGTGGGTTCCTGAGTTAAGTTATTCCTGTATTTGTCTCATATGTCTCAGGATTCGGAGCTTTCTGGGCATAGCTAGTAAAGCTTTAACTTCAAAGGGAAGAGTCCCAGAACCAGAGTCAGGATCCTGCCTTGGCTCATTTAAATAGTTAAATAAAGACCAAGGTAAAATTAACTGATCCTGAATATTAAGGAGCCCAGATCTTGAAGTTTGTCAGTGGATTGAGTACTACGTGGTTCACTTATAAAATATACAGGGCAATAGTGCCTTAGTGGGGGAAGGGATGGAAATGAGTCTGATTGTTATAGTTGAGCATTTATGCAAATGTGTAATTTATATAAATTTGTACACTGGAATTGTGTTCTCTAAATTGCCTTTATTATAATAATAAAAATGTATATGAACTGAGCTTTCCCCATAAAATGCAGCATCAGAACTCCTTAAAGGTCATTGCTTACTTTTGTGTCGTAGTTTTTTCTCATTTTATGCTTACAACGACTTCCTGGAAGTAGGCGGGGCAGGGATTTCCATTTACAGATGAGAAAAGCTCTGAGAAATGAGATGCCTTGTCCAAGATCCTATGGCTGGTTGGTCAGTGGGCGGGGTGGGGGGGGAAGGTAGCAACTAGAAGCTCGGCTTCATTGCTCCCAATGCAGTGCTCCTTCCATCCCCCGAACTATGTGTGGCTCAGTGACTTAGTGGAAAGATGCCAAACATCTCCTATGCTGGATGTTGAATTTTTAGTTGAATAGGAGATCCCTAAAGGGTCTAATGAAGAGTCACTCTGGGGAACAGATAAAAGCAAGCTGAAAACCTATCAGATGTATTCTGTAGCCTTTGTTGTGAAAGCGACATGTGAGCTTTACTTTCATGTCTCTTTAATCCTCCTTGTAAAATGGTATTTATTCTCAATGTTGCTCTTCTGAGTAGATCAAAAAGCAGATCAGGAACCAGATACAAATGAATGCATACCGGGAAGTGAGTAGCAGGATCTTTCTCACAAATGACTAAATGTTGCTACTTTACATGGTATTAAATATACTGAAATAACTAACACTATTAATCATGCAGAATTTGTTATTGGTACTAAAACTCTTGCAGCTTACAAAACTATTTCATTCTGACAAGGGTTTTATTAAAAATATTTTCTTGCCGCCAGTGTTGAAAGATTAAATTGTGGTTCCGCTGGGGCAGAGTTACATATTTTAAAATGTTTTTTGTAGACATATGTATGTAATATATAAATATATATGTAATTGCTGGGAAGTATACTTCTGTTGGTCTGTCTGTTCTTTGAGTCTTTTCTTGAAGTTGGCAACTTCTGTTATCACTTGGCTTTATGTTGCAGTCTAGTCTTGAGTATTGGAATTCTTGTGGCCTTTATATAAGACTGTAGACACAAAACAACTTATTTATGTGGACCTAAGAAAGAATTGTACTTACTGTGCATTATGGTTGTACATACTTCTGTAAAGACCTATGGAAGCAAATTTTTTCATGCCTAGGGTTTAAGGTCTGAGGTTCAAAGCTGGACTCAGTATATATTCAATATATAAAGCAAGTGAACATCTGAATATTAAGAAACAAATGTATACTTGTGGCTAATGTCCATCCGCTAATTAATATTCACCACCAGTCAAAGATAATGATTGTTTACTCTTCTCTGTTCAGTCTTAAGATTGCTGTGCTTATGTCGACTACTGTTTCCGGGACAAGTAGCACATTAAGAAGTTATCTGTGGGGCCTAGCAAAGCACGCAGATACACCTATATGTCTTCTTAGCTTCCCTGTTTCAGCCAGTTGCATAATGCTAGGCGCTGGAGGTATGGAGATAATGATACACATCTCTGCCCTTAGGAGAGCACAAGATTTTTTATTAATAGTTGCCCAATAGTCTGGCATAGTCTGGCTATGCTAATAAATCTTAATGAGAAGAGCAGCTAAATGAAGGAGCCATTTGATAGAGAAACAAGGTGCTGATGCAAGAAGGCCATGACATCTGAAACTTTGTTCATGAGGTCTGCCTGCCAGAGATGAACGTGCAGAGCTTTGGCCCATGACCTGACCCCATTCTGAAGAAGTTCTTAGGCAAAAAGACAATCCAGGTTTTGGCCCCTGATGCATGTTCTCTGTCCAGCTGCTGCAGAGGAACCAAGACTCTGTCCCTCAGAGGTGCTGGGTAAAGAGGTTTCTCCAGTTGCTTTTGAACTGGCAGATACCACTTTGGTCATCTTGTTTTATCTTGTTAGGTTTTGTTCAACATTTAGCCCAAGGAGTGAAAACAACACATGGACGCGGACATCTTTGCCAATGAATCTGTGTCTTTGCTCATGACCTCGCTTAGTTAGGTCAAGCCACATAGGCTGACCATGTGCTGAATTCTGGATGGATTAATTTCTCTCCTTTTTATGGCATTTTCCAAGATGACTCTTTATGTATGGGCTGAGATTATTTCTTTTTTCTACTGAAGAGTGTATTCTTCCTATAAAACAAAATTGAAATACATGATCAAAACATAAATGACTAAATATGTAAAACTAACTACATTTTAGTAACAGATAGATACAAATTTTGAAAATAATAGCAGTTTTTATGGTAAAACGTTTTTGTCTACCCATTGGGCTCTACCGTGTCCTCATGGGACCTAACCTTACACTCCTGCAGTGTAAGTCACTCAAATATACCCACATACACATTACTCTTTAATGGGTAGTGATTAAAGCAGGTATCATCTCATGAATCACTGTAAATGTATTTTGATACATTGAGAGCCAAAGACTAGATGAAAACTCCTATGTGAATAAGGAAATATTTCTTATGTATAGTTCAATTTTCAGTTTTCCTTCATTAATTTTCTTTTAACTGAAATGAATGTAACTAATGCTTAGGGCTAAATTTGAGCCTTTTGATTTCTATATATAGAAATATCATTTTATTTTTATCTGTTTTCCTGGTATATCTTTCACTGGTAAAAACCAAGTCAGTATATTTGTATCACAACGAAAAGGTAATTTAAATATTATCAGGTAATATTTACTTTTCAGCACATAAGTATATAGAGCATACTCCGCCAGGGCACTGTTCTAAGGGCCTTGAAACATATTAACTCATTCAGTATGCGAGCTCTGATTTACCATAAGAAAAACTTAGACACCAATTCTTAGATAAAGGAGGAAATAGGTTTCTAACTAGAGTTATACAAATGAGGACTAGATTTCATCATCTCATTGTGACATCTACACGTATTCTTACTGTATTGAAAAGTATCTAAATAAGGTGACTGATATCTTTCTATCACAAAAGTAAATAATTTGTTTTCAAAAAATAGTTTGAGCTCATAAACTTTCATAATTCCGAGTGGGAAACGGTATCAGTGAAGTAATCCCCACAATCAGTAAACGAGCAAGCCTTCCCTTAGACACTCAGTAGCCACTGTTATGATTGAGTTGTGTATGGAGATCCTTGCTGTCCAATGAAATAGTTTTTTGGCCTGCAGCATGTTTTAAAAATACATCCCAAGGAGATGAACCAATAAATCACACATCTTGTGGTTCCAGTCTCTGGTGTGAAAAATAAGTGAGCACCAATTCACAATGGCAATATATTTTAATATAATTCAAATCCAGCTCCAGATTAATGAAAACTAACAGTCT
Source organism: Spilogale gracilis (assembly GCA_004023965.1). Taxonomy (NCBI): domain Eukaryota; kingdom Metazoa; phylum Chordata; class Mammalia; order Carnivora; family Mephitidae; genus Spilogale; species Spilogale gracilis. The sequence goes on along the minus strand of PITA01000682.1, from coordinate 15,201 downwards.
TTGATTGTTATTTTCCATTGGTTCAACTCCTTGCCAGTTCTCTGCATAATTTATGAAAACTGCATGTTGCTTATCTTATCCTGTGCATGTAAACTACTGTGCCTTTAACCTTTTTGCAAAAATATCTTATTCATAGATGAAAGAAAAGTGTGTTTTCAACTTATGCTTTATGTTTGTCTGATAATGTGAGGATAATTTTGAATGGAAATGCTGCTGTTTAGTTTCCACAGTGCCTTCACAACCTGATAATCCATTTTCCCACCCTGACAAACTCAAAAGGATGAGCAAGTCCGTTCCAGCGTTTCTCCAAGATGAGGCAAGTTTATCTTCTGTAATTTCAGAAAAAATGGAACCAGATTGGTGCATTTGCTATGCCAAGGTTGGTGTGTTTGTAGTCAGCGGTGGCAGAGACCGAAGAGGTCAGCAGGACTGACCCCTGCCTTTCCCATCAATAGAGGCAGTGTTGTTGATCCTGGAACAAGGCAAGGCATGTCTCATTTGACTCAAACAGTAACTCATTTTGGTGCTGAAGTCAAGTTGCATTGATTTTTGGAATGTGACTTTTGTTTCAAAGTGGGTACAAAATAAGAAATCCAGGCAGAAATATGTTGGTGTGAGCCAACCACTCTGTAGTTTCCAGTAGAGTTGTTCTGTGAGAGCTTCATCTAGGTAGCATGAATAGTTTGGAAGCATTTGTTAAAGTAGTAAAGTGACAATGACACAACAGACTTTAAGGATATCTATTGGGTGTAGGCCTTTGACATGCATTATCTCATTTAATGGTCCAACATGCCTGGAAGGCAGGCACCATCATTATTACCAGATATCACAGAAAAGGAGGCACTGGGAGAGGTGGGAAAGGGGAACCAGAACGGGAGCCTGGATCTGATTATCCTGGTTAGCCATTAAACCTGCTGTCTCAGTTTGGAACAGAATTATCTTACTATTCACTCAATACTTTGTAAATACCAGACACTTAATATTCATTCTGATGTCTAACCCTCACCAACTAAATGTGGTAGGTACTATTTTCTCCATTTTATAAAAGAGGGAAGTGCTTGAGAGAGGTTAAACCACTTTCCCTGAATCCAACAGCTGCTAAAAAGTAGATTAGGACTTTTAACTCCGGTCCTTTGACTTAATTAAGATTCCATGTTGTGGGTGGAGGGATGGGTTAAGTAGGTGATGGGGATTAAGGAGTACACTTGTGATGAGCACCGGGTGATGTATGGAATTGTTGAATCACTGTATTGTATATCTGAAACTAATATAACACTGGATGTTAACTAACCAGAATTAAAATAAAAACTTAAAAAGCAAAAAAAAAAGACTCCATGTTCCTGCCAGGGTAGTTGGGAGCTTGGAGTCAGTCATTCCTAGTGCTGGCTGTGCTAGTAATTTGGGGTGTGTGACTCCAGGCAAGTTCCTTAACTTCCCTGAGTCTTGTTTCCTAGTCCTGCCTCATTAGGTTGTGAGGAGTCAGCAAGATAGTGTGGGGGAAACATATGGCGGAGTGCCTGACACATAGTGAATACCATTAAATGCTAGCTCTTACTATTTACAGTTTGGGTCTGATTTTTGACGGTGAAGTAAAAAGCAATATCCTCAAGCATCCTCCTAGTAGATGAAAGGTGAGGAAAGTTCTACACAGCACATAAATTACATACCTCCTCCCCACTCCCCAGGCACCCTTCTGCCCATTCTTGGGCCTTAGATGAACTCTGTTCTGTCTGCAACGCACTCCCTTGCATATGCCTCCCAGCCCACATTACAGTTCCTTTGAAAAGAATCACTCATTCTTTGAAACTAAATCATTAGTTGGAAGCCAACAGTAGGCAACCTCATGAGTTCCTGCTTTTACACCCTTGCAAATAGGCTTTGGTCTTGGTTGGTCATATGAATGAGGTGTATAATTATTTAAGAGGCAAACAACCCCAGTTCCTGGTTTTCCATTTTTCTTTTCCATCAGTTTTAATGTGCCACCTCATAGTTCCACGCAAAAGAAAGTCCAAATTGTTTGAGTTTGTGCATCAGAGATGCCAAAGGAAGCTGCAGAATTTTACCTTTCAAAGGACGTGGGTCAGACCGAATGTTAAAGCAAGTGGGCATGAAACCAGGCCTTGCTCCTCCATCCATTCTCTCTTCGAGGTTTAGCATCAGTCATGTTCATTGAGTAACTGCTACATGAAAATCGGCATTCCAGGTCAACAAGACACGATCCTATCCCTCGTGACCTGATAGGCTAGGTAGAGCACAGTACCTGCGGAAGTCGAGGGAAACAGTACGTGCTGTGAGCACATGGGGAGAGAGGGTGACAATGGACGCATGGTGGTAGGGTTTCTTTTAATCCTTGAGGGAGGGTTTTTCTTACCCATATAAGTGATAAATTTTGTTTTTCTTTAACTCCTTCCTTAATCTGCATTAGAGTTGACATCTGTTATATGATACTTAATTGCATGGCCCTAGAAGATGTTGGCATGTACTAACTCCTCCATAAAGGTGTTTCCCTAACTCCCTGAACTGCTCCCAAAACTCTCTAACCCCCACAGGAGCTCATTTTGAATCATAGATTTTTAAAGCTACCACCTAGTAAACTTTAGCTCTAAATATCAAATGCATTATTGCCACTTCTTTTTTTTTTACCCAGGTAAATATTTCCTGGGTCATATTTAAAATAAATATCTTTGTTACCTTTTTTTTTTTTTAAAAATGTGTTAAAATCTAATGTGGGTAGAATTGAATATACTTGAATAAATATAATTTAATATATACTGCCCTATAGCAATATAAAGAAACATAATACCACTATGGAAACACATAAGAAGTGTTCTAAAATTTTTTAAATATGTATGTATATAAGTTTTAGTTTAAACAGATCAAACTAGCATTTATTTTTTCTAGTTAATAGTGTCTCCAGTAAAAGATTTTATTTTTTTATGAAAGTTAAGGCTGTGTTAATAATGAGAGGAATTAAGCATAACATTTTATGTTTTGACAGTAAATCTTAGATTGTTTGTTGTCTAGGTAAAGTTAATTCCTCATATATATCAATAAAGTTCTCCACATACCATAAATACACGATATTAAGAGAGTGACAAGAAAGCTCACAACAGCACTGCCTCTTGTAGCACCTTGGAGGTAAAAAAAAAAAAAAAAAATCACTTTGTTCTTTGGGTAGCGAAGCACTAGCGAAGCACTGCTGTCCTCCGTAGGCAAGGCCCAAGGTAGACCCCCACTTCATGCAGATGCCCGTTCCCTGGGGTTTAGCACGAGTGTCCTTCGACTTTTAGAAATGTTCATAGATCCCTGAGTTATCAAGGTATCGTGTTTTTCCAAACGGAGATGCTGACCTTCACTCGTTCTGAATTTAAATTCTGTGTATATTATATGATGTTTTGTAGAGTGATGACAGAGAAACAGACACAGCCTCAGAGAGCAGTTACCAGTTCAGCAGACACAAGAAGAGTCCGAGCTCTTTAACCAATCTTAGCAGCTCCTCTGGCATGACGTCCCTGTCTTCTGTATGTAAACCAAGGCTCCATGTTAATGTCTCTCTGCTTCTGTGAACATTGCTCTGCCATACTCCTGCTTGGTATAATGTGACCTCCTGTTGTGTTTCCCAGATTCCAAGGGCACGAGCTTTTTCTCGAACCTGCAGTTAGCTTCTGTCTAGTTAAATCTTTGTTTTTCTTCTTTTAAGTATAAAAAGGGTTCATATCCATTATAAATGAATTTTTTTAATGTAAGCACTTCAAAAAAAGAAACCCAGATTCCCAATAAGATGAACTGTTACATTTTTTCCATGCAACAGATGGGGTAAGTTTTGTAAAGTCTGCTTATATCAGATATGTTTTATATTTCTGTTTGCAGGTATAAGAATTGTGCCTGTCTTTTAGCAGACCTGATGAATAAAAGTGCTGATTCAGGGGCGCCTGGGTAGTTCAGTTGGTTAAGCAACTGCCTTCGGCTCAGGTCATGATTTCAGAGACCCGGGATCAAGCCCTACATCAGGCTCCTTGCTCGGCAGGAAGCCTGCTTCTCCCCCTCTCGCTCCCCCTGCTTGTGTTCCCTCTCTGGCTGTGTTTCTCTCTGTCAAATAAATAAATAAAATCTTAAAAAAAAAAAAAAAGTACTGATTCACATAAAAGAATAGGAGCAGTGATTCTTTGCCTTATGGAAAGATTCAGGACCCGATTTTTATTTTTACTAATTTTTGAAAGATTTTTATTTATTTATTTATTTACAGCAAAAGAGGAAACATAAGCAGGGGTTGTGGGAGAGGGAGAAGCAAGCTTTCCACAGAGCAGGGAGCCTGATGTGGGGCTCAATCACAGGATCCTGAGATCATGACCTGAGCCTAAGGCAGATGCTTAATAACTGAGCTACCCAGGCACCCCTCAGAACAAGATTTTTAAAAAGAAAGCACCTTAAGTGTAGTTGTTCAGGTTCAATGTAGAAAATTTAACTTTACCTGGACCTTCTTTCATAAAGTGAGGTCATTGTGTGTGCATGGAGTATGTGTGTAGAAATATATATCTAGAAATATACCCACAAATACTTACCTAGATAGTTCTCTGATAGACACACTGTCTCACCAAGTATGCTAACCAAATGATAAAGCTGCACTTAAATTCTTACTAGCCTCCCATTTTTCAAACTTAAAAAAAAAAAATCTGTTAAAATTCAATTTCTGCTGATGATCCTCAAATGTATGGCCTTGAGAAGGCTTTCAACTGCCTTCATCAATCATCCATTCTCTACCCTTCCTGACCTCTAAAGGCGTATGGCCCGCTAAGCATTTCCCTAGATTCAGTGGATGGGTGACAGAGTAAGATTCCTTTTTAGTGCCTTGGAAATTTGATAGAGCAATGTGTCACTGTGATTTGTGTGCCTGGGGTTTCTCACATCCTCTTTCTTTACCATCTTAAATACTAAGCATGCCTAAAAATGGAACTCTGAATGCCCTCTACCATTAAATCCCCCTGCTTTGAAATGAGCCAGCATCTAAATAACTTTGCATTTCACTTGTCATCTGTATCTTTTAGAGGCAATTTTTTTTAAACACTAGTCGTGTCATATATCATGTCAGGTTGTTGGGCTTGGTCTGTCTTTATGCCCTATTAACTGCTTCAAATGCAAACTAGAGAGACACTGGCAAGCCAGAGTCATATTTGTGATCCTTACCTTGGGTCCACAAACAAGACAGGAACAAACACTGCGTGTTTCTGATGCCTTCAGGTAAGCGGCAGTGTAATGAGCGTTTACAGTGGAGACTTTGGCAATCTGGAAGTGAAAGGAAATATTCAGTTTGCGATCGACTATGTGGACTCACTGAAGGAGTTACATGTCTTTGTGGCCCAATGTAAAGACTTAGCAGCAGCGGATGTTAAAAAGCAGCGCTCAGACCCGTAAGTACAATTTGGAATCACTGTTTTCTCTCAGTTAGTTGTAATCTTGTAAAAATTGGAAAGTAAAGAAACTAAAGGGTGGATATGTGTGTGACTATGCCAAAAAGAAATGTTTGAGAAGATAAATTGGGGGGAAATGGAGTTTTCTTTACTCTATAAATATGCCAAACTTAGTAAACTATAAAAATGTCAGAGAAGCAGAAAATGTTTCAAGTAGAAGGGACCTTTGAGGCTGTCTTATCCCATTCGTTCTTTTAACAGATAAGGAAACTAGGGTCAGAGAAGATAAATGACCTTTTATATAAATTCAGAGAGTCAGCAACAAAGCGGGGAATGAGGGCCTGAACCCCAGTCTCTTCCCATGACACTCTCAAACTTCTCTAAAATTGGAAATATGTTGGGCCATACTTGAGAATGTTCAGTGGTGCAGAAACAGTTAAGATTTAGAATGAGGTAGTTTCTAAATTTAAATTATATTTTACAGAAGAACTTTAGGGGGAATTACCAGCTCAACTTTTAGATTAAAGACTTAATTGAATTTCAGTTTATTTGCAAAAGTTAAATGATATTCTTCACTTTCCCCATGCTGAAGTCAGATTCTTAATTATTTTGCTAGCCTAGGCCCAATCCTTTATGCTTTTATTATAAAAACAACTGGGGTCACTATCCTCTTTTTCCCCCATTGAATATGGCTTGCTTATGTGTATGCTGAGATCAATTTTTTGTTTTCAAAAGGCAGTAACAAAACTTTTTTTAAAAAGTTATGCAAACAACAAAGCCTTTTCTCAACAGAAAACAAGCCAGTATAATTAAGTACTACATTAGATGTCTGTCCCCCACCACTCTCCATGTCAGGTAAGGCCAAAGGAAGAAAGGCATTCAGGAAATATCCTTTAAATTTTTTCAAAACAGTATGAAATGAGCAATTCTGTTGCATGTGTTTGAAATTTTAAGTATTAAAGGTGTTGTTGAGAACATTCATTACTTAACTGCTTTTCGCACTGTCATGAAATAATTATTTCTGTCACTTACCAATGCATCAAAGCAGAGATGGAAACATCACTTTTATTTTCTCTGACCTTCTTGTCTGTTTACCTCTCTTTTTAGATATGTAAAGACCTATTTGTTACCAGACAAGGGCAAAATGGGCAAGAAGAAAACACTTGTAGTGAAGAAGACTTTGAATCCTGTGTATAACGAGATTCTGCGGGTATCTATGAACTGTCTGTCTAGGAAAATCCTGACAACTCAATGATGAGCTCTCACTGATTTTGTGTGGATAGCCATGTCTTCTTGGGTAGTATCTCTACAGATGAAGTCAGTCATGGGGAGCAAAGAAGGGAGGGATAAACATGTTCTGAGAAACCGCTTTGCATGAGACCATACACCATGAACGTTGTATGCCATCTCTCCCTCACTCCCTACATACTCCCAGGAGGGTGTTACCTGCCCCTCATACATGAGGCTTAGAGAAACAGAGGAGTCTGCGCAAAGATACATAGAGGAAAACATGGAGCACTATAACCAAAGGAGCTACCACAACCGTAATTCTGATCATGTTATTTCTCAGCTTACAATCTTTCAGGATTTCCATTACCCTTAGAGGCAAGTCCACGGCACCATGCACCAGTCCCTTCACAACCCAAGCTCCAGTCTCATCTTTCCATTTTCAGAGTCTCTGGTCAGGTCACCCTGATTACTTTCTGTTCTTTGAAGGAACGAAACACATTTTCTCACACTGCTGGACCTCGTGTTCTATCAGGCTGGAGAACTCTTTCCCACATTCTATCCCAAAACATCTCCTCCAACCTTAAATGTTATTTCCTGTGAGAGGCTGTTCCCCCCTGGGTCTGCTGCCTCAGGCACCTTATTTTATATTAGGCTTTGTTAACATTCTTCGCTTTAACCACTGGCTTCATTGTCTGTTTTCCCATTAAATTTTAAGTTCCACGCGGGCAGGGGCCAACCATGTCCATGTCTTTTATCAACTGTGTGCCTTTGGGCAAATGACTTAACCTGTCTGCTCTTCAGATCTGCCAAGGGCAGACGATGAGAGTACCTGCCTCTCTACTTCAGTAGTTGTGAACATAAAAAGTTAATATGCGTGAAGTGATTGGACTACGTTAAACACATGAACATTGACCCTTAGTACAGCGTCTGGATAGATACTCAAAAAACGTTTATTGGAAGGAGAGATGGATGGACAGATGCATAGAAAGTATGCCTGGCTCAAATACCCATATTCCTTTTCCCCCCAGACTGCTTAAGGCTGCCTTAGTTATGATATTATAAAAGTACAAATATAAGAAGTGTTCTTCATTTTCCCCTTCTGAAAAGTCTGTCCCACTATTTGATTATACTCTGAAGAAAGAGGCAGAATAAAATTAATTTTCAGTCCTTCGTGGGTCAGTTTTGTCCATATGGACTTTCTGTAGCCACTTTTTAATTATAGTCTGACTATGATATACCTCAGTACCGTAGCTATTTCTGGGTCAGCTACTCCAACCCTATACTCAGGAAAAGCCAGCTAATTTAAATGGTAAACTCTGAGAAAGACAAGCCTCCTACAACCAAAATGGATATTCAAGTTACTACTTGAATCATAAAGCCAAATAGAGATTATTTTTAGATTAGAAGTACTATTATCCCTTCCATGATTATATATAATCTAGGATTGACTGCATTTTAGGTGAAAAACTGTAAGGATGCCAAATATTTTCCACTTAACCATATGAAGCGAGAAAAACAAATGTATCTTTTCTTGAAAAATACCTTGTTGCAGGGTTATCTACAGTGAGAGATGTGGGTAAATGAGGGCAAATGATATGTGGGAATTCTCTATACTTTCTTCTTAATTTTGCTGTAAATCTAAAACTGATCTAAAAAATAGTCTATTAGAAAAAATAACTTGTCCTTAGGTAGGAAACAGATGACAGGATTAAACTTCATTACTGTTTTTCGGCTGAATTGGATTTATGTTATATATCTACTTTGAGCTAAAAATATCCAAGAAAAAAATGAATAATTCACTTTTGTTTTTAGAGAGCTATTACTGGCTATGATATCTGAACCATGGTTTGCTCCTCCAGAAGCAGAAAGAAAATCAGCTTTTGTGAAAGATGGATTTAGCTCTTTGAAACAAGATACTTAGAATAAGATGACTTTGCAATATTTTTGAGACTTGAAACCTAACAAACGAGAAAACTTGATCTGCACAGATGACTTTTCTCTTCATCTCTATGTCATAACTTTGGTATAAAATAATATTCACCACTTTAATTTCCTTCTTTGATCTGCAGTATAAAATCGAAAAGCAAATCTTAAAAACACAAAAGCTGAACCTCTCCGTTTGGCATCGGGATACATTTAAGCGCAACAGTTTTCTAGGGGAAGTGGAACTTGACTTGGAAACTTGGGACTGGGACAACAAACAAAATAAACAGTTGAAGTGGTACCCTCTGAAGCGAAAGGTATGTGCACCCTTGATTGGTTGATGGGTCTGGGACCTGGTGTATAGGAGAAAGCTACTATAATTGCCTTTTTTTTAAATTTTTTATTTATTCTTTGTCTTTTATTTTTTCAGTGTTCTAAGATTCAGTGTTTATGCCCCATACCCAGTGCTCCATGCAATGCGTGCCCTCAGTACCCACCACCAGACTCTCCCATCCCCCACCCCCCTCCCTTCCCAAACCCTCAGTTTGTTTCTCAGAGTCCAAAGTCTCTATAATTGCCTTTTAATTCATAATGGTTATCCATAGTTTGGGATCATTCTATCTTTTCACTTTATACCATATGTCTCTTTTTTTTATTTTATCAGTTTTTAGAGAGAGAAAGCCTGTGCAAGTGTGTGGGGCGAGGAGGGATAGAGAGGGAGAGAGAGACTCTTAGCAGGTTCCATACTCGGTGCAGAACCCTACACAGGACTCATTCTCATGGCTCTGAGATCAGGACCTGAGCCAAAATCAAGAGTGGGATGCTTAACTGACAGCGGCACCCATATGTCTGTTATGCTCTTTTCTATATTTTCTATTCTTTTTCTTTTTTCCTCTCCAGATTTCAGGCTGGCTAGTTTTTGCTAACTTATCTTTCAGTTTAATAATTTTCTTATCTGCTATGTCTAAAACACCCATCTTACAAATTCTCAACATTATATTTTACAGATTTATATTTGCGTTTGATTTTTTATAGTCTACTTCTCTGCTAAATTCTCTGTCTTAACATTATCTTTATGAACATATTAATCAAAGCTATTTAAAGTATATATCTGAAAACCTAGTATCTAAAACATTTATAAGTCTCTTTTATCTAATTTTTTATCTTGGCTTGGTCATTTTGTCCTTCGTCCTGGTATGCCTGTTTGTTTTTTATTGCATGCTAGACATTGTACATGAAAAACTCTAGGGATACTTTGAAAGGATTTACTTTTGGTTCTGACACCCAGAGTAGGGACAGACTATCTTAACCTAATCTGACAGTGAACTGACTAGAAGCTGGGGTTCGGTTTTCATGTGGTCTGATGTAGTTTTTGCTTGCCCATATTCATAAGCTATGACCCTTCAGAGGTTCTAAGTGAAAACCTAGAGAAGTAGTTCCCAAGTTTTAGCATCCATCCAGTTTTCTAAAGGACTTATTAAATCACAGATTTCCAGACCCTATTCCCAAGGTTTCTAAGTCAGTACAATTTGGGCCCAAGAATATGCATTTCCAGCAAGTTCCTAGGCATTGCCGATTGCTGATGCAGAGTATGGCTGGGGACCATACTTTGAGAACCAGTGATCAGGGGTATTTTCTAAGGCTGTTCCTTCCTTGCAGGCTGTGGACTCCAATTTTTGTCTTCCAGGTCCACAAAACCCACAAAAGTTCTACTCGAGCTTCTTAGTCTCTTTCATTTAGGTTTTTATGCTCTAGTTTGGCACTACTTAAAAACCAGCTGATACTCAACATGGAAAAGCAGAGAATATCAGGCTAAAGATCTTGTCCAGTTGAGTCCTGTCTATATTAATAATTCTTTAGCTCCTTCAAATAAATTTGTTTAATCCAGCTTTTTTAATTGTTCTCAGTGTGAGGGTTGGTGTGATCCCAGCTAGAAGGGATAAATAGAAACAATACAAATCATTGTTTAGTATCTACATGATACAGCACTTTCACTTAAGAAATGATTCCCAAATATTGCATCAAAATCACCTGAAGCACTGGGTGTGAATTCCTCAAAAGGTGTCGAGACCTTTTCATTTTACACTAATGTCCCTTAGGCTCCTGATGCATGACCATGCTTTGGCAATAAGGCTCTAAAGACCAGAATATGAAAGTAAAACCATCTCTCTTATACTGGAAAATAATAGATATACATTTTAAAATTATTGTCCAGTCTTTGTTATTATTAGAGACCTCACATCATGTGATCTGAATAATCAGATTGGTGTAGCTTTGAAAATGTATTTGGCTTTTCTTCCCCTTACTTTCCCACAATTTTCCTACTCAAAGAGAATGATATAAATAAATAGTTTTAGGTGCTGGCTGTGCGATCAATAAAAATATGTATTTTTATAAAAACCAAAGCATCCCAGAACATTTCTCCTTTCTCCAAGAAAGCCATTCTGATTTCTGTACTGTCTGTGAGACTAAAGGCTGAGAGCTGTTTTCTGGGTACCAAGCAAGTTTCTTCAAGATACACAACATAACTTTCCCAGATAGAAAAGGAACAGTTTAGTTCTGATGGAAAGGAAATTTGAATCCAGGGCTCTCATGGGTGATACACAGTCACAGAATTGGGGCAGTCATGGTCTTGTAACAGAGTACCAGCAAACAGTAAAGTTGTTTGTGTCTTATACCTACTAACAGTCCTTCATTTTCCAGACAGCACCCATTGCCCTTGAAGCAGAAAACAGAGGTGAAATGAAGTTAGCTCTTCAGTATGTCCCAGAGCCACTTCCTGGTATGTAATGATTTTCTGTCCAGATTTATGCCCCTTCTTGATCCTTTCCCTCTCCAAGGATTTCTTTGGACTTTGTGATATTTTCAAATGTGAAACCCTAAGCAAATTTATTAACTTAGTAATTCTGTGGACCAAATGAGTCAATTTACAATTGACAAATTCTCTTTGTTTTATTGTGGTAAAAATACAAAACATAAAATTTACCATCTTAACCATTTTTAAGTGTACTGTTTGTGGTTAATGACAATATGTTAGGTATATTCACATTTTATGAAGCAGAGCTCTAAAAATGTTTCACCTTGCATACCTGAAACTCTGTACCCCTTAAACTATACCCTCGCTTTATCTTTCTCCCAACCCCTGGTAACTACAATTCTACCTTCTGTTTCTGTGGAAAGAAAAAATCCTCATTTTACAAAATTCTCTAGTTTACAGTCCTTTTTAAAAATTTTCACCTCACTCTCCAAAATATTAGCATCTGTACAAAGCGAATGGCCTTTTCTGTATTCAGAATGTGAACCTATTGGTACTGTTATGGTAAGAGTGGAGCTGACTGTTCTTCACATATGAGAATTAGAAGCATTTTTACAGAGCCCCTAGGAAATTAGAGATAATTGGTTCTTCATTCTCAAGGCCTCAGCAGGGCAGACATTTTTTCCTTAAGGTTACTAATTGCATCATTAATGTTAGAGCCCCAGGTCTTACAGCCCTGTTAAAGAGCAAGAGATTACCAAGAAATGAGTGCCAGCCCCCCTCACTTCCCAAGAAGTTCCCCAAGTTTTTCTCCTTAAGAATCTATATGAATGTTATGACTGAAATCAGAGGCTGCAATTCATGTTTTCAGTAACCAGGCAGCAAAACTTGTGGGATGAAAGAAATAATGGATGGTACGCGCAGTGTATGAACTGGAGAAAGGCGTTCTAATTCAGTTTAAAAAAAAAAGAAAAGAATTGGAGGGCAAGCAAAACTTATCTTCAGGCCCATATGGCTGCCAAACCACCTTGTTGTTACTTCTGGATCTTCCCAAAAGGCAGATTTTCTTAATATATATAATTTGTACCCTATCATTTATGGTCCACATGCATAGAAATTCTGCCAATCTCTTTTCCTCCACTATCATTTTCTGGTGGTGCAGGCAAAGGGGACCATGTGTTCTTATGGGCTCCACCTTGTCTGACCTTTTGCCCATGTAGTTTCTCTACCCTGGAATGGCTTCCTCTTCTCCAAGTCTTTGGATAGGTTGAGAAGAAGTCCCATCTTTTCCATAAAGCTTTTCTCGGCTATATGCTTTCACCCTCACTGATCACATCATCATCTAGAACATTACAGTAATAATTTGGCATTTCATTCTGTATTACATTTTTATAATGCTTATATGAATTACTCTTTTTAGTTTAAGTGTAAACATTTTCCAAGGACATAGATTTCTCATATTCTTTGTATATCCAGTGACATTCCTAACGTGGACCAGAACACATCATGGTTACTCATTAAATTCTGGTTGGTTGACCAGGTTAACCTATTCAGAAAAATATGGCAGTGGCCCTCTGTGATGTGTACCCAGTCTAGTCAACAACTGAAGACTAAGTCAACTTCTCAGTAATTCCTTGTGCATAACAGTAGTTACTATGTGTATGTATACAAAAATCCTCTAAAGTACATAACCACTTTAACAAGAAGAATGGCTATACCTTAGCCAGTACCTATTTTGATTACTTTATACTTGGTATGTTTCAAATCCCTCCCTTTAACAGCAATTGATGTTAGTATTAATATTTGAAAGGGATATGCATTTCATTGAGATGTACTGAATATAACTATAAATGGATAATTTACATACCTGATATCTTTAATTTGTTCTGAAACAAGCCAAACCCAGAAAGAATGACATAGTACTCTGTACTTGGAGTCAATATGAATTATTTAGCTTTTTAAAAAAAGTTTTAAAAGACTGTATGTATGTATGTATGTATGTATGTATTAGAGAGCGAGTGAGCATAAGCCGGGCGAGGGGCAGAGTTAGAGGGAGAGAGAGAATCTCAAGCGGACTCCATACTGAGAACAGAGCCCAGTGACATGATTCTGAGATCATGATCTAAGCCAAAATCAAGAGTTATATCCTAACCAAGTGAGCCACCTAGGCACCTCTGGCTGGCTTTAGTACTGTATAATTCAGGAGTTCAAATGATATCGCCAAACTTACTTTTTTTTTCTCTCTCTCTCTCTCTCTCTCTTTCTCCATCTCTCAATTCACTTCCTTTGGATTGTTACCATTCTTTTTTTTTAAAGATTTTATTTATTTATTTGACAGAGAGAGCACAAGCAAGGGTAGCAGGAGAAGGAGAGGCATGCTTCCCACTGAGCAGGGAGCCTGATGTAGGGCTCGATCCTAAGACCCAGAGATCATGACCTGAGCTAAAGGCAGACACTTACCCACTGAGGCACACATCTGCTCCAATGTAAATTATTTTCATAGAACTCTCTGAGCTTAGTTTAGCCAGACTGTGGAATATTTATTTAAGAATGTATAGATTTAACCAGTTAGGATCATGTCCTCAAGCTCTAGCTGGTATCACTGTGCTGGTCGATTTTTAGGTTGGCATCTTCAGATGTAGTATTGCCAAAAGAAGAATGGCAGTGAAATTTTATTTTCTCTTCTTTTCCCATTACAGGCAAAAAGCTTCCGACAACGGGAGAAGTGCACATCTGGGTGAAGGAATGTCTTGATCTGCCACAGCTAAGGGGCAGCCATCTAAATTCTTTTGTTAAATGGTAACAGCATCAATAACTCCACTTCTCTCAGTTTCTGTCATAGCCTGGCCTTTGCTGGATGATTTCAGGTTCAATATCTGTGATGCCAAAACTCATCATTCATGGTTTAAATGACATAACTTGGGATATGGGTGACATGAACTAGAGGGATCTGTGGCATGAACCCCTAAGACTTTGTTTAGTTTGAAAACCATAAAGAGGGAGTGCATACAAATGAAACCAGGCACTATATACTTAGATAGGGAATGTCGTCTAGGTGATATATCTGCTGGTGGATAATATTCAGCATTAAAAAACTCATCAGATTTCTAATGGTGGGATGCCATAGCCCTGCTGCTTTGTGGAGAAGGGAGAATTCTTCCTTCTGCCCCTTGTCCCACCTTTATGACCTATTTGCAAAAGGTCTTTTGCCTTATTCTGCAAATATGTAGAAAATAACGTGATAAACAGGCCCTTACTAATGGTTTGTCATAGAACCTTAAGACAATTTGAGTTTTTAAGTGGCAAACTTTTTTCTCTGTTATATATATAAATGCCCGGCATCTAGTCAGTAGTAACGAAACAGATATTAGTGTGTGCTCGCTTAGCTCTCCCTGACTAATTTTGTCTGTATATATTCTTCCAGAAGACCAGTTATAGCTGTTAAAGTTTTTATGGTATTATTTGTGATTTACCTATACATATTATTCATAGATGTGAGCTGGTAAGATTTTTCAGCTCAGGTCAGTCTCTCATTCTGAGACCACTCTCAGACCTTCTTGTGTTTATAAGAAGTATGGTTGGTTAAAAACAGAAAACAGACAATCAAGAATGCTTCCGAATTTTAAAGGAATCATCAAGCAGTTGCTATCACATTAAGCATTTACTAAATGAAAGCATTAAACTAAGATGTTTGCTTCGTATGTAATTCTAATAGTAACCTTATGAAATAGGCACCGCCATTCTCATTTTAAAGACGAAGAAGTGAGGGTCTGAGAGATTATGTGACTTCCCCTATAATATACAGCCAATAAATAACAGAGTCCAGATTCAAAGCAAGTCGGGTCACTGTAATGCAGATCTCTCCAGCAGGATGCTGCTGTCACC
>PITA01000681.1:0-247223 GCA_004023965.1 Spilogale gracilis | reverse complement strand
GAGAGGAAACATGCCTCCTTGACCTATAAAGAATATTTCATTGTCTGACTAGACAATTTTAACACACCTCAAACTCTAAATGAGTGCTGAATGGCCTACTACAGAAAAATTTTCCTTATCATCCTCATAAGAGAGAAAAAAAAGAACTTACTTGTATTTACTAACTGATGCATTCACCCAACAATATGTAAAGTCAATACTGTTATTGGCCCATTTTATATGTGAGGAAATTAAGGCATAAAAAAGGTAGATAACTTTTCTTGGGTCACAGAGCTGGTAAACTGTTGAGCCAAGGTTTGTAGCCAGATTTACCTACAGAGTCCAGGATTTCAATGACTTTGCTATACCTGCACTGAAACCGAAGCTCGGTGGTTGAAAGCAAAACTCTGAGGCTACCTGAGAAGTAGTGTGCAAGTACTCATTTCTGTACCAAATGAGCCCTCCAGTTTAACTACCACAAGCAAGGTGGATTAGAGGGGGCTGGCAGTTTTCATAGATGAGTCAGGTTTGCCCTGAGGCCAGAGAGAGAGATAGCGATAGAGGATGTTGCCATCTTAACACCAATTTTCTTCTCTAAACAGATGTCTTATTTTCTTTAGATATCCATTTCTTTTCAAGGTGGCTCATATAGGGGCGCCTGGGTGGCTCAATGGGTTAAGCCTCTGCCTTCAGCTCAGGTCATGGTCTCAGGGTCTTGGGATCGAGCCCCACATCAGGCTCTCTGCTCAGCAGTGAGCCTGCATCCCCTTCTCTCTCTGCCTGCCTCTTTACCTACATGTGATATCTATCTCTTTCTCTTTCTCTCTCTCTCTTTCTCTGTCAAATAAATAAATATAAAAATCTTTAAACAAGCAAACAAACCCAAAGTGGCTTATATGGATCTCATATGGACCTCCAAATAAGGACCTTATTTATCTGAGGGTAAAACCCATTCCTGTTGCCAGTGAGTGATTATGTGATCCAATTTGGACCACTTAGATGCAAGGAGAAGCTTTCTTGGGAGCTTATAAGACAACTTTGTCTTAATATTACATGAAAAATTTCAGAGGAGAGTCCCTTTTTTGATCTGGATATAATTTTATTGGTGAGCTATTGCCACAAAAATAATGCCTAGCAAAACCCCACAAAACCTCAACATCACAGAACAGTAAGCATCTACTTAGTTGGTTCAAGCCTTGCTCATTAGGGCAATTCAGTTCACCTGACATTGACTGAGCCCATTAATGAGTCCAAGAGATCAGCTAAGCTAGCTAGTGTTGTACATCAAAGTCTCCCGTTTCTTCCTAGGACCAGTGAACGAACCTACACCTGTTATTAAGACAATGGCAGAGATATAAGAACACCAAGATTCAAAATATATCTTAGGCATAGGCTCCACCACATCTATCAACATCTTAATGGCCAAAAAAAGTCACATGGCTAAGTTTTATATCAAGCCCACCCAAGCCATAGTATATCAGATGGCCAAGCCCAAAATTGACGGACTGGGGAAGTCTGCTTTTTCTGGAAATGATTGGGAGAGGGTGGTAAATATTTGGAGCCATAATCCAGTCCTCCTCAGGACCACGCATGAATGTGAAACTCAGGAGAATGACAGATCACTTCCCTTTCAGCCTGCGGAGAAAGCGAGCACACACAGAGAAGAGGTGACTTGAGAGAGCCTTAGAAGAACAGAGCTGGAGCCACTAGATCTTGCCAAACCCAAGTTGTAGGTGATCTCCAGGCTTCAAGTAATGTTGGCCAAGTTTGGCACTATTTGAGCTCATTTGAAGTAGATTTTACAGTACTTGTGCAGAAACTCTCCCAATTCAGAGTTTTCTTTGGAACATTTAGGAACAAAGGCCCAGAGATGTGAATAAATAGCACGTTTGTGAAAAGCAATGCAAAGCCTAAAGAGATAACAGTTGTGTGTGTGTGTGTGTGTGTGTTTTCCTAAGTGTTTCGTCCTTGGAAACCCAACCATCCCATCCTTCTGTTGTTCACTCACCTTGCAGCAGATCTAGTTCTTCTTCATTTTGTGTAATTCGATTCATTCTCAAATGTTTGTTCATCTGACCTTCCAGTTGGTATGGTAACAGCCTGCCTGGACTGCAGCATTTATTATTCACTGCAAGTTCTTGTCAAGTCAGTAAGAATTAGGTTTGCCTTCTTTCAAGCAGTCTAAGGGACTGAGTCATTAAGGAGGAAAGGTGGACCCGTACCCCTATCAGGGCTGATGCTTGAAATTCTCCTATTAAAACTCTACGACTTTCCTGTGCTCACATTGATTGAGGTGGTTCCTTCCTTTCTGTAGAGCTCTTGTTTCCTAGCTGTGGAAGGTAACATTTATTTCCACCCTCCACCCCTGTCATGTTACATTAATAACAGGACACAAATTGAGTGGGCAGTTAGTCGATGGATTTGTAAAAGCCACATTAAAAAATATTGGGAAGGAACAAAGGGTAATATCTCAGAATAAGAATCAGTCATATATAATAAAATGTACAAAGGTTTACTATGTACCTAAAACTCAGCTAAGAAGTTCTTGACACCCTGGAGGGTAAAACATTAAGTAAGAACATGGCTGGGGCGCCTAGGTGGCTCAGTGGTTAAGCCTCTGCCTTCAGCTCAGGTCATGATCCCAGGGTCCCGGGATCGAGCCCCACATTGGGCTCCCGGCTTGGCAGGAAGCCTGCTTCTCCCTCTCTCACTCCCGCTGCTTGTGTTCCCTCTCTAGCTGTGTTTCTCTCTGTCAAATAAATAAAATCTTAAAAAAAAAATGGCTAAAATCCACTGGATACTTACTATGTGCTGGGCACTATACAAAGTCCATCATGTACATTACTTCACTTGGTCTCCACAGTGACCTTAGGAAATAATTAGGATTATCTCCATTTTAGGGAGAAAATGACTAATTTTTCCAATGTCTAACAGTTGACATGTGGGGGTGGGGATTAGAATTTGATAATGGAGGGGCACCTGGGTGACTCAGTTGGTTAAGCAACTGCCTTTGGCTCAGGTCATGATCCCGGAGACCTGGGATTAAGCCCCACATCGGGCTCCCTGCTCGGCAGGAAGCCTGCTTCTCCCTCTCTCACTCCCCCTGCTTGTGTTCCCTCTCTGGCTGTGTTTCTCTCTGTCAAATAAATCAAATCTTAAAAAAAAAAAAGTATTTGATATGGAACTTGTAAGGTGATTTTATTTATACTATACTATACTATACTATACTATACTATACTATACTCTTCTATACTTCCTTGAACAAAAGCACAGTGGTTATGGGTATAGACTTGCATATGAGAATAGTAAAATCTGGACCCACCATCCCCTTATTGTATAACTTTGGTCAAAGTACTTGACCTTTCTGGGCTTCAGTTTCTTCAGTTATAGAATAAGAGTAATCCTAGTATTAACCTTTGAGTGTAGGCCTCAGAATTAAATAAAACACTTAGCACAATGCATGAGCATAAGGAACTCTCAAATGATAGCTTTTATTTTTATAATATGGTGAATGCCTGGTATAACACTGTCCACTAGTATGTTCTGTGATGATGGAAATGTTCTAGATTTGCATTGTCTAATTCTAGCTCCATGTGGCTTTTGAGAGCTTCAAATGTGGCTAGTGAAACTGAGGAAAGGAATTTTTTATTTCATTTAATTTGAATTAACTACAGTTTAAATTTACATAGCCACATGTACTTGGTAGCTCCCATATCAGACAGCATAGGTGTAGAATGTGCCAGATACAATCTATACAAAAAAGAATAAAATGTGATTCCTGTTTATGAGAATCTTATAGTTTAACGGAAGAACAAGTTGACAAGAAAATGATTTGTAGGTGTGGTGATAGGTATTATAGTACATATATGAGCAAAATTCTATGGAGACTCAAAGAACAAGGGACTAATTTATGCCTGGGGATCAGGGAGAGTTTTTTAGAGGCAATGGTGGTTGAGTTAGGCCTTGAAGGGTGAGTAAAGATTCAATTCATTCATTGAGCAGATGTGCGCTGAAAGTCTTTTCTAGCCCAGGCACCAAGTTTAAAAGATTAGATGATTGTCAAATGAGAGGTAAAGGTAAGGGTATAGAGGAAACATCTCTGTTGGTTAGACTGTTTGAGAAGGTCCTGTTGTAAAAAGTAGAACTTGAACTGTCCCTTGAATCATAGATAGGATTTGGATGATGCTGAGGGGTAAGGGAGGGCATTCCAGATAAAAAGAACAGCATGAATAAAGAAGTGAAGATGGGACCAATAACCACCTCTAAATCAGCCTAAATGAAGCAGAGAACAGGATTGGAGGACAGCTATGGTGAGATCCCACTGGAGGTGATGGTAAAGTGGGGAAGGGTATGAAACAGGCTATGAGTGGTGGCTAATGAGCTCTTACTTTTATGCCACTGGAGACTTTCAAGTCACATGTTGAAAACTGTATAAAGTTGTGTGACTGGTGCGTTCCCAGTGCTCCTAAAAACCAGTTGCAGAAGGTTCATTTGGGAAGGCACCTCCCCTGCACCCCCCAGAAGGGCAGTGTTCAATTTCTTGGTATTCTGGCTGCCAATATCCATTCCCTTCCCATAGCCTGCCCCGTTTCCCGCATGTCCCTTTGAGGGAGGTCTGGTCCAGGTGGTTCTCTCCAGGATATATTTCATACTGCAAGGAGAATAAGGCACTGACCCTGGACTCAAATGTTTGGTGCCACAAGGGAGGGGACAGTTGGAGGTCAGAACTTGGCTGTTGCATTGTGGCAAGAAGAGTAATGCAGGGGTAGCCTGTCCTGATAACACGGTGGCAGCTATGAGTCACAGCCCAGGCTTTTCTCAGAGTCTGATCCTCTAACCCTCTGCCATTCTGATATAGTTTCACTAAGTCTCTTCTCACTTAAGGTCATCAGAGTCTATGTCTGTTGCTTATGGCCAAGAGCCGTGGCTGACCCATTTGAAAATAATGCAGATTCCTGCAAGTGCTTGGTCATGGCTCTGACTCTTCCCTAACCTGTCATCTCCAGAAAGTCCTCCACCTTTGGGTTTCATGCTCTTGTCTCCCTAATAAGGGATCCATACTTGTGATTTCTAAGGGGCTTTTGAGCAAACAGTGAACCATACCCTAGACCAAGGTGATGGAAACAGAAGGAAAAGGATAGCTGCAGACATATTTTACAAACACATAAGACTGGGTGGCTGATTGCATAGAGAAGGCAAAGTAGAGTGAGTAAAAGATGTCTCCGTGCTTTTGAACCTGAAGGAAAAAAAAACTATTTGCTTTTAAGTCACCCAGAGCCACTTTCGACATTCTTAGCTGTTGTATCAACTTGACCAAAGAATCAGAGTCTAAAAATATCCTTTTGAGGGTGCCTGGATGCCTCAGTTGGTTAAACGACTGCCTTCAACTCAGGTCATGATCCTGGAGCCCCAGGGATCGAGCTTCGCATTGGGCTCTCTGCTCAGCGGGGAGCCTGGTTCTCCCTCTCACTCCCCCTGCTTGTGTACCCTCTTTAGCTGTGTTTCTCTCTGTCAAATAAATAAATAAAATCTTTTTAAAAATATCCTTTTGTTCTCTCTTCTTTGTTAATCCCCTGCCAAGAAGCTCTGTCCCATAACTGGGTAAATTCATCAGGAGCTCCTCAGTCATCAGATTTGTAACTCATGGCCAGTGTTGTTGTTGCTGCTGTGATCGGGACTTCAGAGCTGGAGGAAGGGCATCTTGCCGGCAGGGCTTGGCGATGTGTCCTGTTGGATGCAGCAAGTGGCAGTCTGTTCCAGAAGACCTGTTGGCTACCTTTCTGTTCCTCACACACAGCAAATCCTTCGCTCAACCATTCTCCCTTTTTTGTGAGGACTTCTAGACTACTCTCTGACAAGAAAGATCTAATCCACCCTTCAAGTACACCCTCAGGCTGTTCATTGAGTAAATGTGCATTGGGCCAGGCTCTGTGCTTGGTACCAGCAATGCAAAGATAAAAGGATATAGTCCCCAGTCTCAAGGAGCTCCCATCTGCTGGGCCTGGGCGTTGTCCTCAGGCTCCCACCTTGTCACTCATTTTGCTGGTAAATGTAAATATAAATGGGCCAATTTCTGAGGACAGGGACATTTTCTTTATTCTTCATTATGCCTGTGTACCCAGAATGGCTATTCAAGTATACTCACTGAGAACCACACTTTGCTTTGTGCGCAGTGAAAGCCTTATTGTACAGTAGTGAAGCGAGCATACCATGGAGTTGCACAAATTGTTTACTCCAAACCTAACTCTGTGATTGAATGATTGATTGATTGATTGAGTTTTTAAAAGATTTTATTTGTTTATTTGACAGAGAGAGATCACAAGTGGGCAGAGAGAGAGAAGGAAGCAGGCTCCCTGCCGAGCAGAGAGCCCAATGCGGGCCTCAATCCCAGGACCCTGAGATCATGACCTGAGCCCAAAGCAGAGGCTTTAACCCACTGAGCCACCCAAGTGCCCATTGATTGATTGATTTTTTAAATATTTTATTTATTTGACAGAGAGAAACACAGCTAGAGAGGGAACACAAACAGGCAGAGCGAGAGAGGGAGAAGCAGGCTTCCTGCCGAGCAGGGAGCCCGATGTGGAGCTTAATCCCAGGACTCTGGGATCATGACCTGAGCCAAAGGTGAAACTTAACGACTGAGCCACCCCGCTACCCCCTAATTCTGTGATTTATTAAAAGGGTGACTGGAGAAACTATTTAACCGTGGTGGGCCTCTGTTTTCTCATATGTAAAATGGAGGACAAATAATAAGAGCATCTATTATTGTCATTTAAGCAGTGGGTTGTGTTGGCTTATAGAATGGTCTCGATGTCCATGACTGCTGCCTTGTCTTAATAACTAGAGAGTCTCCAGGATGTGGTGTATAATTCCCAGCGACAAGAGGCCACTGCCAGCCTGTTGCCGTTCCCCCTACACTCTTTCTTTCTCTGCTCTTTCACACCCTTCCTTCCTTTCCTTTTTTTTCCTTTTTCATTTCATTCTTTTTCCTCTCTGTGTCTGTCTCTACCTTCTCTCTCCCATTCTCTCTCTCTTCCCTCACCATCTCCATCTGAGTAAGGGAAATTATTAGTTATGAATTATATTTTAATGCAAAAAATACTGAGCAGACTCAGTGAATTAAATCTAGACTGTGTCCTCTTTTCTAAGAAAACAGACCTTACTTTTCTCCTCATAATGATGAGGTCCAAGTACCTCCTGTGCAGCCAATTTACTCAGAACTCCCCACCTGTACAAACCCACTTAAGAACCTGACCCAAAAGCAGTGGAAAGAGAACAAAGCATAAGTACATTTTTGTTGTTGTTGTTTTTCAGAATTGCTGACTGATTTTTCTGACAGTGGTATTCTGGCTCTGTAGGAAAAGAAAAAAAAATCAAGAAAGAAAAAGAAAAGGAGGAAAGCCTCGAATGCTTGCCAGTCTCTGCTGTATGAGTACTCCCACCATGGCTGAATTCAGGCTTCCAGCATAAAGTCCCAGAGCACGGAGTAGGGAGAAGCGTGTACTGTCCTCCTCAGGAGACACTCTGGCGTGTGCCCTTGATATGGTCCCAGTGCTCAGGCCTGTCGACCCTGCCTCCCACACATAGGGGCCTGGTCCTAGCCCACAATACCACATCCCAAGCAGGTTTCCTGCTTGTGTTGTCCATCCCGAACTCTGTCTGCCAAATATCCTTCTTTAACCCAGGTTGGGATATGTGACTTCCTTCTAATACTCCCTAGGGGTTCACCTTGGCCACCCCCAGACCCTCCACGACTCCTTTCACACTTGTCCAGAGCTGCTCCAGGCCTCTCATCTTGGTACAAACCCTGTGACCTCTCCCTGTCTTTGCTCATAGCCAACTTGCTGCTTGGAATGTTGTTCTCATAACTCCCATTCCTGCTTTTTCTGCCTGGTGAACTGCAGTCATCTCCAAGCCTAGCTAGGAGGCCTTGTTCTCCTTGCTGTTCTGCTCATCCAGCTATCCTAAACTGCATGGCATCACTTGGTCCCTTATCAGGGCCCCCTTGACACCATTCTGTCATATTCTATGGTGAGTCCTGAACTGGTTTCTCATATCTCCAGATCCTAAGATAGTGAGGAGGCCATGGGTCCAGGATTCATTCATTCATTCATTCATTCATTCATTCATTCATTCTTGCATTGAACAGACATTTATGGAGTGCCTGTTATGTGCCAAGCATTGTGTTGGGTGAGACTGGAGAAGAGTAAGGAATAAAACACATCTTCCTCTTCTCTGGTAAAGTTCATAGTGAACGGAGGAGTAAAAACAGAACAAATAGAAAATAAATATGTAATTGCAAATATGTTTGATGAAGAAAAAGAACAGGATGGCATGAGAAAAAGTCCCACTAATGAAAGGTTTTTAAGTTTCCAATACACCTGGAATATAATTTTTTAAGGAATGGGGAACTCACTCAGCAAATGGAGCACCATGACATGAATTGCATTGTGTGGCAGGCCCCTCAGCCTTCCAGCTTATCAATAAGAGCAAGGATGGTTTAGTGTTTATATCTCTGGCATGCTGGACTAGATGTCCAAGCCAGTTCTGGTGTAAGGGGCTTGAACTGGGGTCATCAAAAGTGGGGAGGGGAATGAACATATAGAACACAGGCTTCTAAGAGAAAAATGGAGAAAGCAGAGAGAAATGAGCAAGAGAGCTAGGCCAGCCCAAAACAAGTGTGTGTTGCTGCAAAACAAGCACGTTGCTTATATGGTGTGCAGGCTCTCTTCCTTTCCCCATTCAGTTGATGGGGAGAAGGCTACCCAGGCTGGAAGGGGAGGGTTTAGATTAGGGCTGCTCTTCATTAAAACTGAGAAAGTGAGAGGAGATGGTTGAGCTCTATTTTATACCTTTGTGACTATTAATTTTTTGAAAATTTTCTCTAGTGATAGAAAGTTCAAATAAAATAGACTTAAGGGAAGAAAAAGGAAAGGATGAATGGGTTCAAGTAATTAAAAAATCCATGGTTGCATCCAATGCCCAGATCTTTGTTTTTAATACCATCCTCCAATAAAATGAACTATGCTCCATGGAGAAATGACTAATTCTAGAACCAAGGCATAGAATATACAGTAATGAGCCTGGAGCATCTTAGAGTGCAGAAAGTAAGAAAGTGCTCAAATCGAAGATCTATAAAGAACTACTCAAACTCATCATCCAAAAAGAAGATGAACACATCAGAAAATGGACAGGAGACATGAAGAGACACTTCTCCATGGAAGATATACAAATGGCTAACAGACACATGAGAAAATGTTCATCATCACAAGCTATCAGGGAAATTCAAGTCAAAACCACACTGAGATACCACCTTACACCAGTCAGAATAGCCAAAATTAACAAGACAGGAAACAACAAGTGTTGGAGAGGCTGTGGAGAAAGGGGAACCCTCTTACACTGTTGGTGGGAATGCAGGTTGGTGCAGCTGCTTTGGAAAACAGTGTGGAGATTCCTTAAAAAGTTAAAAATAGAGCTAGCCTATGACCCTGCAATTGCACTACTGCGTATTTACCCCAAAGATACAGATATAGTGAAAAGAAGGGCCATATGTGCCCCAATGTTCATTGCAGCAATGGCCACAATCGCCAACCTGTGGAAAGAGCCAAGGTGCCCTTCAACAGATGAATGGATAAAGAAGAGGTGGTCCATATATACAATAGAATACTATGCCTCCATCAGAAAGGATGAATATCCAACTTTTGTAGCAACATAGACCAGACTGGAAGAGATTATGCTGAGTGAAATAAGCCAAGCAGAGAAAGTCAAGTATCACATGGTTTCACTTACTTGTGGTGCATAAGGAGTAATATAGAGGACAGTAGGAGAAGGAAAGGAAATGGGAAGTAGGGTAATTCGGGGAGGGAAACAAAACATGAGAAACTTTGGACTCAGAAGCAAAATAAGGGTCTTGGAGGGAAGGGGGTGGAGGGATGGGAGAGCCTGGTGGTGGGTACTGAGGGTGCATATTGCATGGAGCACTGGGTGTGGGGCATGGGCAATGAATCTTGGAACACTGGAAAAAAAAAACCCAAAACACACACACAAGCACAAACATATTCAAGGATGGGGAATGTCAAGGGGAAATAGCAGCCAACTGAACAAACAAGGGAAAGGTCAAAGCTGGAAGAATGTGAGTCACAAAAATTAATTGGAAGTATTGAATTAAAAAACAAAGTATAAAATGCATCCATACCAATCACCATAAATAAGTGATTGAATAAATGAGTGAAAAGAGACAAATCTACGCAGTAGAATTCCAGAGTAGGTAGACACTCTGTCCACAGGAGGTAGAGCATAGCACCCCCTGCAGTAAGTGTGGACTGTGCAAAACCACTTCCTTCTGAAGAGTACAATATGGAAAGGGAAAAACAGTAGCTTTACGGTGGAGAAACCTAAAAACACTGCTTTACTCAGGTAATTACGATTGGAAACAACAATGATAGGTCATGTTGACAGCATCTACCCTTGATAAAATGTGGTGAGTATGGGACTTTACTATGCAGCCTTCTTTTCCCAAACCTATAACCCAGTCTAATCATAAGAAAAACATCAGAAATCCCAACTGAGGAACATTCTACAAAGTACCTGTCTGGTACTCCTCACAACTGTCAAGGTCCCCCAAAGCAAGGCAAGTCTAAGAAACTGCCTTAGTCCAGAGGTTCTGAAAGAGACATGATGACTAACTACACTGTGGTGTCCTGGATAGGATGTTGGAACAGAAAAAGAGCAATAACTAAAAACCAAGTAAATTTCGAAGAAGCAGGGACTTTAGTTAATAATATAGCGATATGGGCTTCAGTGTAATGTGTCATACAATTATAAGATGTTAACAATGGAAGACACTGGGTATGGGGTATATGGAAGTACTCTGGACTATCCTCACAATTTATCTGTAAATCCAAAACTATTATGAAATTAATAGTTTATTAAGAAACTTTTTTAAGTCTGTAGCTCGACAATATCAGATATGACTAGATTTAGGGTTCCCATGATGTTAGCCAGAACTTGTCTGTCCATCTTTCAGATGTGTTGGCTTAGCTTTCAGGCAGGCTCCCTTCACTCACTGGAAGCCTAATGACTCCAGACTTACATTATTCTAATGGAAGGGAAGTTCTGTTCCTAAAAATTGCAACCAAAGCTTTAGAGTTGGGTCATGTGCCCATTTCAGAATCAACCAGTGTGGCCAGGGGGTGTGGGACCCTTACTGACCACGCCTAGATTACATACCAACCTCTGAAGCTTAGGGTGCAATGAGACCAACCCACATCCAAAAGGCTGAGAGCAGAGATGGCTTGTTACTTAAACACAATGGTTGTTCAGTCTGGTACTATGCTGCTGAGGGGACCAGTTGCTCTCCCTCCACTCATGTCCTATTCTCTAGGCCTCTAGGAGTTTTCCAGATTCTGTTGTGAAGGGAGACAACTTCTTGGCTAGTGGGCAGATCCTTTGTACCAGGCCTTCTTGATGGTCTCTGGCCAGCCTACAAGCTGGCCAGGTAGTGGCCACCTTTTCTTGAACCAAAGACCCCTAGGTCTTGGGGCTACTTACCTGAGTGATGAGGTAGTTTCAGCAAAAAAGGAAAGTTAGGCCAGATGAACATTGGGATTGGAAAGCCCTAGATACTGCTCCTTGTAAATTTTTAGTGGGAAAAAATTTATTTTTTGTGTGTTCTAATTTGCACCTACTTGAGGAGCGTCTGATTCTAAAGATAATGCCATTTGGTATATACATTTTCCTTCCAATACCTTGGTACAAAATCATCGCCTTTAGCTTTTCTGCTTTCCATGAGTTCTCTCATTCAATTTTAAGTTCTGTGCTTTAACCAGAATGTATATAAGATAGAACACAAAAGCTGCCTTTTATAAAGCATTATCACCATGTCAGCCCAGTGTCAAAGTGGCTCCAGGGAGAAAGATGGAAATAGATTGGTTCCATCTATGAGTACGAGAAGGATACATTAAAGCCTCCCATTATTAATCTCTTTGTAAAATATTTCTTCAAGAAGTGGTGCATTGCCAAATACAATATAACATTCATGTCAAATGATACAGGGATTGCTTTAAGCAAAACTTGTTGTACTCTGTATAATGAATACTGCAATAAAAATACATATTAATTTCCTGATCACAAATCACAGCAATTGAAGCCATCTTCTCCCTAGCTTTAGTATTTGGAGGGAAGAATGTGTGTGTGGGTGCCTCCCCTTTGAACAGGGGCATGTTCTTCTACAGGAGGAAGCCTGTCTGTAAGCCATATTGCATGGAGCTTATTTATTTCTAAGCATTTCTCATTACGGTTCTAGAAGCGTTGGTGAGACCATCATTTGAAACACAACCGAAGCACTGCTGTGATCAGTACTCAGGAAAGTAAATCACTTTTAAAGTGTGAGTTTGTTCAAGTTGTCTCATAACATATAATCTTGAATGTATCATTTCAGTCTTGAGTTCAAAGAATAGAAAAATCCAAGTCATCAAAGTAGCTTAGATTTTCTTAAGTGAAAAACCTTCTTCTTTGTGTATTGTTGAAACACGATTTAAGTGCCATGATGATGGGAATCAAGCAAGAGGACTTCTGAGGTCACTCCAGAATTAGGAGAACAGTGAGGAAACCCCGATCTTTTCCTTTTTACTAAGGGAGCAAATAAATGCCAGTGACCTCCATCTGTGATCACTGTGCCTTCTGGCCACGACCTCTGGGGATTTGGACAGCGTTCAAATCTTTACTGGTGTTAGCATGGGAGATGTTGAATGCAAGTCTTCCTGATCACCAGAGGTTGCATTTGCCGGGTGTCCTTGAGATCTGTCCCCCCCCCCCTTTTTTTTCTCATTGCAGATCTAAGTGGAGCTCTGCTAAGCATACAACAAACATTCACTCAGTTGCTTCTCTCCTGAGCTTTCTCAGGGGGCCTTGTGCATGGTTGGTTCTCATAAATATTTGTTGACTGGGTGAATAAACAACCTATGAGGTTTGGACTATTTCTTCTTTGCTTTTCAGAGATTATGTCCCTTCCAGGGTGCCTGTTTGGTTCTAGGGCCCTGGCTCTCATATTCTCCCTTGTGCTACCTTTAGCAGATTCTCTAATTTAGCTCTCATGTGTCCTACAAGTGGTTTTCTGGACCAACCTCAAGAGTATAGAGAATTTTTTTTTCATTTTTCCTGACTTTTATTTGTTTTTTGCTTTCTTTCTTTCTTTCTTTTTTATTAATTAATTAATTAATTTTCAGTGTTCCAAGAGTCATTGTTTATGCCCCATACCCATGCTTCATGCAATACATGCCCTCAGTATCCACCACCAAGCTCACCCATCCCCCCACCCTCTCCTCTCCAAGACCCTTAGTTTCTTTCTGAGTCCAAAGTCTCTCATGTTTCATCTCCCTCCCCAAATTACCCTACTTCCCATTTCCTTTCCTTCTCCTACTGTCCTCTATATTACTCCTTATGCACCGCAAGTAAGTGAAACCATGTGATACTTGACTTTCACTACTTGGCTTATTTCACTCAGCATAATCTCTTCCAGTCTGGCCCATGTTGCTACAAAAGTTGGATATTCATCCTTTCTGATGGAGGCGTAATATGCCATTGTATATATGGACTACATCTTCTTTATCAGTTCATCTGTTGAAGGGCACCTCTTCCCACAGTTTGGTTATTGTGGCCGTTGCTGCAATAAACATTGAGGTACATATGGCCCTTCTCTTAACTACATCTGTATTTTGGAGGTAAATACCCAGTGGTGAAATTGCAGGGTCGTATGGTTGCTCTGTTTTTAATTTTTTAAGAAATCTCCACACTGTTTTCCAAAGCGGCTGCACCAACTTGCATTCCCACCAACAGTGTAAGAGGGTTCCCCTTTCTCCACAGCCTCTCCAACACTTGTTGTTTCCTGTCTTGTTAATTTTGGCCATTCTGATTGGTGTAAGTTGTCATCTCAGTGTGGCTTTGATTTGAATTTTTCTGATAGCTAGTGATGATGAACATTTTTTCATGTATCTGTTAGCCATTTGTATATCTTCCATGGAGAAGTGCCTCTTCATGTCTCCTGCCCATTTTTTGATGTGTTCATCTTCTTTTTGGATGTTGAGTTTGAGTAGTTCTTTATAAGTCTTGGATATCAGCCCTTTGTCTATAGTGTCATTTTCAAATATCCTCTCCCATTCCATGGGTTGCCTCTTTGTTTTGTTGACTGTTTCCTTTGCTGTGCAGAAGATTTTTATTTTGTTGAAGTCCCTAAAGTTCATTTTCACTTTTGTTTCCTTTGCCTTTGGAGATGTGTCTTGAAAGAAGTTGCTGTGGTCGATGTCAAAGAGGTTACTGCCTATGTTCTCCTCTAGGATTTTGATATATCCCTGCCTCACGTTGAGGTCTTTCATTCATTTCGAGTTTATCTTTGTGTGTGGCATAAGAGAATGGTCTATTTTCATTCTTCTATACATAACTGTCCAATTTTCCCAGTACCATTTATCGAAGAGACTGTCTTTTTTCTGCTGGATATTTTTTCCTGCTATGTCGAAGATGATTTGACCATAGATTTGTGGGTCCATATATGGACTCTCTACTCTGTTCCATTGATCTAGTTGTCTGTTTTTGTGCCAGTACCATGCTGTCTTGGTGATTACAGCTTTGTAATAATGCCTAAAGTCAGGTAACATGATGCCCCCAGCTTTGTTTTTCTTCTTCAACAATTCCTTAGCAATCCAGGGTCTTCTTTGGTTCCATATAAATTTTAGGATTGTTTGTCCCAATGCTTTGAAAAATGTTGGTGGAATTTTGAATGGGATGGCATTGAAAGTATAGATTGCTCTGGGAAGTATAGACATTTTAACAGTGTTTATTCTTCCGATTCATGAGCATGGAATGCTCTTCCATCTTTTTGTGTCTTCTTCAATTTCTTTCATGAGTGTTCTATAGTTCCTCGAGTACAGATCCTTAACTTCTTTGGTTAGGTGTATTCCTAAGTATCTTATGGTTTTTGGTGCTGTAGTAAATGTAATTGATTCTCTTATTTCCCTTTCTATATTTTCATTGTTAGTGTATAAGAACGCAACTGATTTCTGTGCATTGATTTTGTATCCTGCCACATTACTGGATTGTTGTATGAGTTCTAGCAGTTTGGGTGTTGAGTCTTTTGTGGTTTCCACATAGAGTATCATGTCATCTGCAAAAAAAGAGAGTTTGACTTCTTCTTTCCAATTTGAATACCTTTTATTTCTTTCTGTTGTCTGATTGCTGTTGACTGACTTCTAACACTATGTTGAAAATAGTGGTGAGAGTGGGCATCCTTGTCTTGTTCCTGATCTCTGTGGGAAGGCTGTCAGTTTTCCCCATTGAGAATTATATTCTCTGTGGGTTTTTTGTAGATATATTTTATGAGATTGAGGAGTTTTAATCAGGGATGGATGTTGTATTTTGTCAAATGCTTTTTCTGCATATATTGAGAGTACCATGTGGCTCTTCTGTCTTTTATTGATTTGTTGTATCATGTTGATTGATTTGAGAGTGTTGAACCACCCTTGCATCCCTGGGATAAATCCAACCTGGTCGTGGTAAATAATCCTTTTAATGTACTGTTGGATCCTATTAGCAAGGATTTTGTTAAGAATCTTGGCATCCAGATTCATCAGATATATTGGTCTGAAGTTCTCCTTTTTGATGGGGTCTTTGTCTGGTTTGGGGATTAGAGTAATGCTGGATTCATAGAAAAAGTCTGGAAGTTTTCCTTCTGTTTCTGTTTTTTTAAAAAGCTTCATGAAAATAGGTGTTATTTCTTCTTTGAATGTTTGGTAGAATTCCCCAGGGAATCCATCAGGTCCTGGGTTCTAGTTTTTTGGGAGGTTTTTGATCACTGCTTCAATCTCATTAATAGATATTGGTCTATTAAGATTGTCAATTTCTTCCTGTTTCAGTCTTGGCAGTTTATAGATTTCCAGGAATGCATCCATATCTTGCATGTTGTTAAACTTATTGGCATATAACTGTTGATAGTAATTTCTGATAATTGTTTCTATTTCCTTGGTATTAGTCATGATCTCTCCTCTTTCGTTCATAATTTTATTAATTTGGGTTTTCTTCCTTTTCTTTTGGATTAGTTTGGCCAATGGTTTATTGATCTTATTAATTCTTTCAAAGAACCAGGTTCAAGTTTTGTTGATGTGTTCTACTGTATCTCTAGTTTCTAATTCATTGATCTCTGCTCTGATCTTACCATTTTGTGTGTAGGGTTGGTTTAATATGTTGTTGATTTTCCAGTTCTTTAAGATGTAATGAGTGTTGGTGTATTCAGGATTTTTCAATTTTTTTGAGTGAGGCTTGGATGGCTATGTATTTCCCCCTTAGCCTTTGCTACATCCCAAAGGTTTTAGATTGATGTATCTTCATTCTCATTGGTTTCCATGAAGTGTCTAAGTTCTTCTTTGAATTCCTGGTTGATCCAAAGATTCTTGAGCAGGATAGTCTTTAGCTTCCAAGTATTTGATATTCTTCTGAACTTTTTGTTGTGGTTGAGTTCCAGTTTCAAGCATTGTGGTCAGAGAATATGCAGGGAATAATCTCATTCTTCTGGTATTGGTTGAGCCCTGATTTGTGACCTAGTATGTGGTCTATTCTGGAGAATGTTCCATGTGCACTCGAGAAGAATGAATATTCTGCTGTTTTAGGGTGAAATGTTTTGAATATATCTATGAGATCCTTCTGGTCCAATGTGTCATTCAAAGCTCTTGTTTATTTGTAGATTTTCTGTTTAGATGATATGTCCATTGATGAGAGTATTGTGTTAAGATCTCCTACAATTAATGTTCTCATATCAATATGACTCTTTATTTTGCTTAACAATTGGCTTATGTAGTTGGCTGCTCCCATATTCGGGGCATAAATATTTACAATTGTTAGATCTTCTTGGTGTATAGACCCTTTGAGAATTATGTAGTGTCCTTCCGTGTCTCTAAATACAGTTTTTAGATTAAAATGTAATTTGTCTGATATGAGAATCACTACCCCAGCTTTCTTTTGAGGTCCATTGACATGAAAGATGGTCCTCCATCCCTTCACTTTCAATCTGGAAGTGTCTTTAGATTCAAAATGTATTTCTTTTAAATAGCATATGGATAGGTTCTGTCATTTTATCCAGTCTGCAACTCTGTGCCTTTTTATTGGAGCATTTAGGCCATTCACATTGAGAGTGATTATTGATAGATACGTTTTTATTGACATCATGTTGCCTGTGAACTTCATGTTTCTATAGATTACCTCTGTAAATTTCTATTCTGTGTCACTCTTGGGTTTGTTTCTCTTTGATAGAATCCCCCTTAATATTTCTTGTAATGCTGGCTTGGTGGTTGCATAGTCTTTTAGACCTTGGCAGTCCTGGAAGCTCTATCTCTCCTTCCATTTTGAAAGTCAACTTTGCTGGGTGCATTATACTTGGTTGCATATTTTTTTCATGTAATTTCCTGAATATGTCTTGCCAGCTCTTTCTCACTTGCCAGGTTTCTGTGGATTGGTCTGACATTATTCTGATGGTCCTCCCTCTGTATGTAAGGGATCACTTCCCCCTAGCTGCCCTTAAGACATATTCTTTAATTTTATGATTCATGAATTTCAGAATTATGTGCCTGGAGGTTTTGCTAGCCTTATTGATCTTGAAGGGTGTCCTCTCTGCCTCTAGGACATGAACACTTGTTTCATTCCCCAGTTTAGGAAAATTTTCAACCATGATTTATTCAACTATATCTTCTAGGCTTCTCTCTCTCTCTCAACTCCCTCGGGGATTCCAATAATTTTGTAGCGTTTCATGGAATCACTCATTTCCCTAATTCTATTTTCATGGGATTTTAGCTGTTTCTTCCAAGACTTCTCTTGCACCTACTTCTCAATCCATCTGTCTTCTAAATCACTAATATGATCTTCAGCTTCACCTACCCTAGATGTTAGCATATTTAAATTGGATTGCATCTCATTAATAGCCTTTTTAACCTTTTACCTCTGTCCTTAGAGCTTCTATCTTGCTGCTAATGTTCTTTTCCAACTTAGCCATTGCTTGGATGATTGCTACCATCAATTCCATTTCTTTCATAATGTTTATGTTCATTTCCAGTAATTCTGTGACAGGGGTTGCTTTCTCTGGGGTTTTCTTCTGCTGGTTGTTCCTCCTCTGAGTCATTTTGATGAGGGGTGGTTGAGGGCATATATAGCTGAATATATCAACCACTATCCAGGTGAGTTGCTCATTGAAAGGTTTTGGAGCAATCAGAAATCACCACTGAAAAGGAAGAAAAGAAGCAAGAAATAAAACGGCCAAAATGTGCCCCAGTGGTAGGATTTTTATGGTACAAAACCACAACAGAGGAAAGAAAAAGACCATTAAAAGTAAAAGAAAGTTGAAGAGATCAAAAAACTAAACCCAACCCAAATGACCCCCTAGACCAGTATTTATATATTACAAAGGCAAAAATAATTACACAGAAACACTGACAGAAGAATAGGATGGGAAGGTGAGTACAAACCCTCATTGTGGGCAAGGAAAGTATTTCAGATCCTCCTGGGTGTGTCTTGTTATTATTGTTAGAGGAGTCCACTTTCTAGAGATATAGGGAGATTAAAACTGGTTTATATATAGGGGTAGTATTGAATAGGAATGAAGGATTACCTTGAAGCTTATAACTATATGTATATTTAAAAGAAAAAAGAATAAAGAAAAGAAGAGACAAACAAACAAACAAACAAAAGAAGCAACAACAACAATAACAACAACCAAAAAAACTCAGGTATGTCTTTGATAAAAGTTCAAGGTAAAAAGTTATTATGGAGTGTTGTATTAAGTGTCACCTTGTAATAATAAGTGGATTAAAAATAACAAAAACTGTGAGAATGAATTTTAAATTTAAAGTGAAAACTTAAAAAATAAAAACAGAAAAAAGTTAAAAAGAAAATAAAGTGAAAAGCTGTATCTATAAAGAGTACAGCTTTTGGAGTAGTACCAAGAGCTTAATATATTGCTTTTTCCCCGATGTTAGGTTTTTCAGTTTTATGGAGACCCTTTGGTATTGTCCTCTTGTTCTTCCGGCTAGCCTTCTGGGGGAGGGACCTGCCGCACTGTTTTTCAGTCAGTGTTACTTGGGCTGAGTCTCTCCACCCCCTTTCAGGGGCTGGACTCCATGGCAACCAGGTTTTCAGGCTTTTCTCTGGAGGATTTGTTCTTTTGCAGCTTTTTGCAGCTTTTCAGAAAGTGAGACCAGAGCAAGATGTCTGCACCCAGACCTCCATCTCAGAGAGAGGCCTCAAGTAGCTCCCCTCTGGATGGTGCAGGGCACACAGACTCTCTCTGTATTTTCCCCTTTATCTTGCCACTTCTCCCAGGGAGCACGCACCGGCAGCCATTAGTCAGAATGGTGCCCGAAGCCCCTGCTTGTTGCTTTGCTCCTGGGCCATAGAAACTGCGACTGATTTCAGATGGTGAGAACTTGTCTCTGCCCAGAGAGTCTCTATAATGCACACCCACGTAGGAAGGACTGAGATTCTGCAGTTCTGGAGGTTGTGTGCAAATCTGCAGAATCGCCTCCCTTGTGGGTTGCATGCACCTGGCCCAAGGGGCGGAAAAAAGCAGCAGTTTTAAGGACACTCCGCGCACTCCTGGGTTCCCGCATGTGGCACTGGGGAGCGTTTTCTATCCCCAGCCTGGAGGCGCATATATATCCCTGCCAACAGCAGTCAGCTTTCCCTGGTTGCCTCTTGTGGCCCTCTGTTTTTGCCTGATTTTAATCAGCCTGCAATTTGGTGTTGCTCCCCAAGCAGAGAGCACTTTCATACTGGGGTATTGCTTTCTAAAGGGTCGTTTCTGTGGGCTCCCTCCCCCCGTGGCCCTTTGTCTTCGAGCATCACTCGAGTGTTCCCACTCCACTTTACCTCTTTGCTGATGCTCTTCTTCCCCTGTAGAGATCCAGAAGTCTCAACTATCTTGAATAGATACCTTCCAGAAAGTGGTCACCCTTCTGTTCATAGAGTTGATGCTATTCTTTTCTTTGACGTCCTGTGGAGTTCATAGGTGTTCATAACTGTTTGATAACTATCTAGCTGAACTCCTGGGACCAGATGGAAACTTAGGTCTCCTACTCCTCCGCCATCTAAAAGTATAGAGATTTTAAGGTGATTTAAAATACATTGAATTTCATAACAGCTATTGCCCCATTATTATTGGCAACTTGGGAGTTGTGAACGTTCAACACACTAAATTGGAATGCAGCCTGAGAAGGAGGGTTTCTGAGATGCATGGTAGATTCCCAAAATACCTCTTTGCCCAACAGAGTTAGGACGTTTGCTCTATAGGGAACCTAAGAGATGAATTAGGTGCAAACTGGCCTCCTTGCCCCAATTTATCCCCAGACTAACTCCAGAATTATTTCTGAAAATGTGGGGTTTGCCTGTGAGTGACTTCCTGTTGTCCATGGTGTAAACAACCAAGTCTAAATCACGGCCTCCAAGTGTTCTGGATGAACCATGTGGTTGGTCTTTGTACAGTCATCCCATTTCTCCCCCTTTTGTAGCAGCCATGTGGGTTATGAAGACGGCTCTGACTGCTCTCATCCAAAAGGATAAACCCATACCTATTGTCATAGTGAAGGGTTAAGGTGTTCTAATCCTTCTGGGCCACAGATATTGGTTCAGGGGTGAGTCAGCCATTATAAAGCCCAGAACTTTTGTTGGATGGTCTCAGGAGCAGGCTTTCTTTCTTCCCTTGGATGTTACTTGGGAAGCATATAACCTTGGTAGTTGGCAGCCACTCTATGACCATGAGGGACATCGGTTGTTAGGACAAAGAAGATATTACAAAAAAGAGAAGAGTAGAAATGTAAAGAAATCAGCTCCTTGGTGATATGATGGGTCTTTAGATCAAGCCAGTCTGATTATTTAGGTATTCATTTTTCTAAAAGCCATAAACTTATCTATGTCAAAAAAACAATAAGCTGTTTTTATAGTTAGGGCTGGTTCAAGGTAAGTCTTTTTTTTTTTTTTTTTGAAAATTTTTAACAATTCTTTTTTTTTTCTTTTTTAAAGATTTTACTTATTTATTTGACAGAGAGAGAGATCACAGGCAGGCAGAGAGAGAGGAGGAAGCAGGCTCCCTGTTGAGCAGAGAGCCCAATGCGGGTCTCAATCCCAGGACCCTGAGATCATGACCTGTGCTGAAGGCAGAGGCTTTAACCCACTGAGCCACCCAGGTGCCCCAATCTGAGTTTTCTATAAATAGCAACTCAAAGCCTTCTGACTGAAACGCTGCTTTTAAAGTAGTCCCAGTATTACTTTTTAAGGTTTACTTCTGCCATTCCCTGAATGTTCCAAAGGTTTCACCTGAAAATGTTATTGTTCATTCTCTCTGAATTTTCACCTATGGTCCCCTCTGTTCTCACTATTCTACCTCCCTGTCTCTATTGTAAACTCCTATCCATCTTACAAAATCCAACTCAGTATCACCTCCTCTAAAATTCTGTCTGCTCTCCTTCAGTTCATCCCAGAAAGAATTAATGTTTCCCTTCTTATTGTCACTCAAGCGTTACTTACTTAGCCATATTAGAGCAATTTAAACACATTTATCAATGTAGCCTCTCATATGGATCTGTCAGGCAATGTGCTTTGTAAGCATTATCTTGTTTAACCTTTACACCTGTCCTGTGATATCTTATTAATATCCTAATTTAAATATAAATAAACAGTTTAGAAACGTAAAGGAACTTATCTAAGAATCTGAAGCTTGTAAGATAGTGGGGTGATATGGGGAACTGGGAATTAGACCGTTTAATTCCAGATTCTGGGCTTTTCACCTCTGCACTGTATTCTCTTCCCTGCTAGTGAGTTCTTTGAAGCCAAACACTGTCTTGTCATTCATGGGTGCCTGAACATTCTAGGCACTCAGAAATGCTAGCAAGTTCAGCAAATAGGAGAATGGGTCCATTTATGCCCTTCACATCACAGATGAGGGAATCAGAACTCAGATGGTGTAAGTGGCATGCATGCTGGGCTAAAGGACAGACACTGTTTTCATACATACAGACACCATACAGACTTTTTTTTTACAACATCCTTTCAATTTGGGAAAGAAATTATATTTGCTCTAAAAGGAACTCCCCAAAGCAAGAGGATAAAAATAAAATCCAAAGATGCCTAGACTTTTCTCTCACCTTAGAACCAGTAATATGTCCCTCTTGGTCAAGTCCCGAATGAAGCAGACCTCCTCATCCCGTTTTCTGGAATCCAGGTTGTATCTTTTGTTAACCCTCTTTAAATGGTTACTGATGCCTAAGCTAATTTGAAGTGAAAAGAGAATAGAGCCAAATCACATTCAAGCCCTGGCTTGGGAGGCCTATTTATAACTACTTGACATCAGGTTTGGAAAGAAGAAGGGGGGTTTGAGCACAAAATCCAAAAGAACACTGAAAATAAGAAGTAGAGTCACATGTCATCCTAATTAGCCAGCAGTGGAGTAGAAATGCTGAGTTTCTGTCATGTTGCCACTGTGCAAGAGCAGACCGGGACATTAGTTTAATTACATAAATTTATGAGATGAAAGGAACAACTTCTATAATCGTTCAAACAATATTCCTATTCAAATTGCAGTGCAATATCTTTATTTAGTCTTTAAGTATTTATTAAAACGATTCATTTTTCAATGAAACCTTCAAACTACCTGTATTTTAATGACTTGAGGGACACTTTTAATTTCCCTCCTCTAATTTCTTTAAATGTGTGTCCTCATCAAACACCCATGTTCCACCAGCCTGTACATTTAATATCTGCCTTCAACATGGACCAGCACCGTCAGCATCACTGAAAGGAAGAGCAGAAGAAAAGTCCTTCATGAGGAAGTGATTCTCTAGGGGCTGACTCATGTCTTTCTCATCAGCATCACCGTAGCTCCTGTTTGTGACCATCTACTGGTTCTAGCGCTGCACTTACTAAGCAGTTTCCCTCCAGCATCTCCAAGCCTCTGGGACTGCACTGCTCACAGCTCCTTCTCAGGGAAGCACCCAACCCCCCCAATCCCATTGCCCAGGGAGCCATGTTTGAGATTACAGGACCCTGCTACCCCTTCTTCCCCAGCCCACTGTGGTTGATCCACACGGTGGCTGAGAGCCTGACCTATGGACAACTAATTCATGAAATGGCCAGAGACCAGGATTTGTGTGGCCTCATTAAAAATATTAACTTGAGGGGCACCTGGGTGACTCAAAGAGTTAGGCCTCTGCCTTCAGCTCAGGTCATGATCTCAGAGTCCTGGGATCGAGGCCCGCGTTGGGCTCTCTGCTGGGCAGGGAGCCTGCTTCCTCCTCTCTCTTTGCCTGCCTCTCTGCCTACTTGTGATCTCTCTCTCTGTCAAATAAATAAATAAAATCTTAAAAAAAATTCTCTTGGGAATTTGGTCTAAGCACAGAAATGCTCTGCTTGTTTTCAGTGGGAACTGAAGTAGAAAGGATAGGATATTAAACTGAGGCTCTTTGCGTGGGGTCCGTGAACCCATTTAGATTATGTGTGAAATTATGGGTTTATATGTATAAATGGTATAAACTGATTCACAAATTTATGGTAAAAGTAGGATCACGTTTCTTATTTGCCAATTTCCCCTTTATTCACCTCTTCACAATCACTGTTTTAAGGCTCTCTCACCCACTGTGTTGTCCAAGAACCCTGAGATTTCCCTAAGGACACTGTTCCAGGGCTCTGTTCTTTTCCCACATCCAAGCCAGGAAAGTTTTGGAAACTCTTCAGTCCACCACTGCTGATGGTTTCCTCCCATACCAAGTCTTATTTGAAGCTTGGTCCCCATAGTCAGCAGCAGGTGCTGTTGCTGTCCTACTGAAATGATGCCTGTATAGTTCCTGGAGGTAGGACCTGAGCATCACTGAGCCACTGCAGCCTGGGTCAATGCCCTGTCCCTGTGTCTTCCAGGGGATACAGGCAGGCAGAGAGAGAGGAGGAAGCAAGTACCCTGTTTCACCTCTTGGTCACCATCACAGAGCTACGTGTCCTGCACCTATTGTTTCAGGTGACTCTACATGATAGCAGGGGCTTGTCTCTCAGATACCTTCTTTTTTTAAGAGAGGCAAAGCTTCACAAAGCCAAGATGGGTTCCTCACATCTCTCTGACCAGCATGGGGAGGAAATCGTAAAAATTTAACAACAGGTTTTCATCTTCAGCTAGGCATGTTCTGACTGCATTTATCTGAGAAGAGGGTCTCTGGCTCTGATCAGGTTTTCACTAGTATTTATGGCTCAGAAATAGGTGATTGAGAGAGGGAGAGAGTGGGAGAGAAAGAGAGAGTGTCAGGAGTTGCCACAGTAGAGAAAGAGCCCAGAGGGCCCCAAGGACACTATGGGAGCCATTATCAGGGTAGCAGCCTGCTGTCAGTGGGACCAAGCAGGGGATGCCAATGGTGTCATAGGCCACGTTAACTGTGGCAGTTAGATGCCTACGGTGTCATAGGTCTACGTTAACAGTAGAGTGAACAAGGATGAGTCTCACACATGATGTTGTGTGAGTAAAAACTATAATCTCCATTCATACGGAGTTCAAGCCCAGGCAGAATTAACCTACAGCAGTAGGAGTCAAAAGAGGGGTTCTCTTGGTTGGGGAGGCGCATCAACTGAGCAGGGAGGTTTGGGTGGGCTCTCTACCAGGGGTCTGCCCTCTACCAGGGGTCTCCTTTTCCTTTGGGTAGCTAGTAAAGATTTTAGGCTTTGAAGCTCTCATGCCTCTCTGACAACTACTCAAATAGCCCAAGACAAGATGCAAAGAGTGGTGTGATTGTGTTTTGATAAAACTGTTTTTACAAAAAGTGGCAGATGGGATTTAGCCCACAGGCCGGAGTTTGCTGACCCTTGATCTATACCTTGATGTGGTTGGTGATTCCATGAATCTGTGAAAAAAAAATCTCAGAGCTGTACAGTTACAATTGGGTATTTTATTAGATGTTAATTATGTCTCCATTAAAAAAAGAAATTCATTAAAAAGATTAAGCCAAAAGAAAAAAAAAGAAAAAAGAAAGAGAAGAAAAGAAATGAAAAATGTTCCACAGACTCCAGATAGGATATTCCTTGATGGACAAGAGTCCAGAATCCAGAATCCATCAGCACTTTTGCTCTTGGGTGTTATGAGGGTCCGTGTGTACCCTCACATCTGTCCCTTATCCCCCCTTGATGTGAGTCACCTAGAGGCGGGTACCTGTTTGTTGCTACAAAGAAGACTTCCCAGATCACCCTTCCAGCACTCTCTTGGCCATGTATGGCCTCCTGCCTTGACCTGACCAGACAGGTTCCTGGTGTCTGAATCACCTCTCACAGCTCACACAGCTCACACACAGATGTGCTGGTGCACACCACAGTCCTCGTGAATGCTTCCAAGCCTCTCCAGCCCCTCTTCCCTTGGGCAGGTCTAAGTCAGCTGCATTCCCTAGGACTCCAGTGGGCCTCACCTTGGAGTTAGCTCATTGTTGTCTGCCCTTTGCATTCTCATGCTCCAGCTCATCAGCAATTGTTTGTTCTTAGTGCTAAACTTGACAGGGGATGGAGAAAAACACACAGCTAAGGTCAGAGAGCCGCAAACGCTCTCCTCCATTAAGTCTGTCTTTGTCTTCAAACAGCACTGATCAAAAAAAATCACCTGTGTTTTCGCTGAGCAGCCTGCAGCCTGGTGAGGGTGAGCATCCTCTGCAAGCTCTCGCCTCCCCTGGCTATCCCTTTGCTTCCCCACACTTATCTCACTGGCTCGATTGAGGACGCAGGAGAGAAAAGGGATGCTGTCGGTAGCTATAACCTTTAGGGTTTTCCAAAATCTGTCTATTAGACAAAGTGAAAGAGGAAGAGAAGCTATTTTTCTGGGCACTTTAGGTCTGGAGAACTCTGGCTACTTGAATCAGAAGCAGGCTCTTTGTTGCTTTGTTTTTGTGTTCAATTTTCTATGATTTGGACGACTTCACCTGTGTCAGGAAATATATATATTTTTGGGACCCCTGTATTTTGCACCTGAGCAATGAGGAAGATCCTTGAGTGGCAGGAAGGATGATTGTGAGCGGCACACACAGAGGTTCTCTCTGGCCTCAGTCATGGGGAAAGAGGAGCCCTGCAGCTTACACACTTGTCTAGGTAGGCTCTTCTTGGCTTTTTGCCCCACTTCATTGCATGTTTCTTCTTAACCACAAACTTAGGAGTTTAGAACAACATAAATTTAATATCTTATTGTCTTGGAGTGCAACATGGGTCTCACAGGACTGGGCTACAACCCAGATGTCAAGTCACTGAAGTGGTTAATGGGAAGAGTTTAAAATCAAACTGCCTAGGGTTGAATTTCAACTCTTCTCTTTGCTAACTGTGTGCCTTAAGTAAGTTTATTTACCCTTCTGTGTTTCACTTTTTTCCCCTGTAAAATGAAGACAGTGATAGTACCTATATCACAGGTTTTTGTAAAAATGAAATTAACCCATATAATATGCTCAGAACCATGTTTGGCACTATAGTAATCATTCAGGGAATGTTAATCTTGACCAGTGTCATTATCATTAACGTCATCACTATGTGACAGACACTGGAAGGCTCACTTGGGTTAGGTCCTCTGTCCTCCATCAGCAGGAAGGAACCAATCAGTGAATAGGTAGGGAGGGAGTAGCTAAGAGGAAAGGGGAGGGGCATAAAAGAGGACAGGATATTAGGGAAGGTTTCTTAGATGCAGTTGCATTCAGGCTGAGATTGAAGGATACAAAGAATTTAATCCAATGGGCATAGCTGAAGTTGTGGGTTGGGGGAGCAGGTGCAGGGAGTGGGCAGGCTATCTGGGAGTGGGGAGGATCTCAACAGAAGGAGATATGGAAGTTCCTGCTGGGAGAACTGGGTTGCTGCTGTTAGGAGGTCCTGCGGTGGTATTTGCCACTTCTGTTTCTTCCTTCCTCATATGGCTCCTCATCTTTTCCCTCTTTTCTCTCTCTTCTCCCTTTACAAAGTCTTGAGCCCGACAGCATTCCCGGGCAGGACAGGTTGGTGGTCTCTGGTTTAGATACAGTCCCAAGGGGTAGGGGTGTATGAGGGTCAGGGGTGTCATTGTCTTGGTCTGGGGACTCTATGATCCCCCATCTTTAATGGGGAAAGCTCCAGATTTATCTCTCTCTGCCTTGTCATTTCTAGTCGAGCAGTTTTGGACCATCAGTCCCACTGGCTGTGCTGGTCTCCCTCCCACGCTTGCCATAGTCCCAGGACCACTTGTCCTAGAGCATTAGTAAGAACCAACGTCTGTGGGTCCCAGAAACCTGAGCCTCAGCTTACAAGTGTGAGAGAATTCCAGATGAACAGCAGAGTGACTGACCTTTCTCTGGTCTTCCTGGTGAAGACCAAACTTACTGCTTTCCCATTTCTGCCACCATTTTCATTGAGCTTTGGCTATTTACTTGGGTAGGAGCTGTCTGGGGCACTAGAAGCAGATGAGCAGGAAGCTCATCTCTACCACTTGCAGAGGCTGAACAGATCTTAGCAAGTTATGTAAACCCTCAGAGCCTCCCTCTTCACCTGGAAGGTGGGGCTCATAGTACCGGCTCGGTGAATTTCCAGCCCCCAGGCCAGGGCCATCGCCCCAGCAGTGGCGGTGGAGTCTTGTCCCTAGGACTTGCCAGAGTGCAGGCACATGGTCTCCGCACCCTTCACGCCCTCCCACCTTCCTGTCTAGCAGAGCCCCTGTCACCCAGCTGCGTCTTCCTTTTCCTGATTTCTGATTGGACTGTCACCATCCCATCTTTACCCAGGACAGATTCACTTACAGAGTATTATAAAATTGGAAAATCACCAAGCAGTGGGCCCGGAGAATAGACACAGGACTTGAAGCTGAAACTCTCCATGACTTTGGCCAAGCGGTCACAGTGCTCCGTCTCTTCTCTAAATTGGGATAGGAGCTGACTTGCAGGGTTTGTGTAAGGATTAAAGTGAGTGATAGGAAAGCTACTTGTAAATTGTATTGTTATTTCCATCAGCATTAATAACTACTGGCTGGTTTCCAGACGTTGCTGAGAAAGGTTATTACCTGCATTCACACTGGAAGGCAGCTTGAATGGGAAGCATCTCATGCCTAATTGGCCTCCTCAGAGGCTCCAGGCCTGGCTGTCCACAAGGTAGCCACCAGTAACACGGTGCTGTGGAAACTTTATTTATTTTAATTTAAATTCAATTAGCCGACGAGGAGTTAACTGACTTCCTCAGTCACACTAGCCACTTTCCAGTGGTGCATAGCCACCACGTATGGCTGGCGGCTACTGTGTGGACAGAGCAAATATAGAGGAGTTGCACCACCACAGAAAGTTCTCTTGGCCAGCACTGGACTAAAAGAGGCACCCCTCTCCCCCAACTCTTTAACGTGTTCCAGAAACCGATAAAGTGATTTTTTGCGGGGGGATACCACAGAGCCCACAGAGTATCTGTTGTAGTTGGATCATTCCCAATACACCCTTCAGATTTACTATAAATAAAAAAGAGGCAGAA
Source organism: Spilogale gracilis (assembly GCA_004023965.1). Taxonomy (NCBI): domain Eukaryota; kingdom Metazoa; phylum Chordata; class Mammalia; order Carnivora; family Mephitidae; genus Spilogale; species Spilogale gracilis. Next base: position 218,744 of record PITA01000681.1, on the reverse strand, counting down.
GTGAACGCTGTTTTTATGAAAATAGTTATTAGAGTTACAGACACTAGTGACCTAGGGCGATGCACATTAATTCTCACATGCATACACTTTCTGGGTCACCCCTCAGGAATTTGACAAGGGAGACAGTGTTATAGATAGTTATTAGATTTAAGGCAGAGATCATCCAGAAATCAAGGTGTAATATATTGGAGGATTTTAAAAGTGGAGTCAACCAGCATCCTAGAAGTTGGCACAGGGTGGGGGGGATGGTACTTGGCCTGCTCTTAGGGCACTTATCAAAAGATAACAGGAAATTTGTTGCAGGCTGTCTGCATAATTCCAGGACCCCAGGAGGACCTGGGCAATTATAGTATGTCACCACAAAGCCTCCTGGAGGAGGAGAGGGCAGGCCTCGAGTCAGATACAATAACCATCATTACTTGCCCGGGTAAATTTGGTCTGAAACATCCCTCCAGTGAGCGTGCTTCCCTCCGGGATGGAATCTGCTCTTGCAGCAGGGTGAGAGTGAGGTCTGGGGCCATAGCACTGTGGTCCCATGCACTTTCCCACCAGAAATGTTCCCAGAGGCATAGCAACGAGTCCAACTTAATTTTGTTGGTTTTTAAAAAATATATTGTTATTATTTTATTGCCCCTTGCTTGTACTTATAGTATAGATTGTAATGAAGAATATGGAAGCAGGCAATCTTGTGTAAGGTGGGGATAGTCATTTTTGCCTCCTACCATTGTTACAAAGATCGAGGGACATTTGATAAGCTCTACTGTTATTGGTGGTGAATATTAATATTTCTTAGCAATATTTGTAAGTATTAGTAATGCTATGAAATATCAGTCAAAATATTATTAGTATGTTTTTGAATGTGTTCCACAGATCCTTACTGAGCACTCATTTGGTGCCTAAGACTCTGTTCTAAGCCCTGGAGCAGCAACGCCAAATGACACAGTGGTCCTGACCTCAGGGAGCTTACATTTGAGAGAAAGAAAACTCTCTAGTGAGATAGTTACAGATAGTGACACATGCTAGTAAGAGGGACTAAGAGGGAGAGGGGACATCACAGCCTATTTCCTTAGGGTTTCTGGCAAAGGCCTTTCTGAGTTGAGGACAACTGTCCTGAACCATAGATGATGATGCTCTCAGGTGATATCAATTAGAATGCTTTGGACAATAGGCACAGCTAAGTCGCCGAAGTGTCTGACTCTTGGTTTTGGCTCAAGTCATGATATCAGGGTCGTGGGATGGAGCCCTGCATTCAGCTCCATGCAGAGTCTGCTTGAGATTCTCTCCCTCTTCCTCTGCCCCTCCCCTTGCTCTCTCTCTTTTTCTCTCAAATAAATACACAAATCTTTTCTTTTTTTAAAGAACACTTTAGACGATGAAGAGCAGAAAACTCTGATTTGAATAGTTTAAATAAGAACATTATTGTCTCACATCACAAGAAATCCCGAGATAGGAAGGTGCTGGCTTACCCACAGCCCAAGGACCTAGGTTCTTCCCTTCTCAGGAGGTCATCCAGGTCCTCAGGATGGCTCCTCTCAGGGCCGCCACTGTTCTCAGCACCCCATCAGGGACACCCAGAGCAAAATAGCATTCCCAGACGTACATCCAACCTGCTTCCTCTTGCATCTCCTTGGTCAGAACCAGGCCAAACCCTCGCCTTTAAAATCACTCGCCAGCAAGGGGATAGAATCACCTTCGCCAGTGTACTTTTCCTGTGAAGAGATACTAAATTCTTTTGACTTACGGGTCAGGAGACAAAGCTGAGGGTACTTGTGTAGGTGTTCTATAGCAAAAAGGCAAGCAAGTTTCCACAAAATCTTTATGGATTGATAAAACTCAGAATAATAATTAAAATAGGTCTACTAATGAGAAGAACAGACTTTTTTGAGTAAGATAACATTGTGCTTAATTGAAGCAAAGATAGTATTCCCTGTCATCAGAAAAGATTGCAAGCGTTCATCTGTTAATGCAGATCTCTGATGAAATTTTACATATTTCATCCGTGCAAATGTCTTCACGCACACAGCTGATCCATGTGAGTTCAAAAGGCTGGCAGGTAGGTTGTCGCTGTGTCACTGTGATTGGTCACTGCCCGATTTTGCTGTTGTGTGAAAGCAGCCATAGACAAAAAGTGAATGAACTGACACAGCGTGTTCCAATAAAACTTTACTTAAGGCTGCTAAGATTTGCAGTTCATGTAATTTTCATGCGCAAGAAAGTATTCCTTGTTTTTTGCTTTTCTTTTCAATTATTTAAAAATGTAAAATCCATTCTTAGCTTATAGGCTATACAGAAACAGGCAGTAAGCTGAATTTGGCCTGTCAGCTCTAGTTTTCTGATTCCTGCTCTAGAATAATGAGGATTTTCTCTGAGTCATGAGGGAAAGGGACTCTGTCTGCAGGGATCAGGTAGAAATAACACTTGGGGCGGGACTTACAGTGTCTACTTCAAGGGAGAACTTTCAGGGCTAAGGAGACAGTAGGTGCAAATATCCCTCAGCAGAGAGGAGGAGGAGAAGTGGTGCCCAAGATGAGGGTGGGGAGGGGGAGATAACTTCCAAAATGGTGATACGAGAAGCCCCACAGAACCCCTCCTGAGCAAAACAATCATAAGTGGTGAAAAAAAAATTTTTTTTTAAGCCCAACCATTCAGGCCTTCTGAAAATTGTCCTAAGGGCACGTAACAACAACAACAAAAATATTTATTCAAGAAAATTTGTTAAATCTTGGTAAGAATACTGAGAATCTGTGGCACTTGAGTAGGACCCATCTTCTCCTGGCTTCCCCACCGTTCAGATGAGCATTGCCAAAGTGTTGGGGCTCCCTTCTTCTTCCAGCCCCCACTCGTAAGGTAGAGACACTACTCCAGGTGCAGCAGACTGATAGTACTGGGGCCCAGTTACCTCCATCCAGCTCACTCACAGGGGTGCTAGGAGAGGCACATTGTCCACACTAGGAGAGAAAAGCCAGGGAAGTCAGAGAGTACCATCCCAGTCCAGCACCCGCTCCTAAAGCAGGGGTGTTGTTCTGAGAGAAGCAGGCTACTATTTCTGACCTTACCTCTGGGGAAGAGACTCAGAAATTTTGTCTGAGAGAAAGGCAGGCCTAAAAAGAGTGCCCCAATACGGCATTAACCATAAGGACAGGTAATAATTAATATGGAGAAACCAGAACCCTCATACACTGCTGTTGGGAATGTAAAATGGTGCACCCACCTTGGAAAACAGTCCCTATTACTTTCTTGATGGATACTTTGAGCACAAAGCTTTTAATTATTATGAAATTCATGTTATTTATGTGTACGTATTTTGGAAGTCTTAGAGGGAAAGAGAAAAAAGGCTTAGGAAGAACATATGAAGAAATAATGGCTGACAATTTCCCAAAATTGATAAAGTTAAGCACTGAATTACCGTGTGACTCAGCAATGGCACTTCTAGATACATACCCAAGAGAATAGTCACACAAAAGCTTATGCACAAATGTTCACAGTGGCATAATTCATAATGCCAAGAAGTACAGACAACCCAGTGTCATGAATGGATGAACAGATAAACAAAATATGGTGTATCCCTACAATGGAATATTATTCAGCCATGAAAAGGAATGGAATATTAATACACAGTACAGTATTGATGAACTCTGAAAATTATATGCTAAATGAGATAGCCCAGCCACACAAGACCACACATTATCCATTTACATGCAATGTCCGCAGTAGGCAAATCTGCAGAGATGGAAAGTAGATCTGTGGTTGTCAGGCCATGAGGGTGGGAGAGAGGCCACATGACTGCTGACAGGTGTGGGCTTAGTTTTTAGCGTGCTGGAAATGTCCTAAAATTGATTGTGGTGATGATTGCATCATTGTGAACGTATCAGAAACCAGTGAATTGCATACTTTAAATGGATAAATGGGATGGTAGATGCGTTATATCTCAGTAGGGCTATTATAAACATTATAAACATTAGAAAAGGGGAGCCTGGAGACGTGGGCAGGGAAGGCCAGCCAGAGGAGCAGGCTCTTGCAGGCCTCACAGAGAGTCTGGCTCTGCTGCAGGCCAACAGGAAAACCTTGGAGGTTTCAGAGCAAGCAATCAGATGTGACATGGTTTATATTTTCAAAGTACTGCTTATGACCCCTTGTTCATATTAAGAATATTATTACCAACATTACTACTCTCTTGACTCTGCAATGTAAGTGGAATGAATTCATTAAATGCCTGTTTGTAGCTTCTAGGATGCCAGTGCCCAAGAAATCCTCACCAGCTCTAAGTCCAGGCCCAAGAAAGGCTGTGAGAAGATCCTGAAGAATGAGCCACAGCCTCGTCCTGCTTGCGGGGAGGGATGGTGGGCTTGGAATGGCCGCCCCAGCTGCTCGCCCTTACTGTAGTTTTAGGGGGTAGTGCACAGGAAGTCACCCAGTAGGGGCGCCCATCCCAGAGCCCAGCCATCCTGACTCTGCTAGGTTCCTCTTCGACCCTGATTATGGAAGAGAAAACCTTATGCCGTCTCTGAGCCATTCCCCAAGTCCATTTACTCCACAGCTGAAGACTGTTTCCTCTGATAATCTCCCATGACTAGGTCCTCAAAGACTCCTGAGTTCTCAATAATGAAGGTTAACAATGTATAATAATGAATATAATAATGAATGTTCTCAAAGTGAGTCAATGCTTCTAAAGGAAAATTTCCTCTGTGTATGTGTGTGTGAGAGCGAGAGAGTGAGAAAACATAGTCTCAAACAGCTTTTCTATGTGAGATCTGGCAGCTGTAAGCAAGGAAGGAAGCAAACATCTCATTTTGCAGTTAACCTGTCTCATTACATCATTTGTTGGCAGCCTTGGATGACATTAGTTCTGGGAACTGGCCATATGTTTTTGAAAAGATAAGGACTCTACCTCTAGATATATTGATGGCAATGAGATCATGACATGAGAAGCTGGGGTTGTAACGGTAAAACCTAGCATCAAGAGTTTAGACCAGAGGTCAGCCACTCAAATGCCTTCAGGTCCAGAAAGGTAACATAACTGTGTGGCTACGTCCTATTCGGACAGCAGTGAACTGTGGTACCTGAGAGGCTGGGGCTGAAAGACATTCTAATTAAAAAAATTAGAACTACCCTATGACCCTGCAATTGCACTACTGGGCATTTACCCCAAAGATACAGATGTAGTGAAAAGAAGGGCCATATGTACCCCAATGTTCATATCAGCAATGGCCATGATTGCCAAACTGTAGAAAGAGCCAAGGTGCCCTTCAACAGATGAATGGATAAAGAAGATGTGGTACATATATACAATGGAATATTACACCTCCATCAGAAAGGATGAATATCCAACTTTTGTAGCAACATGGACTGGATTGGAAGAGATTATGCTGAATGAAATAAGCCAAGTAGTGAAAGTCAAATATCACATGGTTTCACTTACTTGTGGTGCATAAGGGGTAATACAGAAGACAGTAGGAGAAGGAAAGTAAATGGGAAGTAGGGTAATTCAGGGAGAGAAACGAAACATGAGAGACTTTGGACACAGAAACAAACTGAGGGGCTTGGAGGGAGGGGATAGGACAGCCTGGTGGTGGGTACTGAGGGCACCTATTGCATGGAGCACTGGGTGTGGGGAATGGGCAATGAATCTTGGAACACTGAAAAAATAAAAAAATTAAAAAAAACAGATGTTATGTTAATTGTACCTAAACCAACTGGTGGGCTCATTAGCCTCTAACTTGTAAGCCATAAGATGGGCTTGCTGCATCACTTGTATTTTTTAATTACTTTTTTAAGATTTTATTTATTTGTCAGAGAGAGCGTGAGAGCACAAGCAGGTGGAGTGGCAGGCAGAGGGAGAAGCAGGGTCCTTGCTGAGCAAGGAGCCTGATGCGGGACTCGATACCAGGCCCCTAGGATCATGACCTGACCTGAAGGTAGACGCTTAATTGATTGAGCCACCCAGGTGTCCCGAATCACTTTTAATCTTGAAACTAGTTTATAGAATGCTAAAGCCTCCAGGTTTACTTTCCTATTCAGAATAAACCTTGGTAGTTTCCTCAGGATTCTCTGAATAGCTGCTAAGTCATTATTATTTCTGTATTATAAGTAAGAAACCCTCTTTATAGTAGGGTCTCTAATAGTGACAGGTGAGGAGGATAGTGATGATCTGCATGTTTTTCATGCCCTCGGCACTGGGCTAGGAGCTTCATACTACTAACTCTACTTTATATGTTTTTTTATATTAACATATAATATTTGCTTCGGGGTGCAGGTCTGTGAATCATCAGTCTTACACAATTCACAGCACTCACCATAGCACATACCCTCCCCAGTGTCCATCACCCAGCCACCCTATCCCTCCCACCCACCACCACTCCAGCAACCCTCAGTTCATTACATGAGATTAAGTCTCCTATGGTTTGTCTCCCTCCCTGGTTTCATCTTGTTTCATTTTTCCCTCCTTTCCCCTATGATCCTCTGTCTTGTTTCTCAAATTCCTCATATCAGTGAGATCATATGATAATTGTCTTTCTCTGATTGACTTTTTTTGCTCAGAGGGTATTTTTTGCTCATAATACCCTGTAGTTCCATCCACATCATTGCAAATGGCAAGATTTCTGTTTTTTGATGGCTGGATAGTATTCTATTGTATATATGTGCTTTATCCATTCATCTGTCTACGGACATCTGGGCTTTTTCCATAGTTTGGCTGTTGTGGACATTGCTGCTATAAACATTCGGGTGCACGTGCCCCTTTGGATCACTACATCTGTATCATTGGGGTAAATACCCACTAGTGCGATTGCTGGGTTGCAGGGTAGCTCTATTTTCAACTTTTTGAGGAACCTCCATACTGTTTTCCAGAGTGGCTGCACCAGCTTGCATTCCCACCAGCAGTGTAGGAGGGTTCCCCTTTCTCCGCATCCTCTCCAATACCTGTTGTTTCCTGACTGGTTAATTTTAGCCGTTTTGACTGATGTGAGGTGGTATCTCTATACACTTACTTTTTAAAATCTTCGTGAAATAAACAACACTAGGTGTCTATTGAACTTAACTGATGTGGTAACTGAAGGTCAGAAAAGTTAAATAATGTATTGGAAATCACACAGCTCTATAGATTTCAAAACCTTCCAGAGAAAATCATTATTTAACGAAACCTCCAGTCCTTTACTGTTGCCTTCTTTTGTGGGTTTCAGAATGTGTCCCAAGCATTTGCATGAATTTCAATTCAAATTTTCCAGTCATGCCTATGTATATAAACATTTATTGAAATATGCTTTTAAGGATAGTAAATTCACAAATACCTGATAAAAGACAATAAAGTAAGGGGCAGAGTAATTGTTCTAGCAGGAGAACTAAATGTGAACCTTTCAGACATTGGTCTAAAATGGGAGCCAACAAACTACGGCACATGAGCCAATCCAGACTTCCACCTGCTTTTATACATAAGGTTTTATGGGACCGCAGCTGCACACATCCACTATGTACCGTCTCTGCTTGCTTTCACACTTTAACTGCACACAGCAGAAGGTGTGACAAAGATGTTGTGCAAAACAAAAGTATTTACTATCTGGCCCTTTAGGGAAAAAGTTTGCTGATCTTGGTCTCAAAAAAACCAACACCTTATACATAATACATCTGTAATTTCCCCAATTCCCTAATCTCTCTTGCTGTGTTTTCCCATGTTTTGGCACTGAAGCAAAAAACACTAAGGCAAAAAAAAAAATACTTTGGTAAATGGCCCATCTTACCTCCTGACCTGGGTAAATGTCTCCTTTTTACTGGGGGCGGGGAAATGAGTATTAGAGGGGCCAAGTAACTTGCCTAGGTAACAGAGCAGGCTGGGGCAACAGTGAATAACAACAGAAAAAACAACAAAAACTCTTAACACTGTGCTCTGTGCTCTATAGGCAGCATCTCCCAGAATCCTTGCAACTGCCTTCTGGGATGAGTACCATCATTGCCCCCTCTGATAGGTGAAGACAGCAGGGCCTAGACTAGGAAATTTCCCCAATCACACAACCTTCTGTGACTTCCTTGACTCTATAATATCAAAGCATCTTGAGCAAGCGCTCTGCCGTAAGTCTTTCCTCTGGGGCTTGGTGGAGCTCGAAGCAGGCATGGCCTCTGTGAAGCCCTGAGTCTCCTGTGGCCACTGAAAGGAGAAGTAGGAGCTTACACAGCCTCTGTGGACCACGATCCACCTGCTAGTGTTGGAGGCCCTGAGCACTTGCATGTCAGATGTCAGATGCTCCAGACTGCAGGGAGTGGGGAGGCCAACAGAGCTTCCCAAGTCCCTTTGCTTCCAGAACATTGAAGGCCAGGTCAACTCCGTTTCCAACAGCAGCTCAGGAGAACCAAATTCCGAACTGGAACATGAATCCCCAGGTGGTTCTTGTATAAACAAATGCTTGAGAGCCATTGGGTAGCTGATAAAAGACCGAGAGAAAGCCAAGTAGATGCAGACTGGTTTCCTGGCTGGCGAGAGGAGATCCTACACTGAGGCAGTCCTTTGAAGAAGGGAAAGTGGTGAGTAGCCATGCTTTGCTTTCAAAGCACAGAAAGGAGGTGTCGAGATGGAGGTGGGAAAGGAAAGGGAGAAGAAGGTCTGCTTTCATCTCTTCTTCCATTCTCAGCATGGATCTCTCTGCTATAAGCACCACTTTCTGTGCCAGATTGTAGAAGGTGCCCCTCCCCCACCCCCAAAGGTCCACATCCTGATCTTTAGGACCCAGGGATTTGTTCCCTTTATATGGCAAAAAGATTTGTAGATTAAGGTTATGGACCTTAATGGCAAGGTCCATAGATGGCAAGCTTCCCCTGGATTATCTGGGTAGATAGATTACCTAATCTAATCAGGCAAACCTTAAAAGCAGAAAACCTTTCTTGGCTCAATTTCAAGAGCTGCCCTGAAGAAAGGAGAGGTGGGACAGATTTGAAACATGAAAGAGACTCGACCCACTGGTGCTGGCTTTAGGAAGTAGGAAGCAACCCCCCGCTAAGGAAAGGAAGGTGACTTCTAAGGACTGGAAACAGCCAGTCAGAAAGGAAACCAGGACCCCAGTTCTCCAACTACAGGGAGAGAAATTCTGCCAACAACCCGGGTGAGGAAGGAAACAGATTATCCCGGGGAGCCCCCAGAAAGGAGCACAGAAAACCCTGGCGATACTTTGATTTTGGCTTAATGAGACCTGCATTGCCCTTCTGACCTGCAGAGTAGGAAGACAGTAAACTCCCCTGTTTTTAGTAACTAAGCCTGTGGCCATTTGTTAGCAGAGCAAAAAAAAAAAAAAATGAACGTGCCGGCTGTAGCTAGAAAGTAGTCCAGGTTGGAGGAATTAAGAGAGATTGAGGATGAAAGGGAAGCTTCATTTTGAGTCCCTTATGAAGATGAATATTCATGTCTGTGTTATCTAATCTTGTGGCGGATACCTTAAGTCTTGAGACATGTTCCCTATTATCTTTCCCTGCTACCTAACCTCAGAAATAGGAGACAGGAAGAAAACTGAAAGCAAGTGCTGCACGGGGAGTCTTCCTCGGTTTTTTTTCAAAATGTTTGTGGAAGAGCAGGATCCCTCCCTGACTGTAGTGCATTTGGGTTTGGGCTCTGAGCTCCTACTTGGGGTTGCCGTCACATTTCTCAGGTACCATCGTGCCAGACTAGGACAAGGCAGGAAAACTGGTTTTGCCCTTGGGTACCGTTCAGGTCCTTGTATCTCCCACTGTCCTCCATAAGCCACTAAAAGTCTGAGTGCACCATCTGCTGTAGCAGCTAGCCCAGAAATTCTGCAGCAATGCCAGAGGGAGCAGTGGCCTTAGGTGACTGACTTTGCGCCTTCAGATTCTTCTCCTCTGCGGTCCTCTTGAACTATTCTTAGAATCATTGCCTTTGTTTCTTCACCCTGTGCTTATCATGCAGTGTTCTTTTTCCAAAAAGGGAAATAAATGCATTGTTTAATTTATGAGGATATAATACTATAATAGTATATTACTCTGCCTGAAATGTATTCTTAAGTATTACCTTGGTCTGTACTTTAATTGAATTGAAGAGAGACGGCACACTGCCGTTGTTAAGGTTAACGGCCCAATGATTTACAAGACAAGGCACATTTACTGGCAAATAGATTTTAGTAATTGTTCTGCTCCATGGTGAGAATAACAGCTTGTGCATTGATTCGTCATGTTCTGGAATTGGGGCTCACCTAGAGGAGACAGTGCTCAGGGTCCTGGAAACACAGACAAGGCTGCCTACAATGGAGATGAGCAGGCCCTACAAACTCTTCTGCTCAGAGGACTTTGCCTCAGGGAAGGCCTCCCTTGCCCTCAGGTGGAAGGAACGATGTTTTCAAGGTGACGGTGGCCTGAGGATGTTACAGGGGCCAGAATTTAAATACAACTAATAAGAATTTGGTTTTTATTTTCTAATCCTAGAAAGATGAGCTATACCTGATACTGTAGACATTTCCATTAGGATTTAATTTGGCATTTCTAAGGGGAAGGGTTAAATTAAATAGCTGGAGGCAGGGGAGCATGTGTGCTAGGGTGGTTTGACCTGTTAGGAAAAGCTGAAAACTGTGTTCAGGACCGAGACGGAAGTCCAGTTTTCAGGCTACTTCTGCTGTTTTGACACCCTTGCCTCAGGGAGGTTGAGGTCCACAGAATTGTTTGTAAAACCTGGCTACTCAGATGGTGTCTTGATAAGTCTGACTCTTATTTGCCTCTCCATCTCCAAGAATATTGACAAAAGGTTACAAGCCCTGTCTCAGGACCGTCTCCAATTACCTTGCATTAACTGTGACAGAAACTCTAATGAGGGCATCCAAGCAGTATTGGATTGCGAGTGGGGAGGGCTGGCAAGAGCAGAGACCCGGGCTCCCCAATGTCACACGCAGGCCCTGGGCTCTGAGCCTCCATGGCCACTGAGTGCAGGCCCTGCCCCCCTTTGTTCTGTCCTGGTCCTGGAGAAAGTGACTGAAAGGAGTCAAAACACCAGGACAGCTGCCCTTATCCTGTGTTTTTAAGATGTTACTTATATCGGCTATAAAGTACGTCCTCTGGCGTTAACTTGGACAGGCTATGAGAAAGAGGAGCCTAGGAGTAGAGAAAAGACAGACACAACGTTGTCCCACTTGAGAGATGTCATTACTAAGCAGGAAAAGGAGGACCGTGCTTGCTTCTGGATGAAGGTAATAACATGCATGGATACTGAAAGTTAGAGGACACTAAGACTCCTGGACCCATCACCCAGTTTCAGAAAACCCAACTGCCACTTTGTGTTCCCAGTGGCCCCTTCCCCAGTCATGCCGCCTCTCTTCCTCACGCAGAGGGTGCCCTCTGGATTTGGTACCATCACTTCATTTTTGAGAGCTGCTTTCTACATCTCTCTACAGTCGTTTAGCTCTCTGTGGCTCCGGTACCGTCTTTAACATTCCATAGAGCTTTGCATGGTATAAATAAGCGACAAGGGGCTTAAGCACTCTCAAGTTGAGGGAAGCTGGGGCCCTTTCCAGTGTTTGGTATCAACATGGCTGTGACTGCACGTGACACTTGCAGGAGCTGTCTCTGGGGTGTGTACGTGTTCAGTGTCCCTGCCTAATGCCAGGCTGGGTTCTACAGGGGTCGCACGGACTTTTATTGCCACCAACTGTGAATGAGCGTTGCGCTGCTCCCTACTGTTGCTGACATTAGATGTTAGTCTTATGTTGTGATAATCTGATGGTATTAAGGATATTTGATTGCAGTTTTAGTTTGTAATCAGTTTGGATGATTTGTAAGGTTGAGCAGCTTATGTTGGCTCATTGTTTCTTTGGGAAAAAAAAAAAACCTCTTCATGAGCTTTTTCATTTTTCTGTTATTTTCTCTCTTTTTTATTAAGTCTTAGGAGCTCTTTGTATATTCTAGATCACTGCTGCCTGAGGGAAATGTAATGCAAATAACTTTTATTATTTAAAATTTCCTAATAGTCAATTGAAAATAGCAATTAGTAAAATTGGTTAAAATTTTATTTACTAGTTTATATTTATCCAAAAATATGTAAAATAAAAAATAAAATTACTGATGAAGGCTTTGAAATCTGCAGGGCATTTTATACTCATGGTAGATAACAATTCCTGCTAGCCACAGTTCAGTTGCTCAGAAACCGCATGTCTCAGGGCTATCGAGAGCACTGCATGTCTAAAGGCTAGTCCCTTGTCAATCCAGTTTTTTCCCCAACCTGTAGCTATGTTTTCACTTTTTCATGGTTTCTTTTTAGGAACAGAAATTTTTCACTTTAACATGGTCTCATTTGATCAATTTTATTGCTTTTTTTTTTCTTTTTAATCCTGGTATAGTTAACATACTCTGTTACATTAGTTTTAGGTGTACAATACAGCGATTCAATGATTTGATATGTTACCCCCTGTTCACCATAAGCGTGCTCTTAATGCCCTTCATCTTACTGCCTTTTTTGCATTTTGTTTAAGATATTATTTTCTAAGGACAATTATATGATCTTACTGATAGGAGGAATTTGAGAAGCAGGTCAGGAGGGAAAAATGAAACAAGATGGGACCGGGGAGGGAGGCAAACTATAAGACTCTTAATCTCAGGAAACAAACTGAGGGTTGCTGAGGGATGGCGGCGGCAGGGGTGGGGGGTGGGGGGGTGGGAGGTGGTGGTGGCTGAGTGATGAAAAAAATTAAAATTAAAAAAAAAATTCTTCTCCCGATGAAGGCAATTAAGAAATTCTTTTTGTCCAAAAGTTCTAAAATTTTGTCCTTCCACATGTAAGGCCTTCATGTGTATGGAATCAACTTTTGTGTGTTTTTGTGGCAGTTTCCATTTCACTTTTCCATATAGTCAACCATCCATCTTTTTTTTTTTTCTTAAAGATTTTATTTATTTATTTGACTGAGAGAAACACAGCGAGAGAGGGAACACAAGCAGGGGGAGTGAGAGAGGGAGAAGCAGGCTTCCTACTGAGCAGGGAGCCCTATGTGGGGCTCGAACCCGGGTCTCCGGGATCATGACCTGAGCTGAAGGCAGTTGCTTAACCAACTGAGCCACCCAGGTGCCCCTCAACCATCCATCTTTATTGGGTGGCCTCTTCTGTCACGCTGCTCTGCGGCCAGCCTGTCGGCTTCCTATCAGGGAACCAGTCAGGTTTGGGACCCACTTGTCTCTCCCCAGTATATGTTTACCTCTTTTCAAATACCACACTTTCTTTTTCTTTCTTTCTTTTTTTACATTTTGTTTATTTTTTTTAAGGTAACTTTTTTTTTTTTTTAAGATTTTCTTTATTTGACAGAGAGACACAGCAAGACAGGGAACACAAGCAGCGGGAGTGAGAGAGGGAGAAGCAGGCTTCCCCCCAAGCAGGGAGCCCCACGCAGGACTGGATCCCAGGATCCTGGGATCATGACCTGAGCCGAAGGCAGACACTTAAAGACTGAGCCACTCAGGCGCCCTGCAAATACCACACTTCCATTTAAATAGCTTTACGATAAACCTTATTATCTGATAGGGCAAATCCCTTGGCTGGCTTCTTTCTTAGAAGTTTCTTGGTATATTTGGCCCTTTGCGTTCAGATATTAAGTATTAAAATGAGTTTGTCATGCTCTGAGAAAATCCTTTGACTCTTCTGGTCACATAGATGAGCTGTGTGAACTTGGATTTATCACTGTGCCTCTCTGGCTTGTCTTTATGAAAGCAGCATGGCTTGTTTCTTACAGGATTGCTGGGAAGGCGCAGTAGCTTTCCTCATCTCTTCATCTTTCCTTGTCCTTCATCATTTCCTCTTCAGTCTAAAGTTTCCCGTGCTTTTATCTGCTTCTCTGGTCCCTATCACTCCAGTAACTGAAAGCTTTGACAAAGCAATCATTTCAACAGAGGTCCTCAAAGGCAGGCTATTCAACTTTATGGTCTTCAAAGTGAGGCCAGAAACTTCCTAGAATTCAGAGCATTTCATACCTAGATTAACTGACTCGGTAACCAGGGACTGACCTGGGGGGGGGGGGGTGGAGCCTGTCACAGAACCTGCATATGACCAAAGATTATGGTCCATGTGGTAGAAGTCTCTACCACTCCAGGATGAGAAGGATAATGCAAAGTTGACTCTGTATTTTTTGCACATTTTGAAGCTTTAGAAAGAACACAAAACCTAGAATCATCCAATTTCTACAGTTAACCAATGCTGAGCCTCTAGATAATCAACTTCCACATTTGCCAAAAGAAAGGGTTAGATTACACACCATTCCAAGGACAATTTATGTGCTCAATCATTATAGCACAACTCTAATTTGAAGAAGGAACAGTAATGCCCCCTCACCTAATACTGCCAAAATAGCAAAATAAAAAAAAAAAAAACTAAGATAACCTAATATCAGATTTTTTTTTTTAATGAGCCTTAGGTAGAGAAAGGGTTCCCAGTAGCCTTTTTGATGAAGAGTCCCATTGCTGGAGTGATTTAAAACCAGAACTGAACAAAGTAACAGAAAGTGAACTCCAGGAAACACTCCCCTGTATATCTTTGGGGACAGACTTGATAATCTGGTAGGTCTCTTCCTTTTCTCAGTACCCATGAATCACTGGTTCATGGAAAAAATATAATGGTGAAATGCTCTCAGGGAACCAGAAATTGAAAATTTAATTGAAAGTAATTTTCATACAAGTGAAGTATGGTTTAGAAATTCAGTGTGTGTGTGTGTGTGTGTGTGTGTGTGTGTGTGTGTGTGTGTTTTAATTCAGGCTAGTGTGAGCAACTAGTCTCAATATTCTTACCAGACCAAAGCTTTGTTTCCACCTTGCTGAGCTATTCCTATTCCTCACCTCTAGTTTCAAATTATTTTTATGTGACACTTGGATGATTATGCCTATTTGACTCCATTTTTCTAACTAAATAGTCTTCAGGAAATAGATCGCCGGGCTTAGTTCAAAGCTCTAAATAAACATTCATAGTATCTATGTGCTATAAAATCACCTCCTCTAGGTTGTTGATCCAGGCATGAAAGTTGCCCTCCTGGTGCTAGATGCCAAGCCTGGTTGACCTTCCCAATTTTTCGGCTGCAAATCTGAAAAACAAAGCCAGCTGTTGTGGAGAAACATGAGGTGTAGTCTCACGTTAGATAAGCGTTCATGGTTTTCTTTCATAGCAGATGGCCTCATAGGAGATGACTCGCATAAAAACTCTACATGTCACAGCAACGAAAGCTTGCTAACATTATTTTCCTGCATCAGTTCTAATATTCCTGGTAATAGAGGTTTTTAAAAGGCAATTTGGGGAGAAGCTACTAGCTTTTGCTTTGTATCCTGCTTGCTTTCTGTGCAAGGAATTACCAGATGAGTTTTCTACCCTTTCTCCCCAGCCCTACCCCTGCAGCCCCATAGGCCTCCCCTAAGGGTCTCCTCACATCCCCCTGCATCCCACTTGCTGTCTGTTATGTGGCTACAGCCACATGAAGCTTCCCCCAGCAGAGCCTTGGTCCTCTGTCCTGCTCAGAATTTGTCAATACTCCCTGTTTTCTAGGAGGTGTTTCTCCAGACATAAATCTTTCACACACCTCCCATTATCTCTGCCGTTCCCCCTCCATCTGCGTGCTAGGTTTACTTCATGTTTATCTTTAAATGTACTCACTTTTTTTCCCCACTTAAACATATTCTAAGACGAACGTTTATCTCTAAGTAAATGGGAAACCAGTATCATCTATCATAACTAGAAGCTAACAATAAATACAATGAAAACAAAACAAAACCGAGGAGTATCTTCTAGCTAGATAGTACTGCCTGAGGCTATAAGCCTGGAGGCCTGCTTGCTTTCTCTCCCGGTGCTCTCTCTCTCAGCTTCCAAAAGTGAGTGATTATTCAGTTATTTTCTCTGTGTCCCTCCAGATGCATTTTCTTCCCTTCTCCTTGCTCTCTGGCCCAGGAGGGTGAGCCTGATGGACTAATCTATGGGATCCTTTGCCTTCTGGCTTCCACTGGGGCTCAGCCTATGGGAGCCCAGCAGGGTATATGAGGGAGCGAGGGAGGGTATGGATCCAGGGCTTTGTTTCCCATTTCTCTAGCCTAGCAGTGTTCTTGACCAAAGGTTACTACTTGTTTATTTATTATTTTTTTAAACAAAGATTGTATTTATTTTAGAAAGTTAATGTGAGCTGGGAGAACAGGGTGGGAGGGAGAGGGAGAAAGAACCTAAAACTGCAACACAGGGTTCCATCTCACAACCAGGAGATCCTGACCTGAGCCGAAACCAAGAGTTGGATGCTTAACTAGTTGCTTAACTGACTGAGCCAACCAGATGCCCAAGTTATTGTTTATTTGAAGGTACCTTGTTCTACATGGCTCTCTTCTCCTGGATTATGGCAAACTCTCCCATTTCTTATCCCTTAAGGTCTAACATTGGTAACAAATGATTTTACTAGCCCTGGGTTACTGCATTGCCCTTGTGCCCTATACCAATGTTTTGTCAATAGTCTCTTTGTTAGCTCTTCCTTGGATTCTCCCACTTTTCTGTGGATACCCAGACTAATATAGCTGTCAGGAATTAGAAATTCTAGATCCGTATCAGCTGAGACTTTATTCTTGGGTTCATCAAAGACTGGAGGAGGATGGAGTGATAAACTGTCTGTGTCCCACTCTTCCCATTGTGGTGCACACCAGTGACCCATGTGTTCCCCCTTCTAGGGCCTATCTTTCTATGGAATAAGCTCATGTTCTCTATATGGGATTCAAGCTGGACTGGAGTCTTGTTTACCCCTCTCATCCTATTTGCTTTCATACACCCTTTGTTATAGATGAATGAACATCCTTCTGTTCTTTGTTCTCATCCCATGATTCCTCGCCTTTAGTTTGTATTGACATTGTTTCTTCTGCTTAGAAAGAGCACCTCTTCCATCTCCACAGTGAATCTGGTCCCTGTTCTAATGCTGCCTTCTCTACCAAGGCCTCACTGCTAGTCTCTCCTCTAGTGCCAAGTAGCTCTCTTTATACTGTCTCCACTTCAGCAAAGCCCTGTGTTCTTCTTTGTGTCTCATGGGGTGCAGAAGAGCAAAGAGTTGGCTCCAGGATGACTTGAGACTCCTATGCAGGTGTGCCGGCCCTTTGGACCCACTTCTCTTTGGTGTCTGTCATGTTCTTCTATTACAATCACGCCTTTTCTCCTGTACTGTACATGAGTCTCCACTTACTAACTTAACAAATGGTGATTAAAACAAAGTACCAGTTACATGCTAGGTGCTGGACATATAACTATTGTAAAACAATATGATCCCTGTCCCAGGGAGCTAAATGCCCAAAGAAAACTGAAGAAACCATTGGGACTGAACCCTTCTAAGGAAGCCATTAACTTTAGTATCCCCACCAATAACTTATTTATACACAGACATAGATAAGCAATGTGTAATAGCCATTGGTTTACCACTGGGGATGAAACTGCCCTGTGTTTTGAAGTCACCCTTCTTGGGAGATGACTTACATACCTCCCTCAAAGGGTTATTGTAAGGGGTCAGTATACTATACAGAAGGGCTCTTAATGTCTAACACTAAATAAGTTTTCAGTATATATCAGCAGCGGTAATTGGAGGAGAGGAGCCATTAGACAGAAAAGCCTGGACATGGGCTCTCTAAGAAAATGCAAGATTCAGATTTGCTTGAGAACACCTGATTCAAACTAGGTTCAAACTCCTAGTACCAAGTACCAATACCTAGTTCCAAGTGCCAGAGCTATGATTCCAAACAAATTTGGAGGCAAACACTCCATAAACCAGAGCAGGGGCTATAGAAGGAGCTGAAAGCATTCAGAAAAAAAACAAGCTGCCATAGGCAGAGCACAAGCCAACCAAGAACATCCATAAACATTCCACTAAGATTCTCATGTGCAACAGTTTTTGGCTCAACTGACCTAGGAACACAGGATTCTATAGGTTATCCACATGCACTCACTGTATTGAGTCTGTTTTTAGTATATAAGACCACAAACCCGACTTAAAGATGGTGTTGGGTGCAGTCAATATCTTAAATAGAGACTCTTATTTCCATTATGAGAGAATTTACGATCAATATGTTAACATAAGGACTGATCTTTTTCTCTTGGTCAGAGCAATGTAATTGGTAACTTGGGGAAGGTAGTAGAAATAACTCTACTTCTCTAATTTGAAAGTCCAAAAAAGTGTTAGTTCGGGGGATTTCCCTGGGTCTTTCATCTTAGAGAAGGATGTGCAGACTCCCTATCCTGGCTTCCAGAGAGAGTCTGGCTTCATGGAAGCCCATGGTATCTTTCATGCTGTTCCTCTTGAATAGTCAGAGACTGAATGTCCTCAATAGGAATCACAGTTTTCTCTTTAAGTATCTATTCAGTGGGTCGATACTTGACATTTTATTAGTTCAAAGGTGGGTTTACTTTTCCCTGCATAACATGTGATGAGTCTGAGGTCCATTGAGATCAAATGTCTTACCCAGAAGACACCCGGATGGTGAGTAGAGGAGCATCCAGGTCGCTCTGGTGCCCAAGCTCACTCTCTTTCTGCTTGCTCGCACTGCCTCTCAACATAGGTTCAAGGTGTTTGGTTAGGCTTATCTGTCATAGTGTCTACTAGCTTATCAGCTGGAATTCTCTATTAACTGCTTCTTCAGTACAGTGACGGATATCCTAAAGGTGACTCCGGCCCACCACTCTGTCCCGACAAGGACAGAAATAGGAGCGAGACCTGACCGATGAGCAAAGTTTGCACGTTAGACTACAAGGAGGGACTCGCCTCCCACTGCTCTTCTGTGCCATAGTGCCATCTGGATTTTTGTTCCCCTCATTTGTGACCACCTCTCCCACCAGACTAAACTCCACAAGGCGGGGGCCATAACCATGGTGCTCACCCCTCTATTCTTGGTGCCTAGCAACAAATCTTTGTCGAATGATTGGATTCTATCTGAAATGGTAATCTACATGTAAAACACATGATTTAAGTCTATTTGCCTGAATTTCTCAGCAGATAGTTCTGTCCTTTTTGACACGTTGTCTCCTGGTTTGTATAATTTATTCATAAGGTTCTTCTTAACCTACTAATAAATGCCTATGGGACTTAGGCTTTTTATATGCTGTGGGATCCACAATCATGAAGTGTTCATAAGAAACGACTTTAGAAAATATTGTTTGGAGCTATGCTGATTATGAATTTCTGAATACTTATGTCTGGGCTTCTCTTTGTCTCTGAATATACAATGTGGGATATTGGCATCTCTTTGTATTAGGACATGTATAGAATCTGATTTTCAAAAAAATGGTTGGGAGGTAGCAGGAGAAGGGAAGCTATCAGAAATCTGCACTCTGAAACACACACACACACACACACACACACACACACACACACACACACACACATACACACACACTTCACATACCTAGGAGGTAAATTCCTGGCATGGATTTTTAACAAACACGTCTGTCTATGTGTCTGGATGATATGATCCATGAGTAGGCACCTGCATCTGTTGTAGGTGGGACATTCTAGCCCCAGGTCTTGCTACTGCCATGAAACCTGAGGTGCTTTCATTGTTGTCTTCAGCCCCTGATAAACTTGAGGCATACCTACATGCCAACTGAGAGGTCCGTGTTGGTGAGCTTGCAGCCGCCCTGGTTGATGGCCTCCCTCCACCAGAACAGAGCAGAGGCCTTGAAGGAGCAGGGCCTCTGGCGAGTTTACATCCACCAGTTTCTGCCTTCTGCCAACTGATTTTGCAAGTGTTTTCAAAAGTCCTTCATTGCCTCTGGATGTGAAGAAACCATATACAGTTCAAGGGTTTGTGAAATCACGTGAAACAGGATTGAAAACCATTCAGGCAAAGCAATTGCAGTTGGAATTAGCTATGTCACCAAGCCACATCCTGGCTTAAATGATGTTATTTATATCCAACTGCACTCGACAAGTCCCAAAGCCTTTTGTCAAGTGCTGAAATCTGACCATAGCATTAGTTCTTAGCCCCTCTCCTTTGTGTGGGAACAAAAAGGAAGGCTTTTCCAGACCTCTGTGTTTGAGCCCAGAAGGAGAATCATTTCTCACAGGAAAAATCATCCCTAATATTGAAGTGGATAAAATTTGGGATTTCTGAGAGTGTACACAAACATAGAGTTATAGATTAAGAGGCAGAAAGAACAGACCTTGCCTTCTTGTTCCTTTTTCTTTTTCCTCTGGAAAAAGGGAACACTAGTATGTACACATCAATAACATTTCTAAGGCTCCATGTTTTTAATCCTAAAATAGGAGGAAGAACAGCACCAATTGCCCAGAATCAGTGAGGGGTCCCATGAGAAGATGCATGTAGGGCTCTTAGCACAGCCCCAGCAGGTAATAGGCTCCCTCCAGGTCAGCATTGTACCTCCCAGGTATCAGGAGGATGTGAAATGCATACATATTAGGTGTGTAGATCATAGAATCTAAAGGGTAGGATAGATGTCAGGAGGCAGGATCTGGTCACCTCTAGATCATCATCCTTAAGTGGCAATAGGTGCTGGAGCTCCAAGCCAGAGTGCCTCTTCCATGACCATTCATGCATCATAGCACATGAGTTCCTATAATGCATTTTCTATGGGGCCCTGAAAGTTCCATGTGGCCTCTTTAACTAGAGACTAAAACTGTAATAGCAGCATTTTAATGCCTCAGTTTGCTGTTTGATGATCTTACTATTTGGCTTACATATTTTTTTGTGCTTTGTGTTTGTGGGTTTGTTGTTGTTTTGTTTTGTTATAACTGGAAATGGAGTGTAGATAGACCTACAACTTTTGTATTTTAGTGACCTGAAACCAGAAATTGTTTTAGTGTAGCAAATAAAAATTACCTATTTCCCACTACTGCTCTGAAAGTAACATTTCTATGCCTTCTTGGTAATGAAACACTATACTCTCTAAATTTTTCAAACTTGTCAACCATATCCCAGTATTAGAAGACTGTATGGCTCACTGGTGAGATACCAGTAGCCATGGCTTGGGCAGCATCACTGCCTTAATAATTCAAAAATCTTTGCCCCAGTCCTCTAATTCTGAAGAGGGTAAAAATTTGGAGGGTCTGGGTCTGGGAGAGTAGCCAGAATAGTCTTGCAAGTGCAAAATTGTTTGGAAGAATCAATGTTTAGCTAAAAGATTCATTTTCATTTTATTGCATTCTGTATCCATGTTTGTTCCAATATTGATAGTAAAATGTTTAAATTATTGCACTACTCCCATTACACAAAAAATTTAAGTACAATTAGTCCACCGTTTCACTGACAGAAGAGCTGGAAAAGAATTATTTGAACTGTAAGTCTTAAATTCTTAATTATCCCTTTACTCCATGTTCAAACTAAACCATGTCTCTAAGAATAGATAGGGAAGGAACTTGGTATAGTTTCTTGTGAAAGTCAGGAGCATGCCCCTGAAGTATTGATAAGGTATAACCTGTCTCATGACTGCTGTTAACATCCTGGGGGAGAGCTCTATGTTAGGTTAAGACAGGAAAAATTCTGGTCTAAGTTATAATTCACTTATTTAAAGACAGCCCCTGCCTCCAGGTCTCATTTACACTGTGACAATGAAAAATACAGGTGTGTCTATACAGTAAAGGTTTGAGTGGCCTTTATCAGGCAACTTGCCTTGGATTGGATAAGCAGGGAATCTTCATTGTGTATTCAGAGGTGTTATTCCAGCCCTCCTGTGTGTAGAATGAAACAGTTGTAATTCTGCCCAAGGTAACTTTATTCATCAAACAAATAATAGCCTACTTTTTGTTAAGTCCTAAGAATACCAGTAAACCAGTAACACTAATAAACTGTATACTCAGGGCCTCTAATCTGATGGAGCTCACATTCCGGAGTAGCGAAAAGGGTGATAAAGAAGTGAACACATGAAATAATTTCAAAAACTGATATGTGCAACAGAGAAAAATCCCAAGGATATAACTAAGCTTGTGTACTTTTGATTGGGAGGTCAAAGACAAACTCTCTAAGAAGGGATCATTTAAACCAAGATCTTAATAAGAAGGAACCATGTATGTAACTATGAAGGAGAAAGGCTCTCCAGGCAAAGGGAGAAGTGCGAAGGCCCTGAGATAGAACTAGTTTAGGTGGTATCTTTAAGGAGCCCAGGAAAGCCATGGATCCTTGTCTGGGTTCTTGAAGATTGTGACACATGATCAAGTGGGGGAGGTAGGCAGGGAGTAGATAATGGCAGATCTTGTTGCCATGGCAACATGTTTATCTTTTATCATGACAGCAGTTGGGAACCTCTGAAGGATTTTCAGCAAGGAAAACATGATATGAAGGGTTCCAGAAGATCACACTCACAGTTGCACAGAAGCAAACTTTCAGAACCAGCTAGAAGACTTTTGTGTTTGTCCCGGTGTGAGGAGTGGTGGCTTAGACAAAAGTGACCACAGTGAGGAGGGAGAGAAGTGGCTGAGCTAGAAATATGGAAGTGAAACCAATCAGGGGCCATGATGGATTCAAAGGAGGAATCAAGTAATGCTTAGAGCAGTGCCATCCATTAGAAATAGAGTATAGGCCACACCTATAACTAAGTTTTCTCACTGCCACATTAAAAAACAAAAAAACAAAAAAACATAAAATCAATTTGGAGAACACTCTAGTTATAGTGACTTAAATAAAATGTATCAATATGTAATCAATATAAAATATTACTGAGAATTTGAAAGGTATATATTTTCAAACTAAGTCTTTGAAATCTGATATATATTTTATGTTTCTCATTTCAGACCAGCTCTATCATCTGATGCTCAGTCACCAACGTACTGCAGTGCAGGCCTGGTTGTCTTTTCTCGGGGCACACTGAAACCTAGTGTGGTGCTCTAACCTAGGCTCTGTCCCTTCTAGCAGCAGTTTTCTTCTTCCTAATAGGGAGGAGGGCTGACTCACGAAAACTTCTATTCCTCTTCTATCCAACCTCTATGTACACTTTGTGAATATTTAGTCCCTTGGACAATGCCCATGACCCTACCCTTATGGGGGCTGAGCCTCCCCATCCAGAAAGGTGTTTGGAAAATAAGGTCTTGGTGCCTCTCCTATCTAGCCTTCTCTGGAGCCTTTGGGTTTGTGGATTTCTTCTTGCCGCAGAGTCCGTCATGGGCAACTAATATCCATAGGAAAGAAAAAAAACCAAAAAACTGAAAAGGGCTTTATGTAAATTGTGTGTTTGGACCAAGGGAAGGCAAATGACTCCATGGAATTTTGTAATCAAAATGTTAGGATAAACTCAGCAAATTTACAAGAACACAAGAGAGCAGTATATACTCATAGTGTGAGTGGCAATTTCATTTAACAATACGTCATATTTCATGTTAATTTTGTTAGTGTTAATTAACTTAATGTTAACTTTAGTAGTTTTGCAGTTTTGTTTTTTTTTAATTTAAGTGCACACTTTATAGTTTTATGAGACCTGTTATATTTTCTTTTTTTTTATTGTTAAAATTTTTTTCCCAGTGTTCCAAGATTCATTCCCCATTCCCCACACCCAGTACTCCACGCAATAGGTGCCCTCAGTACCCACCACCAGGCTCTCCCATCCCCCACACCCCTCCCTCCAAGTCCCTCATTTGTTTCTGTGTCCAAAGTCTCTGTTGTTTTGTTTCTCTCCCTGAATTACCCTACTTCCCATTTACTTTCCTTCTCCCACTGTCCTCCAGCTTACCCCTTATGCACCGCAAGTAAGTGAAACCATGTGATACTTGACTTTCTCTACTTGGCTTATTTCACTCAGCATAATAGAGACCTGTTATATTTTCAAATATATCTAAGGATGTGCAAAATGAGTAAGCAGATCTTGGGAGTCCACAGGAAAATTTTTCTTTTAAAAAGCTTTAAATTCACCAACTTAACTGAACACCATGCAGAGTGGTAAATAGTTTCCAGAAGCTGAGTGGGCAGATGCCCCTGAAACCACCCACCATTGTTTGACCCTGTGCCCATTAGCGGTGCCTTCACAGCTACAACTAAATGCCAACTGTATGGCTAGAGCAATTAACTGCAGACCTCAGGGAGGCTTTAGTTCTTAATCTGGGTACGCTGATATTTACTTTAGTATTATTTTGCCTTTGATGCCATGTTTACATTTGATTCTTTAATATCCTATCAAAAAAGTCCTTTTAGCCCCTAACAATGCAAAGTGCAAGTACCATATTTTGGCTACCTCAAGGATTTTGGAAAAGTTCCTAGAAATCTCACCACTTTTTGAAAAAAGTTATTTCTATGGGAATGTATTTCTGAGTTTTAAATTATATATTTTTAGACTAAAACTCAAGATATTTTAGGTGAATAACTTCCAAAATACAAAATAATTTGCAAAATCTTTAAATTTTGTGTCTTCCTTATATATCTTCTATAAGGATCCTCTATAAGAAAGAGTGGCTTAAAATAATTTCAGCATCAAAGGCTATCCGACTGTGGTCCCCATAACCTAAACCAGTGGTTCTCATCCTTTAGAAGCATAAGACACCAGCGAAACTTGCTGAAAAAATCACGCTCCAGGTTGGCTCCCATGAAAATCTGCAGTTTACTCCCTCCCCAGGTGGGAAACAGTACTAAACCTTGTGAATCACACTGTTGGGATTGGACCAGCCACTTGCTCAGAGAGAACCTGGCCCCCCAGATTAACAGTGGCCATTATTACTGAGCCCCTGCTTTTGGACAGATTAACACATTGGATCCTTATAAGCTCATTAAATAATTGGCGAGGGTTTTATGAACGTTATAGATGAAGAAACAGAAGTTTAGAGGAAGGAAGTCCCTTATCCGTTGTTAAACACCTAGTGGTGAACAGAGCTGGGTCATAAAGCCTAGCTGGATTCCTAAGGCTGCTTACTCCATCAAGTTGCTTGACAGGTAAGCATTCCTGTAGGATCCTGAATCCCTGCTGAATCAACTGAGCTAACTTAAGGGGCACCTTGGTTACAGGTTATTTTGTTTCTAAACCTTTAATTTTGGCTGGGCCACACAAAACTGGTTTGGTTCTGGCTTTACAATTCTGCTCACTTGGATTCTCTTCACCCCTGTTCATCTGTTGTCTTTTCTATATGGCCTCTGTTAGACTTGTCCTCAAATCCAAAGTCTCTGTCCTCCATTGTTTTTTGCGTGACTGAGCTTGACAAATGTTCTCATTTGAGAAGGCAAGCTGCCTCCCTATGCCTGGGTTAATGTGAGCTCGGTAGAGTGGCATTGCTGGGTTTAGCATTAGTCATCAAAGTTTTGAGCTCATGCTGGTCTAAGTAATTGTTCTTTTTAGATTCAGACTAAAATCACAAATTTAAGAATCTTAAGACTGTGACTTTTGGATGAAGAGCAGTCCACGAGGGTTAGGAGGCCCTTCCCAGTAGTGGAAGTCTGTAAGTATGGATGAATGGCTATCGCCTTTGACCCTATTCCTTTAAGAAAAGACAGGGAAGATACAGGAAACCTTAACTAGACTTCAGTCTGGTGTTGCTAGTAATCTTATTCAACCTGTTGGCAACTCACATTGGATAATGTATTGTGTTGGATAAATTGGTCTCAGTGTGCCTTTGGAAACCCTGATGGGCTGTGAGGGGTCTGTGAATAAGATACATCCAACTGTGGATAGTCATGAAGATCTAGAAGCTAATTAGAAAATAAAAACACTCATCTGAATTAAAACCATGACAAAATTGGTCTGTGAGATTTCTGCTTACTGCTCAGAAAACTGGCTTTCTCAGCTACCCTTTCCTCCTGTGGAGGAGCACTTCTCATGGAAGTACGTGATTCTTTCAGTAGCCTCATAAATGGTGTGATTTTGAAAGGTGAGTTAGAGTGGAACATCAGCTATGAACCATCTAGGCATGGACAGAGGAGACAGGTGTGCTGCAGCAGCTGTAACATGAGAGCCCACAGGAAGGATGATGAGCTATGATGAGGACAAAAATATATCCATGCAGGAAGTTTGCTTTGGTTTTTACCTTTTCCTGGCACTTTAAAGATGCAGTTTGTGTGTGTGTGTGTGTGTGTGTGTGTGTGTGTGTGTGTGTAGTACACATATGCACATGCATAGAGATAATGCACTTACATGTGCCTATGCTCAAGGTGCTTATGAGTGTCTGTACACACATGTGTGTTCCTGTATAGATATTTGTCTCTTATGACCATGTGATGTAGGGATGAAAGAGAATTTCTGGTGCACACTGGAGAGTAAGGGATTTAGACAAGTCCTGGAGTAGTTGTGGAGTTTAAGAATTTGAAATAAGAGGATTGTAAGAATCACTCTGGGCCTTAAATTAGGATTCTATTAATGTGCTCTGGGAGCTGTAAGACTAAAACTTTGCAGGTGCTTTGGCTAGTGGGCCTGTGTCTCCCCAACTGTGACCCAGCACTGGAACTGAGTCACATGGGGCCTTACATCATATCGGATTTACAGAAGCATGGGTTATTACCCCATTACCCCCACCCCTGACACACATAGCCCTTCCCTAGGCATGCTATGATATACATTTCATTTCACTGGTAAACATGATTGGCAGGTAGGATATCAGGGAAAGGGAAAGAATTCTTTGTAGAATCAAAATAAGTTGAAGTTGATTTTTCCAGAAAAATAATTTTTTTTAATTAACATAATGTATCATTAGTTTCAGGGGTACAGGTCTGTGAATCATCAGTCTTACACAATTCACATCACTCACCATAGCATTAAGCCACCCTGTTCCCCCTCCCCCCCGCATCCCTCAGTTTGTTTCCTGAGATTGAGAGTCTCTTATGGTTTGTCACCCTCCCTGGTCCCATCTTGTTTAATTTTTCCATCCCTTCCACAAATGAACCCTTGCCCTGCCTCTCAAATTCTTCATATCAGAGAGATCATGATAATTGTCTTTCTCTCATTGACTTATTTTGCTTAGCATAATACCCTCTAGTTCCACCCACATTGTTGCAAATGGCAAGATTTCGGTCTTTTTGATGGCTGCATCATATTTCATGGTATTTGTGTGTGAGTATTTATATATATATGAAGAGCCACATCTTCTTTATCCATTTATCTGTTGATGGACATCTAGGCTCTTTCCATAGTCTGGCTACTGTAGACATTGATGCTATAAACATTCAGGTGCATGTGCCCCTTCGGATCACTACATTTGTATCTTCAGGGTAAATACCCAGTAGTCAATTGCTGGGTCATAGGGTAGCTCTATTTTCAACTTTTTAAGGAACCTCTGTACTGTTTTCCAGAGTGCAAGCACCAGCTTGCATTCCCACCAACAATTGTAGGAGGGTTCCCTTGTCTCTGCCTCCTTGCCAACACCTGTTTCCTGATTGGTTAATTCTAGCCATTCTAACTGGTGTGAGGTGGTATCTCACTGTGGTTTTGATTTGTATTTCCCTGATGCTGAGTGATGTTGAGCACTTTTTCATGTGTCTGTTGGTCATTTGAATGTCTTCTTTGCAGAAATGTCTGTTCATGTCTTTTGCCCATTTCTTGATTGGATTATTCTTTGGGTGTTGAGTTTGATAAGTTCTTTATAGATTTTGGATACTAGCCCTTTATCTATATGTCATTTGCAAATATCTTCTCTCATTTTGTCGCTTGTCTTTTAGTTTTGTTGACTCCTTTGCTGTGCAAAAGTTTTTTTTAACTTGATTAGGTCCCAGTAGTTCCTTTTTGCCCTTGCTTCCCTTGCCTTTGGCCATGTTTCTAAGAAGAAGTTGTCTCAGCTGAGGTTGAAGAGGTTTCTGCCTGTGTTCTCAAGGATTTTGATCCATTCCTGATCAAAACATTGATCTTTGAGGTCTTTCATTCATTTTGAGTCTATTTTTGTGTGTGGTCTTTCATTCATTTTGAGTCTATTTTTGTGTGTGGTGTGAGGAAATGATCCAGTTTCCTTCTTCTGCATGTGGCTGTCCAATTTTCCCAACACCATTTGTTGAAGAGCCTGTCTTTTTTTTATTCAACATTCTTTCCTGATTTAAAACAAATTTCTTTTATAAGCATTCCCACAGACACAATCAGATGGAGGTGCTATCAGAGAAAGACAAGGAAAATAGATTGACTTGTCCATCCAAGCAGCTCCCTGCACATGGAGATTCTGCTCATGAGAATATTTTCTTTCCAACCAGCATCTCCATTTCAGAAAAAGGGACAAAAAAGAGATGAGCTGTGAGACTGCATTTTTTGTTGCTAGTAAGAATGAATATTGTAGATGAGGAAATATTTTTGGATGAGTTTCTATTTGGGCTTTGATTAGAATATGTTCCATAAAAGGGAATGCACTGTGTGTGTATGCATGCATGCATCATTTACTCAATACCCCACTCCTGTATTTCACCTCCCAGGAAATATTGATTGATCTCCAGTAGGAGGGCTGAGACCTGGTCATAGACCTCAGGACCGAGAGCTTTGTCAAATTACTAAGCTGGATTTTATGGATATTCAAGAATCACTTATAAAATAAATTAGTGGTAGATAAAAAATTGTGGCAGTTTGTTGATAGCAGACTATTTGAATTCAGAAGATTGTTATTGGTCAGTTCTATCTTTAGATTTCCCTCAAAAAGGCTAGATATTATACGGTTCATATTTAGTCAGGTAGAAGTTTGCGTTCTTGAGGGTACAATATAAATATTTAACAAACTGGGAAATAATAAAATAGTTCTTGTGTGACAGAAAAAAGTGTTTTTGTGTGTGTTCACACACACATGCAGTCCTAATTAAATTAATTGCTTATGGGGAACTGTTTCTCTAAATATTTCAAGCAGGAACAAACTATAACAGCAGGGAGAAGAAACTCAATTGAGGGGTGCATGGCACCATATAAAAAGGGTGAGAAATCACTCTGTCAAACGAGAGGATTAAAATTAAACAGGTATCAAAATTACACTGCTTGGAAGAGTGGCTTACACTAGGAAATTGACTATCAGGCAGGGGGTATGAAAGTAAACTGCTGTCTGTGTAATTTCATCCTGCCACCAGGTAACTACAGTTGTAGTCGACATGCTAATAGCAACAAAGGGGGCTGTCTGCTGCACACTCAGAAGGAGCCAGCTGATGAGCCATCTGGGTTTCTTAGTAAAGAATCAAGATCTCTTCCATGGGGGGGTAGGGAGAGAAAAAATGAAACAAGATGTAACCAGGGAGCTCCCTCTGTAACTATAAACTGTAAGAAACTCTTAATCTCAGGAAAAAAAATGGAGGGTTGTTGCGGGGTGGGAGGGGAGGGATAAGGTGGCTGGGTTATAGACATCAGGTAGGGTGAGTGCTGTGAATCGTGTAAGACTGATGATTCACAGACCCATACCCCTGAAGCAAATAATACATTATATGTTTAAAAAAAAAAAAAAAGGAATCAAGATCTCTTTGCAGCTCTTAGAATACCACTACAATTCTGAAGGATAGCTACGTAAGAGCAGCGAAGATCTTGGTATCTACTAATATCACTTACAATAAAAGAATTCCCTGAGAAACATAAGATGAATGAAAACTCCCTATGTATGGTGAAACTTAGGGGGGAAACTTGCAGGCAAGTAGAGCACTATAAGTAGAGTTCATTGTTGCCACAACTGGTAATGACCCATCAGCAAAATGTCTTTGTCCATAGAGCTATTACAGAGAGCTGTTCTGCAGAGTGTTTCCCACATCTGCTCTAACTTCCCTACTCCACCTAAGAAAGCTTATTAGATGTGTCTTGTAGGCATAATCTATAACTCTAATATTTCAAATAAGCATATTACGCATTTTAACTGTTATTAGTGCTGATGACTTAAGGCACTCCTCTCAGTGGGCTTGGGACCCCCAGATTGTGGCCATACTGCAGCTAAGAGCATTTTTCAAGATGGGGGTGGGGAATCATTCTTTATGAAGCTTCTGTCTCTCCCAGTGAGAGATCCCACACTATCGAGCAATGCTTTTGTTTGGAATGTAAATAGAGAAAGATGCATATGAGCTTATACTCAGATTGAGGAGGTCCAAGATGTTCTTTTTACATTAGGAAAGGCTTGGAAAATGTCATGGTTCTACTCTTTTAGAAGTTATTTGTAGAAACCTAAGCCAGGTAACTTCCCCAAAGATGCCTAGTGGGTTAGACAATGGGCCAGATCTCTAATATGAAACTCCAAGCTTCATGCTGAATCCTGTGATTAGTCCTTGTGTTGACATCACTATGTCGGGTCATGGAGTTAACTTTGTAGGAGTCAGACCCTGTCCTGTATTAACACTGATTATGACCTTTATCATAAGACAAAACTATTATGTGATCAGGGTAATGGATGCTACCTGCAATTGCAGACTGATCTACCCAAACTTAATCCAAGATTATCTCTTTTTCATGTAAGGCCATCCATAGTTATGTGGTCGCTGTAGCTATGCCATCAGGAATATATGACCTGCAGGGGTAGATAGAGATGGGGAAAATACATTGTCTCAAAAAATCACTGATCAAACTAGCCACCTGGCCTTAATATTAGCATCTGGGGGAAGGGTGTGGGAATGCAGAAGGATGCATGGATGTCTTGTAAGCCTCCAATATGATGTCTGGTATCTCTAGACAATGCCCTATAAGTGGTCTCTCAGGTCTAGAGGTAGCTCCTGTTCATTTGGAGACCTCAGAATTAAAAAACTGTCAGCCTTCCCTTACTCACTGGCACCCATGGCAGTCAGGATAATCACAACAAGCGCACTTACTAATTTCGTCTTTGGAAAGGGAAAGAATGGTGTCCCCTAGAAACCACTGGTCTGAAATCTACCAGACATAGGAAGGCATCCCATCCTCCCAGGTAAGGGTGATTTCTTGTTTAGGCTCTGTGAAAGAATTCTTTTGTTCACTGTTCTCCTGTGGCTCCTGGCCTCCGGAGACCCTCAGGGGATTGCTGTTTTCTTCTTGGGCCATGACTGCGGTAGGCATGGGCCATTATTCCCTCCTCAAGAGTAGCACAGCTTCTTCAGCCCACTTCCTGTCTGCAGGGGTGGGGTACAAGTCTGAGAGCCATTTTAAGTCTCCAACAAACAAAGATTTTTTAGTCCCAACTCCCAGTATCTTTTGACAGTACATTTTCCTTAAGAACTAAGCAGGCTTATGATAATTGCTTCCAGTATATTCCATGAGTCCATAACTATACTACTTATTTTTTTTTTTGAGCCAGAATTTTCAAACCTATTTTGTTTTTCTCATCCTTCTTTTCTTCCCAAATTAATGACCGCTATCTTGAAGCTATGGGGAACAAAATGTAGGAAAGCCACATCCCTGCCTCTTTCCTTTTCTTCCCCCATGAAAGGGCCTAAGATTTTTAATATATAGCTTTCATAAATCACAGTGACAAAGATGAATAATTCAATAGAAACAAGACAAAGTATACAAGGAAGCATTCACAAGAAGAAATGCAGTTGGCCAGTAAGTATGAGAAAAAGCTGTTCATCACAAGTTTTAAAAATTAAAATGAGCTACATTTTCTACCTATTAGCTTAGTGTATAGGTGTAAGGTTTGATATATTTTAAGTACAAATTATATATATTTAAGGCATACAATAGGATGACTTGATAGACCTATACACGGTGGTTATTATAGTCTAGCTAATTAACACATCCTCTCATATATACTCCTGTTTTTGTGGTGAGAGCACCTGCTGAAATATCTCTCAGTGTATTTCCAATATTGAATTCAATATAGTCATCATCACTATACGCTGGAATAAGTAAGTCTAGACATCTATTACCCTTTAGTTGATTTTTGAAGTAATGTTATCCAGCTGAAAGGTATAATTGGGGTTCTGAGGTGCAAGGCCCTGAATTTTGAGACTCCATATATTTCCTTATATTTATTTTTGTAAGCTGGCCAGGGCATCCCCAGTTCATCTTTCTAGTGACATCTTGCCACCTATGTGGCAACTAACATACACTAATCATCTTTTTTCAATATGGTAGGCACATGGTCTGTTTGCTAAGCCAGTACAGACACAATGCCAATAAATTTGCTGCCCTGCAGAACATGGACCACCATATTTCTGTCTTCTGATAATGAGTTCCTTGCTGCCTGCTGCTCAGCAGATACACTACTGGGTCTATTTTATGGTTTTGTCATGATCACACTCTGCTTCTGGATTCTGATTTCTCTCTAAGAATAATTAATGACAAAATTTCAGTAGTTTCATACAACATAAAGGCCAAGTGGCCCAGCACTCTCTAGTAGCTATGCCATCTGAAGTGTGATCTCTACGCTCGCCACAGCAAATGTCTCAGTTTAGAAGTGTCACAGGGCACTTCCACTCACGGTCCATTAGCCAGAACTAGACACGGGGGGATCAATAGTGCAGCCTAAGAATATTGACATGTCTCTGCCACGTGCACTCACACACTTCGGCAACCAGCTGCTACGATGGTGCTCCTTTATCCAGCACTCTGCCCAAATGTAGCCACAGCATCCAAATTCCTCCCATTTCCCCTGATAATCCAAGACTATCCCCCAACCCCATTTTTTGCCCCAAACTCCTATCTGTTTCATTGTGGAGCTGGTTGGTAAAGGAGAGTGGTATAGGTTGGCAGTGGCAGGCAGGGCTCTTCCTAGAGGTTCCACAAAGTGACTCCAGACCCACTTGTTGGAGCTGAATCTTACTCTGGGTGAATCCTTATCCTTCCCCTCCTCTCTTTTACTTAGAGACAAACTCAGTTCTTGCTTCCTCTTCCTGTCCTCCACTCCCCACCCCCATAGCTTGCTTTTCAGGTCTGGAATGCTAGAGTAAAAGACACTGTAGAGTTTCTCCTTATTTAATGTTCTTAAAATAAGATTTTTTGTTTTTGTTTTTGCTACTAATTTTTAGAGTAATGGATTTTGAGGTCAACTTAAATACATAGTATATAAAGAAAAGATCACCCATTATTAGATAAACTAAGAATGATCAGTATTAGAGATGCCTGGTTGGCTCAGTTGGAAGAGTGTGCAACTGTTGTGTGTTCGAGCCCCATGTTGGGCATAGAGTTTACTTAAATGAAAATGATCATTATTAGCATTTGTGTTATTTCCCTCCTATCTTTTGTTTGAGGCCCTATCTATTTATATATAATTGAAATCTTCTATTATGAGTTATTCTGTGTCCAGCTTTAACAATGCATCCTGAACATGACCTTGTTATTGGGTATTCCTATAAGCATGGTAGTTTCATAGAGGTAAGCAATATATCCTACAATGAACGATTTTAAAGTGTATAATTTAGTGGATTTAGTACATCCACATTGCTATGCAACTATCCTCTATAGTTTCAAAACATTTTTATCACCCAAAAGGAAACTGTACACATTAAGCAGATTCTCCTGATCCCCTGGAAACCACCAATATGCTTTTTGTCTCTGTGAATTTACCTATTCTGGATTTTTCATATGAATGGAAGCCTAGACATGTCCCCTTTTCTGTCTGGCTTCTGTTACTTTGCACAGTGTTTTCAAAGTTTGTCCATATTGTAGCATGTATTAGTCATACCCTTTTTATGGCTGAAACATTCAGTCCAATGGGTGTAAAACATGTTTATCCATTTATCAATTCAAGGACACTTGGATTATTTCCACCTTTGGGTTATTGTGAAAAGTGTTATGAACCATAGTGAATATATTTTTGTTTACCTGTTTGCAGTTATTATTTTTTTTAATTTATTGACATATAATGTATTAGTAGGTTCAAGGGTACAGGTCTGGGAATCGTCAGTCTTGCACAATTCACAGCACTCACCATAGCACATACCCTCCCTAATGTCCATAACCCAGCCACCCTCTCCCTCCTCCGCCTCCGGCAACCCTATTTGTTTCCTGAGATTAAGAGTCTCTTATGGTTTTTCTCCCTCCCCAGCCCCGTTTTGTTTCATTTTTCCCTCCCTTCCCCCACCCCATCCTGCCTCTCAAATTCCTCATATCAGAGAGATCATATGATAATTGTCGTTCTCTGACCTATTCGGCTTAGCATAATGCACTCAAGTTTCATCCATCTTGTTGCAAATGGCAAGATTTCATTCTTTTTGTTAGCTGAGTAATATTCCTCTGTCTGTCTATAGTTATATATCTATGTATCTATATGCAGTTACATAGTTATAGTTAAACATAGTAGAATATTACTATATTCTATTATACTAATATAACTATATACTAACAGAACTGTAAGTTACATAGCAATATATATTATAGAACCATAAGTCCATAGAACCCTCCTCTTTATACATTCATCAATCAGTGGACATTTGGGCTCTTTCCATAGTTTGGCCATTGTTGATAATACTGTTATAAATATCAAGGGGCATGTATCCATTTGAATTTGTATTTTGGTGTCCTTTGGGTAAATACTTGGTAATGCAATTACTGGATCATAGGGAAGTTCTATTTTTAACTTTTTGAGGAACCTCCATACTGCTTTCCACAGTGTCTCTACCTGTTCACATTCCCCCCAACAGTGCAAGAGGATTCACCTTTCTCCTCATCCTTGCCAACACCTGTTGTTTCTTGTTACTTATTTTTGCTATTCTGACAAATGTGAGGTGGTATCTTATGCTTTTATTTGTGTTTCCCTTATTGATGAGTGATATTGAACATGTTTTCATTACACTACATCTTCTGTATTCATCTGTCAGTGGACACTTAGCTTTGAGTGTCCACTGTCCAAGATAGCTTCTCTGTCTTGGCTATTGTAAATGATGCTGTGATGAATGTGGGATGAATAAGTCTTTTTAAATTAGTGTTTTTGTTTTCTTTGGATATTTAAAATTGCTGGATTATATGATAATTCTATTTTTAATTTTTCAAGGAACCTCCATCCAATTTTCCGTAATAGCTGCACCAAGGTACATTTCCACCAGCAGCGTATGAAGGTTAAAAATAATAAACAAGAAAAACAACAGTGCACAAGGATTCTCTTTACATGCTTAGGGACACTTGTTATTTCTTGTCCTTTTGATAGTAGCGATTGTAACAGGTGTGAAGAGATATCATTGTTTTGATTTGCATTTTCATGATGATTAATAATGTAAAACATCTTTTCATGTGTCCATTGGCCACCTGCATATCTTCCCTGGAAAAAAATATCTATTTGGGTCCTCTATCCATTTTTTAATTTTTTTTATATTGAGTTAAGAATTCTTTATATATATTGAACATTAACACCCTACTGGGTATATCATTTGCAAATATCTTCTCCCATTCAATAGTTGCCTTTATGTTTTATTAATGGTTTCCTTTGCTGTGCAAAAGCTTTTTAGTTTTATATGGTCCCAGTTGTTTTTGTGCTTTTGTCAACATAACCCAAGGAGACCAATCCAAAAAAATATTGCTAAGATTAATGTCAAAGAGCTTACTGCCTGTGGTCTTCTTCTAGGACTCTTATGGTTTCAGGTCTTACATTTAAAATATTCCATTTGAATTTATTTTTGCGTATGGTATAAGAGAGTGGTTCAGTTTTATTCTTTTACATATAGCTATCCAGTTTTTCCAATACCATTTATTGAAGAAGCTGTCTTTTCTTCATTGTATGTTTTGTCTCTGATGTCATTGATTAACTGACTATACATGTGTGGATTTATTTCCGGGTTCTATTCCATTCCATTGACCTATGTGTTTGTTTTGCTAGTACCTTACTGTTTTTATTACTATACCTTTCTAATGTAGTTTGAAATCCAAGGCTGTGATACCACCAGCTTCTTTCCAAAGACTTCTTTGGCTGGTCGGGGGGGGGGTTGTTATTCCATATGAATTTTAGGATTATTTATTCTAATTCTGTGGAAAATTCAATTGGGATTGAATTTGTATTCAATCAAATTCAATCAAAATCCTAATAATGTTAAGGATTACATTGAATCTGTAGATTACTTTGGGTAATATGGACATTTTAACAATATTCTTTCAATTCATGAGCATGGTATATCTTTCCACTTATTTGTGTTGTCTTCAATTTCTTTCATTGATGTTTTATAGTTATCAGAGTAAGGAAGGATCTTTCACCTCCTTGGTTAAATATATTTCTAAGTATTTTGTTTTTGGTGCAGTGAGATTATAAATGGGATTGTTTCTTATTTTCTTTCTGATAGTTTATTAATGTATAGAAACAAAACAAATTTCTATATATTTTATATCCTGAAACTTTACTGAATTCCTTTATTCCTATAGTGTTTTGGTGGAGTCATGAGGGTTTTTTTAATATATATAGTGTCCTGTCATCTATAAATAGTGATCACTTTCTTTCCAATTTGGGCAATTTTTAAAATTTTTTTATTTTTTATTATTTTTTAAGATTTTATTTATTTGAGAGAGAATGAGAGAGAGCATGAGATGGGGAGGATCAGAGGGAGAAGCAGACCCCCCGCTGAGCAGGGAGCCTGATACAGGACTTGATCCTGGGACTCCAGGATGACCTGAGCTGAAGGGAGTTGCTTAACCAACTGAGCCACCCAGGTGCCCTTGGGCGATTTTTATTTCTTTGTCTTGCCTAATTGCTATGGCTAGGACTTTCAATACTCTAGTGAATATAAGGTGGCTAATCATCCTTGTGGGTTTTTTTTAAAGATTTTATTTATTTATTTGACAGAGAGAGAGATCAAAAGTAGGCAGAGAGGCAGGCAGAGAGAGGAGGAAGCAGGCTCCCGACTGAGCAGAGAGCCCGATAGGGGCTTTGATCCTAGGACCCTGAGATCATGACCTGAGTGGAAAGCAGACGCTCAACCCTCTGAGCCACCCAGGTGCCTTCATCCTTGTGTTTTAGAAGATCTTAGAGGAAAACCTTTCAGTTTTTCATTATTGAATATGATGTAACCACTGGTATGTCGTATATGGCCATTATTATGCTGAAGTACCACTTTACTTGTTTCTCAAGATTATGTAAATACAATTCAGTGTCTCCATGTCATTGTACTATATGTACATACCTCAATTTATTTTTCTGGTCTCTTAAGGTTGGAAAATAGATTCTTCCACAGTTACCTAGTATGTCTTGTGAGCCACCAGCACCTAGTGTTTTGTTTTGTTTTGTTTTTAAATACAGTTGTGGGCAGGACAGCAATACTTTTTACTAAAATTGAAAATTAGATGTTCATACATAAAACTTAACTTATAGAATGGTATACAAATAAAACATTAAAAACCCAAATTGAGAAGTGAGCATATAGGTAGAAAATATTTCTGTTTTGACTGTTTAATAGTATGGGAAACTCTCCTTCAACTATCTTCAAATATATCACATGCACACTCTGACACATTTTCTAGATTTGGCATAAGTCATATAATGAATAACTTTGTCTTTGACAGGGAAATAAACTGTAACATTTCATCTTATTGAGTATGCAAATTCTAGTATTCTGGTTTGTCTACACCTGTGTAAATTCTAAAACTATATCAAACGTGAGAATGGTTTACTATTATTACAGTTCCTAAACCTTGAAGTTGGAATGGGATAATGGCATTAACTTATACATGTAAAAAATTATTCCTCAGACTTCTCATAATTGGATAGTTTAAGACCTAGAAAGTCCTTTTAACAGTACCTGCCCCCTAAGTCCTTAATAAAAGGATTTTTCCAAAAAGTTTCCCAATTTCTACTCTGCCTTTCTTCCTTTACCAAGTGTGACATAGTACAACCAGGGGTCAGGAATACGAAAATGGGATTAAGAAGACCACTTAATCCTGACCCCAGTGAAATTTGTTTTCTTACCTCCCACAACTCCCCATTTCTGTGCTCAAAGCTATCTGAGAGCTTTGGATGCTTTCTGGCAATTGGTCCATTAATTTTAATATCTAGCTTTTGATCTGAGCACAGTATGACCCAAACCATTTAAGAAGATAGTCCACAGGGCCATTCCTCATAAACATTCCTGTTGACGGGTAACAGAATATGCCATTCCCAAATGTAGAACTTTGGTATAAGGATTGTTTTGCACTGAAGGCAAGTGAGAAGCAGCAGAAACAAGAAAAGCTCTCTGTCTAAAAGCAGAATACAAGTTTATGCAGATGTATCAACTCCCCTTTCTACCAGAAGGAGAAAAGTTAGTCAGTGGAGAGAATTCTGGAACCCTTATGAGCCCAGAGATGGCACAAAAGGAATCTATATAGCAAACCTTGCCAAAACTAGCCCTTTGCTACCATTTGATTCCCTAAATAAGTTGCCTGCCCACAACTTGCTGCCCATTGAAGCTCAGAGTCCTTTTCCTTTGGTTTTTTTTTTTTTTCACTGAAAATGTATTGCTTTTTTGTTAAGATGTTGTATAAGCCCATGTTCTAACCACCCCTTTGAGTTACTCATCTCTGGGTACTCCAATGTGTATGTTTAGTGCACAAGTTAATAAGCGTGTTTGATTTTCTCCTTGTTGGTCTCATTTTTGTTATGGATCATGTCAGAGAGCTTTTTTCCCTTCCCCTAAACACACATGCCTTAAGGAACTATACCAGATTGTTTCAGATTCTAGTATATTTCGTTATGATGGGTTCTTAGTCTTCCTGATTATGATAAAGTAGAAAATATTCCAGTATCAACCACACCCACAGGGTGAATTGGGTAAGCCTAGGACATGTTGCAAGAAGTCTTTTCCTTTTGATTTGAAATAAGGAGAAACAGGACTTATCTCCCCCTCAGGGCACTCCCATCAAGAGACATGGTTCTCGCCTATATCCAGGAAATATTGAGGTGGAGTAGGCTGCTACATTCAAGTCAATTTGGGGTGGAACAAAGGCATCAAGGGGTGGAAGAAGAAAATTAACTGTTGTAATCTATTTCTGGTAAGTTCAAACTACCTCTCATTCCATTCAGAGAACTTTTCTCCAAATTCTGTTTTGCTATGACACGTAGTTTTGTAGACTAATATACTTAGATATGCAAAAAATCAGTAATATTTTAATTGTACATAGGGGCAAATACCAAGTTAAACAGTCCTAAAACCAGACAGAATGATAGACTGTGACACACTTAATTGGTTCCATGACCCCTCATAATAAGTACCAGTCACAAATTTGAAGAAGACTACTGAGTGTCAAGTAATTTTCAACAGAAACTCAATCTACTGGGACGCCTGGGTGGCTCAGTTGGTTAAGCGACTGCCTTCGGCTCAGGTCATGATCCCAGAGACCCAGGATCGAGTCCCACATCGGGCTCCCTGCTCGGCGGGAAGCCTGCTTCTCCCTCTCTCACTCCCTCTGCTTGTGTTCCCTCTCTGGCTGTGTTTCTCTCTGTCAAATAAATAAAATCTTTAAAAAAAAAAAAAAGAAACTCAATCTACCTCAGGAGGAATAAATATAGCAGGCTCTGATCTCTCTAGCAAACAGTTTGTGTATTTGTGCTTTATTCTCTCCCAGGAACACTGTAAGTTACCTAAGCTGATGTAGGGTATTGCAGGAGAAGTGTTTCTCAGTTTCCCTTACTTTTACTCCGTTATTTCTATAGCCTGGGTGCCCAGATATTTCTTTATCCATTGAACAAGAATTGATGAGTAATCAATCTCCTCAAAGATGAAACATGGATACCTATAACATTTGCCAGTACACTTCCATAAACCTCATTTAGCTTGTAAGCAGGAGAGACAGCACCTTTTAGTTTCATCAGAAGGCATTCTGTTATGTTTTCTGACATCATCCAATTTTCCAACTCCCCAATACTAGCAGGGTGTCCCACAATTCAATGCTGACACTATCTACCTGCAGTTAGCATTAGATCTCACAAATTAAGGCTCAGTTCCATCAGACTTTCCCCCAACTTTAGATGCTAGTTGATTGTCCCAGGTTATCACTGATGCTTCTGACCAACTGGCCATAAATTCAGAAGCTCTTAAATCCCCCTCCTCACGTTTGGTAACTTACTAGAACTCCCAGAACTCTGAAAAGTCCTTTACTTGCTATTGCCTGTTTATTATAAAGCATAGAAGGCCACAATAGCCAAATATTTGGAAGAGAGGCATAAGGCAAGGTTAAGGGGAAAGTGTATAGAGCTTCCATTCCCTCTCCCTAGGCATGCCACCCTCCCAGCATCTTGATGTGTTCACTTATTCAGAAGCTCTCCAAACCTGTCATTTAGGATTTTTTTTATGAAGGTTTTGTTATGTAGGCATGATTGATTAAATACTTGGGCATTGGTGACTGAACCCAATATTCAGCCTTCTCCTATCCCTGAAGGCCAGGGGTTAGGGTTGAAAGCTCAAACTCTCTAATCATGCTTAGTCTTCTGGTGACCATCCCCCATCCTGAAGCTATCTAGGGGACCCTAATGACCAGTCATCTCATTAGTATGTGACAATCATTCCAGAAATTCCAAAGGTTTTAGAAGCTCTTTTCCAAACATAAGGGACAAAGACCAAATATTTTTATTATATTACAGATTGATTTTTTTTTTTCCTCAGAAAGATTTGTGATGTTGAAGGGGCAGGAGACGAGCTAATTCTAGTTACTCATTTTCTCCCTATCTCTTGCCCAGGTGCTTTGCACAGGGTTGAAGTAAAGTCAGAGAAGGAACTGAGCCAGAATTAGTTGAGTTCATCTTAGTGTCCTTCCTATCAAAAACCAAGTGTTTCTGGAACCTTTGAATGTGAAAAATATTCCTGCTGAAGGCAAAATTGAGAATGGTGGGGAAAAAAATCACTAGGAGTGAGAAAGCACTGGGCAGTTTTGAAAAGAGTTATAGCCTGCTCTAGTTTCCTACCCTACAGTTCTGAAAGATTATGGAAATTTCAAATAATGCCCTTTGACTGCACAATGCTATACAGTTAGAGTAACCCTGTGTTTGCAACTATAAAACAAGTACACTGGTGAAAACATTTGTCTGAGTTCTTGACATTTCCCCCCTTTTAATGCATATTTTCCTTGTACCTGTAATTCTGTAATTAAAAAAATGTTAAATCGTGACTTTTTGCCCTATTTTTCTTAGTGTTAGTCCTCCACTCACTTCCCCAACTCAGTTCTCTCTGGTTGCAGTACAATGAACTAGAGTTGCTTCTGAGTATATTCTTTTGTTTTGTGTTTTAAATGCTTACCTTTCTGCCTCAAAATACATGTCATCTTTGGTGAATA
Organism: Spilogale gracilis; assembly: GCA_004023965.1. Classification (NCBI taxonomy): domain Eukaryota; kingdom Metazoa; phylum Chordata; class Mammalia; order Carnivora; family Mephitidae; genus Spilogale; species Spilogale gracilis. Next base: position 177,817 of record PITA01000681.1, on the reverse strand, counting down.
AGACATTAAGAACACCCTGAGCCATGTCCCTCCACTGTGTTTCCCCTCCAAGAACAGGTTTGTAGTCATGATACTCATTTTAGGATTTTTATTCTAGTAGATTGAACTTTTTTTTCTTATAGGGTCCCTTTAAAAAAGTATTTTCATTATAGGTTAATAGAAAAATTGAGCAGAAAGTACAAGGAGTGCCCATATATCCTGTCATAACCCCTCCCACTCCCAGATCCCATAGTTATTAACATCTTGGATTAGTTGCTACATGTGTTATGATTGATGAGATGATATTGAATATTGCTAACTAAAGTCCATAGTTTACCTAAGGTTTTATTTGTATTATACAGTCTATGGGTTTTCATAAGTATGTTATATCATATACCCATCACTACAGCACACAGAACTTTTTTAAAAAGATTCATCCGTCCATCCTAGGGAGGGAGGGAGGGAGAGAGAGAGAGAGAGAGAGAGAGAGAGAGAGAGAGAGCGCTGCAGTAGTGGGGGAGGAGGAAGAGGACAAGCGGATTCCAAGCAGACTCTGTGCTGAGCATGGAGCATAACCCAGGGCTTGATCGTCTGACCCTGAGATTGTGACCTGAAACTAAGAGTTGGATGCCTAATCGAATGTGCCACCCAGAGGCCTCCAGAATTGTTTTACTATCCTCAAAATCTTTGGTGTTCCACCTATTCATCTTTCTTCCCCAAATGCTGATATTTTCATTTTGGCTTTTTTCATGTAGCAATATGCATTTGTTTTCCTCCTTGTCTTTTTATGACTTGGTAGTTTATTTCTTTGTTATTGCTAGATAACATTTCATTGAATGGATGTAACACAGTTGCAGAATCTTTGCGATCTGGTTTTCTTTAGCATAACCAAGAGATTTATTATTTTGGATTACAATTATAGCCTGTTTATCTTGATGCCTATGAAAAGGCCTTGATTTTTTTCATTAACTCAGAATTCTGCAAGAAACAAATGAGAACTATAAATGTATCACTGTACTTCATTTTTGTTCCCCATCTGGCCTCACTCGAGGAAAATTTATTTGGACATCAACAATATCCTAGACATCCTATAGAATTCTCTGAATTGTTAGCCAAGGATCTCATTGAAAAGTATCATACAAGGTAGAGCACGCTCTCCCATGGTTTTCCTTTGGTAAGTTGTCATCTTATTAAGAAAACTGACAAGCTATAACACTGGGTTTTTATGTTTATCTCACATGTATAGGTGTATCATATACCTTCTTGCATTTGTTTACTTGGTATCCTGGTCCATCTGGGCTGCTATAGTAAAAGGTCACAGACAGGTGGCTTTTAAACAATGGAAATTTATTTCTCACAGTTTTGGAGGCTAGACGTCCAAGATAAGGGTGCCATGGTTGGATGAAGGCTCTTTTCTAATTTATGAACTTTTTGTTGTCCTAATGTGGTGGAAAGGCAAGGGAGCTATAGAATCTCCTTTAGAAGACCACTACTCCCATTCTTGATGGTTGTACCTCATGACCTTCCTTCCCACATAATCACTTCCTACAGCCACCACCTACTGATAATCATTTTAGGATTTTCATTCTAGTAGATTGAACTTTTTTTTTTATAGGGTCACTTAAAAAAGTATTTTTCATTTTAGGTTAATAGAAAAATTGAGCAGAAAGTACAAGGAGTGCCCATATATCCTGTCATAACCCCTCCCACTTTGGGAGTAGGATTTCAACATGAGATGGGAAGGAACACAAGCATTCAGACCATAGCATTTGGGACATAGTCTCCCCATCAGCATAGCTGGATGAAATCCAGGTGACCCATGTGAGCTTGGCTGATTCTTCTTCCCTATCAACCTGCAGTGAAGCTTATTTTCACGTGAGAAGATGGGGACAATCCTGATGATTCAGTGGGCAAGTTTGTCCCTGAGTAACCCAGATAGGACTGATCTCAGCCAGTTCTGAATGAACATGGGAAACACACTGTGGGAGGAACATTGTGTAAGTTCTTAGGTGGCATCTTCTGTGTTTTCCATTTCACCCTCTCACCCCAGAATCAAGGGGAGTACCTTCTGCTGATGAAAACTTTATATGTATATTCAACTTATTAGAATAAGATAGAATTTTTGGTGTGGTGGGTATAATAATTGATCTTACTTAAGGAGGGTCCTTACTCAAGGTGGCAAATAAGGGATGAGAAATCTCAGTTTAATCTCAATTCAGTGAAGATTTATTAAGGACCCAATAGATGCTGGAAACTATGCTAGGTGGGTCTGATAGTAAGATGAATCCAAAATGAATTTCCTCAAAGAGTGAGCAGTTTTTGAAGGCCTGATTGTTTCCATAGAAGTAGAGATCTAAGTTCCAAGAAAAGAATAATCATAGGAAAAAGAGATGATAAGAGAGGTTAAAACTTTTGAATTGAGGCTATCTTGTAGTGTGAGTACCTTGAGGGGGAGAACTGAATACTTGCAGAGCAAGGCGTCTGAACCCTTGAGTGATGGCTGCTGTCCCCATCTTTGGAGTATGTCTGAGTGTTAAGCATTATCCCTGCATTCTTCATTTTCCCATCCCATCAGGGTTTTCTCTTACTGGTTCTTTTGTCATGTCTCTGATGTCCTCTCTTGCCCTCTTTTTAATTTGGCCACCAAGAATTCAAGATTCAGTACTTGTTGACTATATTGAATACATTTTTATGTTGTCTGTTCCTACTTCTTAAAGGTGTGTGAAGTAGTTTGCATAACCCTTTACTAAATTTGATTTAATGTATTTGAAGAGGTATTATGCTAAAGTCTTTGAGGCAGGAACATGTCTCCTACTCACCATGTATCTAGAATAGTGCCTGTGATGTAATTGGTATTTCTGTTGGAAAAGTGTTCAGGTCAGAAAACCCAGAGTTTGTATTATTTGTTAGTGCTGTGGCAGTGAAAATTTTGCTCATTTTTAGTATGTCTCCTCACTTAAAACATGGGATTAATAATTGGATTTCAGGACTTATTTCTAAAAATCAGAGGAAATGAGAAAACATTTAAAATTAATATTTTAAGTATCGTATGTTGTCACTTGTTTGCATGAAAATCATGATGGTCTCAAAAGAATCAGATTCTTCAGGACAGGAAAAGGTTTATCAAGATTTTCCAGTTAACTGGGCTTGATCTATTTTGGAGGTTTCCTTAGGCTCTACAATTCCACATTTCAGGCCATCTCATTACCCAAGCTCAAGATAGGTCTTTTGTGAATCTTTCATTTGGGCCAATATTCCCAAACCTGTTACTTTTCTCTTCTCCTCACTACTATGTACCTTAATACATACTGGGGAAAAAGTAAGTTTTTGTCTTTGTAACATGACACGGAGAACAAGGTCCTATGAATTTATTTGTAAAATGGGTCTTTTATGCAGCACACAGTTCAGTGTAGCATAAGGAATATCTGGAAACTTCAAATTTCAGCCCCCCTTAGCAGATGTATCCCCCACATACCTTGTTAGGATCTTCTATGAAGTGAATCTCAATGGCACCATCTTTGTAAGGAGCTCAATGGGTGATGCAGCAGGTCAGGGAAATACACACGGATGAGCCAGTTTCTCCAAACTCAGGACTGTAGGAAGCCAAACCCAGGGTGTCCTCTTGACACACACGTATGGGTTAGAAAATGCTTTTGAATAGAAGGCAGTAAGAGAAAGGGAAGAAAACCTGAGCTACAGTATAATTTCTAGGCCCTTAAAGAATTGTCGAGAGGAGGTTTGGAGTTGTAGGACACTCACTGCCTGAGAACACGTACCCCTGAGCATGCACACACATGTGCACATGCATAAATCACCCCACCTCCACCTCCCCACCCTCAACTCCACAAACCTGGAAGAGTGAAGTGGTCGCCCAAGAATAATGCAAGAGCAAAGATGAGTTCGCATTATCAGTTTTGTTTTTTCCTTCATTTACTCTGTCCTGTGTAGTTCCATAATCTCTTTCATCAGCCTGTTTTGAGATATGGAAGGTGATGCTTCCTGGGACTAAAACATGGTATCTTATGTTACAGTAGAAATATCCTAAGGTAGGAATACTCTAGCCATTCTTTCCACAGCAGAATAGACTGTGCCTTCCCATGGACAGTGGTTGTCTTTTGATAACAACAGTTCTTGGGGAAAAAGGGGATGCTCTCATTATCATGTAAGGGAGCTCACCAGCTGTAGCAAAGATAAGGCAAGATAAGGGCTCTAGGGCACCTGGGTGGCTCGGTTGGTTAAGCCATTGCCTTCAGCTCATGGTCTTGGAGTCCCGGGATCGAGTCCCGCATTGGGCTTCCCAGCTCTGCAGGGAGTCTGCTTCTCCCTCTGACCTTCTCCCCTCTCATGCTCTCTCTCACTCACTCTCTCTCTCAAATAAATAAATAAAATATTAAAAAAAGAAAAAATGTAAGGGCTCTATTCGGATACCAGTGCAGAATAATTTAGCTTATCCTAAACTTCCAGCCGGTTGTCACTCAGGTGGCCTTGGATCGTCGCTGCCTTACGCAATAAAAGCCCAGCAAGTACATTTCATAGGAAAATAAGGCACCTACAAGTGAGTAGTAGAGGGTATAAATTGTCAGATGTAATACAGCATGCTGGTTAAATTTGAACCCCAGATAAACATTTTTTAGTATAAATATATCTCATATGTGCCCAGTTAAATTGCAACTCCTGATAAATCATGATTTTTTTCAGTACCAGTATATCCCATGCAATGTTTAGGCAAGAGTTTTGAGTTAAACAGGGCAGGGGGAGAGGAGGCCATAGACAGGACTGAAGAAAATGGGAGGAAAGGTATTGACATGAAGGAATATCACCCCCAACAAAAAGGAAACCTACTTCTCAGAGTCACTATAGATTGGATAGTTGAAATTAGGCAAAAGAAGGGGGAAAAAAGGTATTGTAATCCTTTAATGTTTTGTTTGTATTTTTAATCTTGAAATCGTAATGCATTTTTCTTAAGTACATTCACCATGAGTGTTTTAATTCAAAATAATCCACAATTTATTCCAGAATTTCCAGTTTAGGAAAGCTGCCCAGTAAGAAACATATTCTAATCCAGGTTCCTTTAATTTGCTTTCCTTATACTTGTTTTCCTAAAATCTCTTCAAGTCATTTACTTGCAATGTCAAAAACAAACAAACAAACAAAAAAACAAACAAAAAACCACCTGCATTCTTTCTGCACCGGATCCAAGCAAGTACTTCATCACTTAACACAGTTCCCTCCCCTACTTCCAGAGGGAACTCTCTGCATCTTCACTAGAAACACAGAGCATGTCTCTGCTTGCTTTGCCCACCTCAGATTTGACTTTGACTCTCCCCTAATTTGTGCCTTTCTTCCCAGAAGTAGTTCATTGCCAGATTCTGCATCATTACCAAATGTGGACCTCACCTGCGGGAGGCTCAGTTGAGTGTTTTCCCTCAGATGAGAGGGTGGAATGCCTTGCTTTCCTAGCTTGTGAGCAGAGGTGGTGCCTGCCTGCAGCTTCGGTGGGAAAGGATCAATCTAGCATAGAAAAGCAGGCACAGATAGATTGCTAAACACTGTAGTACAATGACGGCATACATCTCTGAAATGAGAATCTTGAAAATCAATAAAAATTGAAATTGAAAAAGGAAGAATAGTAGCTGTCAAAATGCAGGATGTTGGCCAGATGTCTGAGTCCAGGTTCACATTGGCTTCTCTGGTGCCCAGGAGAATCATCTGTTAAGAAAAGTTGTCTCTAGGGTGACCTTTCTCATGTCTCTTTGAAAAACATTGTGTCTCAGCCTAAGGACTGGACTTGTCTCCCAAGTCCTAATTGACCTACACATCATGTTGGCACAAGTGCGAGGGGCATTCCCTCAGCCAGAGAGGAGGGGAGGGAGACAAAGCCACGGGTCAGAGGCTCATGTGGGAATGGCAGGGTCTGGATAGAGTGAGGCACATTTCAAATTCATGTAAGGACTAAAAATAAAAATCTGTTGTCTGGAAGACTTGGTATAGGTACAAGTAGCAATCAGGCAAGGTGAGAAAAGGGTTTATCACAAAAAGTACTGAGTACCAGAGCCCTTTCCTGTCTTCCAGTTAGAAGATGAAATTGAAAATATGCCACTTGAAACACTGGGGGGGGGGGGCAGAATATTCTACTCTACCTGTATTGTATCCTTTTTTTGATGGATTTTTAAAAATTATTTTTCAAAATTGTACCAATTTTATAGTAACACAAACATAGCCTGATGTCCCACATTCTCGCCAAATCTTGGTAATGTTTTAGTTACTGTGTTTGGCTTGGGGTCTGGTTTTGCATAATCATTGCAGTGGTTGAGCAGCGGTTTGGTATTATGAATTTGATTTGTTTCCCTCTTTCTGTTGAGGTGGAATGTGTGTGTGTGTGTGGCAGCATTTGGATATCTTCTTTCATGAAGGGTCACATATTTTGCCCATTTTAAACATTGGGCTTTTCATATTTACTGATTTATAGTTCTTTATATCTTCCAAATACTTTCAGTTACATTGTTTAAAAATCTTTATTTCCTTTTTTCTCAAAGATGCATTTTGAAGAACAATTCTTAATTTTAATATAGTCCATTTTTTTATGGCTCATGCTTTCTGGGTCCTGTTTGGATCTTTAGTTTTCAGCTCATCTTTTTTTTTAAAGAAAAATTATGTTCAAGAGAACAATTTTGCCTTTGCAAGGTAAATCAAATAGCATAATTCAGACTAATACCATCAATTCCTTTACCAAACTGTGCCTTGAAAACTTAGGTATCATCATTGGCCTGAAAATAGCAGGATGGAAGTCCCTACACATATTTTTTTATTAGCTCCCTGTTTATCTTTCACATCCAGTGTTTCACTAGTAATCTATATTCTAGAAAATGGCACTTCTCAAACCTTAATGTGCCTTTAGATTAGTTGGAGGTCTAGTGAAAATGTAGCTCCTGATTCCATAGGTCTGAGGTGGAAGGAGACCCTGCTTTTCTCCCTGGTCAAGGCAGCTGATTAGAAAATCACAGTTGGAGAGCAAGTTCCTCTTGACACAAGGCAGACTCTGCTACCATGAAGAATGTGTAAAGAACATCATTTATGTACTAGGTACTACATCAGTAGGATTTTAAATAGCTCAAACTGCTCTTTTTTTCCCCTCCAAGATGTCCTTGGACCTCTAGTCTCAATTTTTCTCAAACATAAAACAGAATATAAGCTGGTGACTTCGAAGACCACTTTAAAATACTTAAGGAGTTGGGAGGTGTAGATCAGCTTGTCCTGCTTATAACAGAGGGTTCTGAGGCTAAATTCCATAAAACGAAGCCAACCCGTTGACCAACATAGAGGAGTGTCTTCTCTGAAAGAACGTTTTTACTATGCAATGTGAAATAAACTTACATCCACCTTTTCTTTCTTTATTACCCTAACACTTTACAATATTCTACTCCATTTCACCCAGCCCGCTATGAAGGAGACTAATAGCAGCACTTGAAATTTTAGTATCATGAGCATCACAGTGTTTTGAAACACCACCTGAATATGATACATTTGAGGCTTGGCCACTTAAAGTTTACAGAGGAGGAAACTGGGAGGTCCTGTCTGGCCAGGTGATCAAGGTCAACATTGGTGGTGATAAGTCACATCAATGGCCTAGACTGCTGGATATGATGTAATGAAAAAGGCGCTTCGTAGCCTTTCTTCCCCAAAACCTATAACCCCAAGGTAATCCTTAGAAAACTATCAGGTAATCCTGAATTGAGGGACGTTCTACAAAGTCTGGCCAATAAGCCTCAAAAATGTGAAGGTTATTACGAAGACTGAAAAACTGCCACAGGCCAGAGGACATGAAGGGGACATTGCTGGCTGAATGCAGTGTTGTTCCTGGTTCCCATCTTGTAAGCGAAAGAGGACATAAATGGAAAAACTGGTGAAACCGGATTCAAGTCTAGAGTTTAGTTAATAGTAGTATATCGATTCTGGTTTCTGGGTTCAGACAAATGTACCATTGTAATGTCCAAATATTAAGGGAACTGCAAGTGGGTGGGGATGTATGGGAACTCCCTGTACTAACTTTGTAATGTTTCTGTCAATCTAAAATAATTCCCCAATACAGAGTATATTAAAAATGTCATTGAAAGCAGGATTGATGGAGAGCAGCATTTAAGGGATTACTGGAACATATTCTTTTTGAAAGCATACTTCATGGACAAATTTTTTCCCTATAAAGTGTGTGTGTGATGTGTGGGGGCATACGGTATTGTGAAGGAGTGTATTTTCCTAATGACCTACTGAGAAATTAACACAAAAATCAAAGACTACCTCTGGTTCAAAAGAAAAGCAAAAGCACACCTCCGTGTCCTTAAAAAAGGGGGAAAAAAAAAAGCCCTTAGTCATGAAAGTTAGCTCAGATGCTCAGCTGACACGTACCAAATTGCTTTGAAAGAAAGCAAAGTCGAGAGGAACTGTTGAAAAATCTGTCGAGTGACTAATCCCAAGTTGGATCCCAATGGAGGAAATTGGAGAGATCCATTAGGCAGACGAGGCTGTCCATTTCCTCGGAGTTATCGACCGTGGCGATGCCCTTGCTCCACGCGCATGTGCCACCAGAGAAGCTCCCCAGCCAGAATCGAGTTAAGTGGAAACATCACAATCAATAAAAGACACTCTATTTTCCATTTGCTCATTGTTTTTTAAGGGCTTATTTTGTAACAGCACAAGAAGGATTCAATTCAATATCAATTCACCTTCTGGGTGGGAGAGGACTCCAGTTATTGACTTTTAGTGCCTGACGAAGTTTGTGACAAGGCTCAGTTTGCTAACATTCTGACCAAAGTGCAAAACTCAGCCACCGAGGAGCCAGGATAAGCAGATGTTCGGCACTGCTTCACGATCCTGGAACCCCTCTGAATGCAATAACAAAGTCAACAACAGACACCAATTGAGCACCTACTGGCTGCTCAGCCAGCCAGTCTAACACCTTTCATGGTTTGAAATGAGTTGCCACGAGTTATTCCAGTTTGGGTTTTGTTCTTTTCCATGTTAAATAGCTAAATTAGTAGTCTTCCAGGGGCTCATACCATCCTATTTTCTTATCCAGGGGTGAATTAAATGATACTGTTTAAAGCAATGTTTGACCTTTACACTGACTTTATGTTTGTTTGTGGGTTTTTTTTTGGAATTTTTATTTTTGAGTTTGTAAGGGTGGTGGTGCTGGTAGCAATGATGGTGTGTTGGACTCCACTTAGAAATATATTCTGTTCATCTTCTTTACCTACTCTTGCTCCCACCCCAAGTGAAAACTACTAGAATTAACCAAGGATGTGGCTCTCTATATATTTAATATATATAGCACATATTCTCAAAGATGGCTGTGATCAGTTCTCCTATTCATTTATGTATACATACCTCTGCAACAGGACTTTGTTGCTCTTTTCATAAAGAGGGGCAATCTATTTTTCCACCTCTGGAATCCAGTTGTGACTTGTTTAGCCAGTGGAGCATCAGCTAGTGTGATATGGGAGACTTGAAAATGGGTGCTCACTGGGGCTACTGAAAATCCTGCCTTCACATGAGTAAGCCAAGGCTAGCCACCTCAAGAAGGAAGGCCATAAGGCCGCGTTACACCCATCCCAGTAAAGGCCCCAGACATGGGAGTGCGGGCCTCAAAGGCCACCTAACTTCAGCCAAGCCAACTTAGAGCAGCAGCGGTGCCAAACTAACACACAACAATGATGAATGCTTTAAGCTGTGTATTGGGGTGGTTTGCTATGTAGCAAAATCTAACTCCTACAGTACATATTCTTTGTTAGAACAGTTTATTTTTCTCATTTAACTTGTCTTTAGGGACTCAAATCCTAATTCAGAGCAAATATCTTGTGCTCAGAATCTGCCTCTATGTGGGAGACAGAATTATTGCTGATAATTCTATACCACTACGTTAATACACATGACACTACTGCCATGCTTTATTATAACTTCACTATCCGTGTCGGTTTCCCTCTCCCTGAGCTCTAAATGGAAAGGTTTGTACCTCTTTGGGCATTTCCTGGTCTTCGGTCTGGTAGACACTGGAATATTTGTTGAAAGTTCTAGGAAAATGTGTTTTTACTAACAAACTTCTTTATGCCTAGTGTATGACACCTGCTTGAATTTTGGCTAACCTGAGAAATAAGACTGAAGAAGTGGGAAATATAGACTATAATACCTATTACTGATTAAAAACTAGGTATAAGATACCATTTATCTATAACCCAGTGTGTTTTCTAATACTCAATTCCAGAGATAAACATATGGACCCACTCAGATATAGGCTATGCTAGAGTAGACTCCATTGTAGTGGAGTCTGGGAAGACTCCCTTCCTGTCCCTCCCCTACTGTAGAGTTGACCCCACTCTCTCCATGACCCCATTGTACATATGTCATGTGTTTTCGTGTTCACAGATCTTCCTGGCAGTCTTGATAAATTACTAATGTATCTCCCCCCAATCCAAGATTGTAATTCCTTCGGTTTAAGGCCAGGCATATTTGTTATCTCTGTATAGTTTGTGCCTAGTGGAGTTCTAGGCACAGAGTACTTAACATTTGTTGGAAGACTAAGCTCTGTAATTGGGTGATTCTGGAGATAGTTTGACATCACCTTTCTCAATTAATTGACATTGAAACCATCACAATTATGATATGGCATAGGTCACATATGACACATGATAGTGTATGGACAAAAGGGGAAATCAAAGCTGTTTATGATGCTGATTTTAATAGGCATGTGCTCGCTTAAGGAGAACAACTAGAACTCACAGCAGTAATGAGAGATCATCGGCTGTTTGTGGACTAACATAACTACCCTTCTTATTTGCAGCATATTTTAGAGACTTAAGGATAATGTCACTATGACATGTTCTAAACACTGAATATGGTGTTAGCTGATGTTTTGTTCTTCATATTTTCATTAACTTTTAAAGGCAAAAACGCCCTTGAAAATGTTTCTGTAAGGAAGATAGTTCTCTCATTTTAGTACAGTGCTCGGTAAAAATATATATTCTTGGGGCACCTGGATGGCTCAGGCGATTAAGCACCTGCCTTTGGCTCAGGTCATGATCTCAGGTCCTGGGATCGAGCCCCCATCAGGGTCTCTGCTCAGTGGGGAGTCTGCTTCTCTCTCCTTCTTACTGTCCCTCTGTGCTTGCTCTCTCTCTCTCTCTCTCAAATAAATAAAAAAATATTTTAAAAAATTCAGATTCTTGATCCACATCTCAAGCATCTTTTTGAGGCCATCCAGGTAGAGATCAGTATTGGATGCGTTGAATAGCTACCCTGATTCAGCCCATTGACCATCTTAAGAGTAGGAGATCTTCTAACTGAACAGAGATCTGTTCAACTATCTCAAGTTCAAAGTCCATTTTTCTTTTGTCACATAAGCAGATTTCTGCAACATCCAGCACCAGGGCAGCTCCAGGTGTACTGGCTTGCCCCCTCCCCCCACCTCCCCGCACCTCTCTATGCTGTTTCCTCTGATTCCTCATATTTGATCTCTCCTCACTCCAACTGCTTGCTTTTCAGTCCTCAGGTCCTCAGAACTTGGGTGTGTCCTGCCACTCAGCATCCCAGCTCTTTCCCCTACGTTTCTCAACACCACCTGTGCACTTATCTATGTCTTTTGTTTCAGATTCCCCAGAGGCAATTTAATCAATGTGATGTATCCTCTGGAGTCTTGATACTCAAATTAAAGGGTAGAAAAACCTCTGAGAAACATTCCTCACTGGACATCCACTCCTCATCCAGGCAGCTGGGGGCTAGAAGTGGAATGAAGATTTTGTAGAAAAGAGTGGCAGGGAGGCTGAGAGAGCACTGGACAAAGTATTATTGGCACTCGAACCTTCTTGACATTTCAATATCAGAATTTATGGCCAGTGGTAAAATAGGGAGTAAATTTGTCTCCACAAAAGACCTTTCCTTAAGGAATGTTTGCCATAGAATAGGGAATATGTAACATTAATATGAAGTGTGATGTTTTAATAATGCAGATACTCAAAGGGGAAGTTCTACATCTAAGATGTAGATATCAAGGAACTTTTAGAACCCAAAGGCCAGCAAACAGAAGATACTCAATTTGGATAAGACCTTCTTTTCAGTTGAGTAGAACTTCAGGTGCTCATTTTGTCTATATAGTCCTGGGAATCAGTTGCATTAAACCCCATCTTAGCTAGAGTTTTCTTTGTTGTTGTTAGGGTAATTTTATTTACTTATCAGACTTAGTTGGAATATGATTTACTTGAAGGAAATTTACCTTGATGTACTCATTTTTGCATGTTACAAGTAAAAAAAACAAAAACAAAAACACAAAAAAACCCTCACACTCAGAATTGATTTCCTTGTTTAAAGAGCTTGTTTGTGCACATCTCTCCCCCACTCCTACTCCCTCCTTCTGTGTCCCCACCCCTTCTCTCTCACTCTGTGTACATGTCTGTATAGTGTGTGTGTGTGTGTGTGTGTGTGTGTGTGTTTAATAAGAAAATGTAAAAAATCTGGAGTCAAAAATCAAATTATTTTCCTGAAGCTTATAACCTGTCCCCAGATTAGAAAGATTTCATTTTGGACAATGCAGTAAAACTTAAGTAATTATTCGTGTTGTGTGTCTGTATGTTTGACAGCAAAGCCTTCAAAATATTTTGATATGCAACCTTTCTTCTTTTCCTTTGTGTTGTCAGACAACATGCCAGCTGTCAGATGGAGGGAAGCAAGAAACTTTGGCATCACTATTCCTGCCACCTTCACCATGGAGTCCCTATAAATAGCATAATAGGATAAACCAGCCTCAGAGGGAGAGCAGCAGGTGGCACTCGTTGTATCCAGAGCTGAAGGTGTAAATGAATTTCAGTGTCTTTTTGATATCCAAACAACAATAAGATTACAAAGAATGAAGCTTTTGTTATGAGAGAGCCCAATATTTGAAGTAAATAATAATGATGATGATACTTTTCATTATCATACAGCTTTCCCCTTTGAAAGAGTTTTCAAAGAAAGAGCTCTGTTTTCAGAACAACCAGTTTCCCCTGTTATCTCTCTAAGGAGTCTCCATGAACTCCCTCTTTAAAGGAAAGGGAGGTGATACTGATCTGAGCCAGGTGGTAGGTGGAAAGAATTAAGTCTGCTGTAGAAATGTTGCCATAAAATACATTTGCTGTAATTACCAGAAAAGGAAACCATGGTGACCTTTATCTGCAGTGTTCTTAGTTGTCACCCTGTTTCTCAACTTTATCTTCTGTTCATTCTTGGACAGAATTGATCACTCCTTTTATGGCCCATTTTAAGTTCTAGCTCCTTTTCTCTCTGCTCTGATTGCCCCATATTGAAGAAACCTGCTCTCCTTGGACCACCTATAGCATTGGTATTAGCCTTCAGCTGTATCTTACATCTCATGTTTTTAACCAGATTTTGAACTACTCGAGAAAACAGGTGACTTCGTCTTCAACCTACTCTTCATGGCATTTCACACTTTTCTGCATCCATAATGGTCGTGTTCTACTTCATTCACAGTCAGCCGTCCTCAGGAACATCCAACCAGCATCAAAAGAGGGATGTGCGATGATGGAAGCTGAGGGCCCTCTGATCTTGTGCCATCTTTTCTTCTCTTACCTGGGTCTTTTCAGGTTCCAGCTCTGGCTCTTCTCTCTCTGGTCCCACACTTACCCTCTAGCTTGCTCAGAGGTTCAGCAACCTCCATTTGGTCAGCTCCTTCTGTAGCTCTGCAAGTCCCTGACTGCTGGGTTCTCTGGGTGACTGTTCTGCCTTAGCCTCACGTGATCAGGAATGGGCCACAGATGCTCAATTGAAAATAACTTCTTATCCCTTGCAATCAACTAACATCAAGCTAAACTTGTGTTAGGGCCATAGCTGTGCATAATCTTAGCCAGAGTTTTTTCTTGTTTCTGTCCCTTTCCCTCAAAAATTCCAGCCTTTCTGGCCCTTGAAGCTTGAGGACCCCTTCACTCCTCTTTTCTCTACCTGGAAGGCTTTCCTTGCTCATGTTCTCAACTCACCCTTCTTAAAGTCAACATCATCCAATTACTCTCTCAACTCATCTTCACTTCACAGTACACATCACCATCTATAATTATTTATTTGTTAATGTGTTTATCATATATCTTCTCCCATCAGGATAATGTAAAATCCATGAAAGCAGGGGCTTTATCTTTTCTTTCACCAAGAGGGCACTGAATATAGAAAATGCTTAATCCATGGATGGATGCTTGCATGGATATGGAAGGAGTGAGAACCTATTAAAAAGGGTTCTTTCATAATGTCTGTTCTCCCTATAATGAAGGTTTCACTTCAGGGACCATGCTGTCACTCTCTCTTGTTATATATGGTTTGGCACCTAATTGAGAACTAAATTGTTAAAGACACAGATGCCAACTTGTCTTAGCTGGAGATCGATGCCAACCTTTGATTAATTACCTGTTTTTCCTTACATTTGAATAGAGTGACACCAATTTTTAGTTGATCATCTGTGGAATCTACCACATGGATGAGATAGTGGTGCCATCTCTGCTGGGTAGAGACAATATACCATCAAACAACTCTATCGGCTCAGGCCTATTCATTGTTCAAAGGGGGTCCTGCCCATTGGGTCTTGTTGATATATATGCCAAAATAGATGACTGGAAAGATGAAGTAATACTACTTACCTGTATTTCACATACAAGCAAACCAAAGTTCATAGACTCAATCACAAAGCTGTTTAAAAAAAAAAATAAGTGAGCGGACATGCTGGTTGTGAAATCCAATTCTTTGTGATTTCCTCTGCATCACTGTCTTTCTCTTGGTCCTCTGCATTTTTCCAGCATCTTCTGTTCTTACAGTCATAATGTACCTGGGCAAAAGTTCCATGAATGACAGAAGGTGGCCTCCAGCAGCAATATAAACCATGGGGTCCTTGCTGAATTTCCTTAAAACATCTGTCCCAGGGAGAAAGTTGGAGATTTTCTTAATACTCAAGGGTGGGGTCTGCAAACTTTGGTAAAGAGTCATATGGGAAATTTAGACTTTGCAGGCCAAGAGGCAAAGTCAAAGATTTACATAAAACTCACATGGCAAGAGATGAGATGAATTTCTACATTTTTTTTCAACAGTTTAAAAATGTAAAATCTTCTTAGCTACAGACCATATAGAGACAGCCCAATTGGGCCTGAGGTCTGTGGTTTGATGACTTCTACTCCAGGGAAAGAACAACAATATTAAGCCAGGACTCTTAAACCAATACCATGTTGAATTTACACATACACACACACACACACACACACACACACACGTGCTATATAAATGTATATATTAAGCATATATATATGCTTAATATGTATATATTTTACACAGGCATTTTCTCTCAAATTTCCTGGGGAATGTCAATCTCCGAAACTCATTGACCTTGCCTTTGGCCACAAACTTGGCTCTTTTTTGGGGTGGGCTCACTTCCACACTTATGTCCTGGTAGCCCCTTCTGAATTCTGTAACATCTGTGCAAAGTTAGAAGGGGCCATATTGTTTAACTTGGCCATAGGAGATGTATTTTCTCATTAGAACCTCATCAGGTGGGAACATGAGTCTTGTAATAGTCTTTGTTATCTGGGTGCACTTTTCTCTCTCACTTCTTCTCCTCAGAGTTCCCACAGGGGCTTTTCTGCTCATTCAGTTCTCTGGAACACATCACTTAACCAAACCCTTATTAGACTTGATTGCTAGATTTTAATAAACAATAAAACTTTCTTTTGAGCATTGCTGTACCAGTGAGACTACTAAGGCAGATGGAATTAGGCCTATTTAGAGTTCTGTTTCTCTACATGTGTGGGTAAAGGGCCTCATTTTTAACTGAAGTGGGCAGTAGTTATAGAACTTGAAGAACTTCCTTACCATTTAAGACTGGGTCATGCCTTAGACCATATTTTGACTATAACACATTGGCTTTCTTCTAAGGAAAGTTCTTAGATTTTTAATAGGACTTTAAATACCATCCAGATTTGGAGGCAAAGCCCTAAGGCAGGATATTCTACGTGAAGCTATAACAGAGCTCTGTTTCCAAGTACAGTAGACCCTTGAATGACACAGGGGATGGGGGACACCAATTTCCCTGCCACCCCCACCACCCCCGCCACCCCCACCATCCCCACTACACAGACAAAATTTCACTAACTGTTGACTCTCCGAAACCTAATGACTGATAACTTACTGTTGACCAGAATCCTTACTGATAAACCATAGATTAACACATTATTTTGTATGTTATATGTATTGTATACTGTATTTTTACAATAAAGTGAGCTAGAGAAAAGAAAATGTTAGGAATAAGGAAAAGAAAACACACTTATAGTTAGTACTGCATGATATTTATCAAAAACATCCACGTGTAAGTGGGCCTGTCCGGTTTAAAACATGTTGTTCAAAGGTCAACTGTACTCATTTTCCTGCCTCCTTCTCAGTACATGGATGGTTACGCTTCCTGGTACCTGGCAAGTCTGGCTTACAGGTCTGTCTCTGGCTTGCTTTGGATGATAAACTTTGAGAGGATTTAACATGTGTCTCTTCTAGGCAGAAGTATTCAAGCGCCAGAGCAAGAGACAAGTGCTCCTTTTTTCTTAGCAACAGGGAGCATGGCAGCCCAGTGAAGATGGATTCGCCAGCAGCCTGGGGCCTCCATGAAGAGTCCTCTATGAAGCCATACGGAGCATGAAGTTCAAGCCAAAAGTAGATATTTGTGGTTTTTAGTCACTGAGATTTGGTATCTTATTGTTATTTCAGCACAACTCAGCCCATCCTGACTACTATGCAGTCCAAATGCATGAGAGTAGAGCAGGAAGAAAAAAATCTGTCAAGCTGCTTGTGTGTTAGAATTATTGTCAATAGTGGTTTCCAGTTAGACTATTTCTGGATACTACTGTTCTGTGCACCGTGCTTGTTGAGCTGTAGCTATAGGCCATTGTGTGTCTTTGAGTAGGGAACCAAAGACTAAACCTTTGTCATAGAAAGAGAAAATGGTACATGGGCTGAAGGAAAAATCCAGACAGTGAGGTGAATGCCATTGCATTTTGCTCTGCAAACATTTATTGAGCGCCACTGTATACAAGGCACTGTTAGGACCTCAAACTGTTTTATCAGACAGTTTCTGTAGAACTGCAAGTATTTTCTTTGATTTCTTGGTTTTCTTGTGGTCAAGCAATTAGTTAGGAGGACACCTAATTAGCAGCTATTGTACCTCTATGCAGACAATTTGCAAGTCTGTTCTCCAAAAGGGGAAATGTTAATGAGAAGAGAATCCTGTGGCTGAACTCTTGGAGGGGACAGCTGTCTGCCTTCATTGTATTCACTGGGCAACTTTGTTCCTTCAGTGTTCTGAAAGGAACTTGGTCTGCAGAAGCATCCAGGGACTCATGTGACACAGGGTTAATGTTGATCTCCTCAGAATGAAAACTTATTGCTAATTTAGGGAGCCTTCTTGGCCGGCATGAGCAAGTAATGTGAAAAATCAGAACTGACAGCACATTTAAATCACACCCCTAAACCAGACTGGGCATCTATACATCTCATGGAACAATTTAAATCCCCAGATGAGAAGGCAAGGGGCACTATAATTGTTGGAGGGTGTATAATGAAGGTAGAACTTTCCAGCTACTAAGGACCAGGTGTTGGGTAGTCCATGTTTGGGTTGCAAGGGGAGAAATTTAGCCACTGACCAGTTAAGAAGCCTGGAGAAGCCACAGAATATGAAGGTGGCCTTGCTCATTTTCATTCAGCACACCTGTAGCTGCTATAGAATTTCCAGTACTAAGCAAGATTACTAAGGAATCCTCTTTTCCTCTTACTGCAAAATAATGAGATTTATTCAGTAAGTATTTTTTTTGTTTTCTTTCTTTCTTTCTTTCTTTCTTTCTTTCTTTCTTTCTTTCTTTCTTTCTTTCCTTCCTTCCTTCCTTCCTTCCTTCCTTCCTTCTTTCTTTGAAGCTCCATGAGACGCTCATTTTTTTTTTAGTTGAATGAGGAAATGCCAAATTCATGAACAAGTGGTTTCTTCAACTCAAGTGTTGACAGTATCACCTGCCACAGGGTCTATTTTGCTTGCAGGTCTTCTTAAGGTATACTTTGCCAGTGTGCAAGATGGAAAAGAAACTTGTGAACCCTGGATGTTCCTGTGTGTGGGGAGGCGGGGGGGAGGGAGTAGAAATATGGCCAAGGAGGCAAACCAGAGGATATTCTGAGGAAGAGGGAAGAACAAGTATTCCCATGTTGGCAGAACTTTAAGAATTTGCCTTTTCGGTCCAAAGCGAGTCTCTGAGCCATGATATCGATAATTTTGAGACAGGAGCAAATACTGGCTATTACAATGAATGGTTTCTTTTTTCGTTAAAGCAAAAGGGCAAGGAAGCAACTGTTGCTTTACCAAAATAAGTTCCACGGTTAAGATGCTCAGAGGATTGAGCAAACACTCAATTCTGAGCAATCTTGCTTCATAAAGTGAGATTACAAGAGATTTGATTCCTGTACAAAGCTTTGGGTTTCTCCCAGTAAGTGCAGCTTAGTCGCTCCAGCATTGTGATCTGTGTGGCTGGGGGGCCCAGAGTTCTATATGGGATGTGGTGTCAAATTCTCTGGAATTCTGATTCCATCTTGGCTGCAAGAGTCAGTTCACATGGGCTTTAAGCCACTGTGCTCAGGTACAACTGAATATCTTGCTTGGCTATGTATCGCATGCCTCTTCCCTTTGCTTTGGCACTTTGCTGACATCAGCGCCAAGGCAGCAGGGGGAGCTGCTTGGCGGGTTTGCAAGGGCATCCTGGAGTTCTGGGAATTAATGACCCTTTGGGAAACCTTTGGCCCGTGGAAGTGGAGAGTCAAGGAATACATGCTTTCTCTTCTCATCCCCCAGGTGGGCACTTCTAAGGCACACTTAACACGGCTTCTGAGAAGGTGTCAAGGGATCTAGCATTGCAGCGTCTACAGTGGGGGCCACACTGATGGCATGTCCTTGTATTGCCCGCCCCCCATCCCTGTCTCAATCCCCCGCCCTTCCCTCCTGCCCAGGCATCCTGTGCCAAAGAAACCATCTTCATACAAAGTTTATCTCAGGTTCTCTTTTGAGGAAGCCTATCCTAAGATACATCTTATTCATAGACCTCCCCTGTCTTTGGCAGAAGTGTGTAATTTTAGGCTAAATTCAGTCTTACTGCTGTTGGGACATTATTAGTGAATATGAAAGATCCCACTTTTCCATTTCCAATATGGTTTTAACACCAGGGACCGGTGGACTAAAATGATCCCATTAAAATGGTCAATGACCTATTTTTTCCCCTCTTGATACAGGAGAGGTTCTTTTAATGTGTGTTTCTAGCCTGCTGTATTGCTCCTTTGTGAGCCTCATTATAAAGCCTTGACCTTCAGGAGAGAAATTAAAGGATAGGGGCATTTCATGGTATTCGTGTTCATTCTCTGTGTGCTTTTTGATCTTTGTAAAGTATAAACAGTCTGGGGAGAGTGCTGATGAGGCCAGCCTTGTAGCCTTGATCCCGGCATGGGCTGATTAGTCTCGCATAGCAGAAAACCATCAGAGAGCCTGAAATTTCACTCTGAATTCTGGTGGAACGTGCTGTGTCTGCTCATGGTCACCCAGGGTAGCAGATGACAACACGCATTTCATTGTCCACCCTGAGCACCAAACACAAGTGCCTGTGACAGTGATTTGGAAGTGCAGCGTTGCCTGCGATGTGACAAAACACATTTATGCAATGGGGTGTTTTTAGCTGGCTGAGCAGGGTTCAGATGAGACTCATGTAGGCAGTGCCCTGGAGTTAGGAGTGTGAAGGCAGCTAAGCATCGGAACTGTTTGTCACAGGAGGCAAGGGACTTGGGGAGATGCTGGGTGCAAGCAGAGTAGCTTCAAGGCACACAGCCCAGATGTGGTGCTCCTGTAGTGGGGAGCCGAGGAGGGGCCAGGCTCCCCACTCTGCCTGGGGATCAGTTCCCTGCTGAGATGGCATAGCTGCCTAGATGTGGGCATTCACGTGTACATTGAAGGGACTGGGAGAAATGGAGTCAGCCGGGCTGCTGAGTGCTCTAAAAACTGTGCTTACAGTGCATTCGCCATGGCACTTTTCCGCTTGTCCCAGATGGGTTGACTCTACAGCCATATTTCTAATGGCAACGGGTCATCTGGCAACTCAGGAAGCTGCCGTTGTCCCTGAGTTTCAGAGAAGGCCTGGTGGCTCCCCAGGAGGGCTGCAGCTTGGCAGAGACTTGGCTAAGTGTAGAATTGGTTCTCTAGGGGCGCCTGGGTGGCTCAGTCATTAAGCATCTGCCTTCGGCTCAGGTCATGATCCCAGGGTCCTGGGATCGAGTCTGGCATCTGGCTCCCTGCTCAAGGGGAACCTGCTTCTCTCTCTGCCTGCAACTCTGCCTGCTTGTGTTCTCTTTCTGTCGAAAAAATAAATAAAATCTTTAAAAAAAATTGGTTCTCTAGGGGAAAGCATGTTTGAATTTAATCTTATGGTCTAGGAATGTGGAATGTTTTTTATTTTTGAGGTGAAATTTGTATAACATAAAATTAGCCACTTTAAAAGCGTACTGGCATTTAGCTGTGGCATTTCATATATTTGCAATGTTGAAGAAACACAGCCTCCATCCACTTCCAAAACATTTTCATCAACCCCAAATGAGATGCCAGTAGAATATTGTAATGTGGTTTTAATACCTGACTACACTGAGAATTGCCATTCTATGAGGGAAAGAAAAAAAAAATTAAAGATTTACCTATTTATTTGCGAGGGAGCACACAAGCGAGAGTGGGAGGGACAGAAGGAGAGGGAGAGTTTCAAGCAGACTCCCCATTGAGTGTGGAGTCTGATATGGGGCTCAGTCTGAAAACCCTGAGAGTATGATCGGAGCCAAAACCAAGAGTCTGACACTCAACCGATTGAACCACCCAGGTGCCTCCCACCCTCAAAAGTTTGAAGAACAAATATACTACCTTTTAATTTTATTCTATTTTTAAATGACATAAATTTACTTTTGTTCCTTCAAATTTATAGAGACCATGGATTTTCAATGCAGAAAATAAAAAAAAAATTGTAAAATAAGGTAAATAAGAATGAAAAAATGTGAAATTAGAAGAAAAAAATACAATATGAAAGAGATGCAAGGCTGTTTGGGACAAAGTTATAGCAAAATCTTTTGCTAAATCTACATGCTATGCTCTATCCCCCATGTCTGGATCAATGCAGATAGTTATGTATGAGAATCCCCCAAAAGAATTCGGATGATGTGTCTTCCTGAATCTCCCATGTGATTTTTGCTCAGCCTCTTCTAGTATGTTTGAGAATTGCAGGTTCCACCTCAGGAGTTCATGATTAGGTCAGACTGGAGGCAAAACTTTGATACTTACTGTAAAACTTTGATACTTACTTTGATACTTACTGTGTAACCTTGGCAAGATGGGTACAGTTTTTGCGAGCCTTGGTTTTCTTATCTGTAAAATGGGGTTAATATCTGCTTCATGAGTTAATTGCTTATTGTGAAAAGTAAATGCCTGATACCTAGTGCTGAGTAAATGATAATTAAGAAAAGAGAGACAACTGTGAAGACAAGCAGAGATATAAATGTTTGGGGGCCAGCTCAGGCAAGCCCCCAGTAAAGTGCCTCTCAGTTGTTTTATCCTCACAGTGGGTTTGATTTAAGCTCATGCCATTGCAAATGGAGTCAGACTCCCACATACTAAAGCCATGATGCCAAACATCTGCTGGGCCCAGACTATCTCCCAATTTAAAGCGAGATCACTTTGGGGAGCAAGTGACTCTATGGCTCATCAGTTGAAGACAAATCCAAGAAAGGGCAGTGAGTGGGGCAGGAAAGATTTTGTGCTCTGCATATGACTAGTGGCATGGGGGAGCTTTGCGACCAGCCCCTCCCAGGCTAGAAATGACACTAGTTTGATAGGCATGGCCTTGCTGCCTATGGTAGGGTGTCTGATTCTCCTGACGCTGAGAAACTCATGTGCCCTACCCCGAGCTTTGGTTCTGTGGAGGGCCTGGACACTTCATTTCCTATGATCCAGGTGTGGAGTGAAATCTGGAATCCCATTAGCTTTGCCTAGGTGAGATGTTGGGTGCCTCCAATCTGTACTTTATTCTACAAATCGTTGAATATCTATGGCTTAGTTGTTATTCAATGTGCTGACGTGTAGAAAGAAAACATGGCCCCAGCCATCATGAGAGTCTCAGTCTGGAGTGGTCACTTCTTCAGCATCTGGGGAGGGGGGGTGGTCTTCACCTCTCAAGATGTATATCCCACACATCAGAAAAGCATTCCGTGAGCAGACAGATTTGGGAAAGAGTGTAGAGGATATAATTCTGCATTAATGTTTAAAACTTCTAAGACATCCCATAGCAAAGGAGAAGAAAAATTGTAACTGAATATGTCCAATGCTAATTTAAACAAGAAACATTTTTTCCACTTAACTTTTTTTTTTTAAAGCTTTTGTTTATTTATTTGACAGAGAGAAACACAGCTGGAGAGGGAACACAAGCAGGGGGAGCGAGAGAGGGAGAAGCAGGCTTCCCACCGAGCAGGGAGCCCGACATGGGGCTCGATCCCAGGTCTCTGAGATCATGACCTGAGCCGAAGGCAGTTGCCCAACCAACTGAGCCACCCAGGCACCCCACCACTTAACTTCTTAATATCACCTGAACTGGTGTTTCCCGCTGGTCTGGAAGAAATCTGTCAAAACATCAGTTCTCCAGACTGCTATTCATAGAACTACATGGAAACTATACTTTATATACAGATACAGATCTATGTGGTGCCCTCAGCAACTTTGAGATGTGATTCCATTTCTCCGAACCCCTGAAGGAGAGATGGCAAACTGCAATGTTTGTAGGCGGCTAGCTCAGCTAAGCAGGAGGGGCGGCAGGCAGGTAGGTTGGGAGTCTGTCTGTACCCACTGACAATTTGGGGGCAGTGCTGTGACTTAGAAACACCCATCCGGGCACTCCATTCGGCCTCTGCTGGGTGGTAGGCGTGAGGGTCAGACCAGCAAGAGCTCTATTTCTTAGGAGAACGTAGACACCTGTATTTTTTAGACATGAAATGTTACAACTTCAGATTCCTAGAACACTGTACTGGCCGAACAAAATGAGAACAGACTTCTAGGGGGAGCTACCACACTGGGACCCCGCCCTGGGAAGATGGGATGTGAACTATTTGCAAGTGAATAAGATCTATAACCCCAAAGGATCTGTGAGTTCATGAGGCAGATGCCATGCCTAGGTGACTATGTTGGCGACTATCCCATCCACGCACCGGGATCCCCCGCGTCCGTCTTCCTTGGCTCCTTAGTGGGAAGCACAGCTGATAGGTTTTCTGCAATTAGCCTCTAGGACAGCTCCCCTCTATCCTTTGCTGTTCTTCCTTTTCTCCAAAGTTTGGGAATGTTGGAAAGCCCCAGGGTACAGGACTCCCACTCTGTTCCTCCTCTCCTGAGAGAGGTCACATAGCCTGCGGGGCTACATGTCGTCTCTATACCCGCAGGTGCATATTTCTATTTCTAGCCCAATTTTCACTCCTGAACTCTCCAGAGTTGGACATTCACATTTCTTCTTCAGTCCTAGTAGATTTTGAACTGGGCAGATCCAAAGCAGAAATGTCGATTTTTCCAATCTCCAAAGCTTCTGCACAAACAGCCTCCCCCGTGTTGTAATACTGCTGACAATGAACTGCGTGGCTATCTCCCTCCCTTCCTTCAAGTCTTGAACTGAATGTCCCCTCCTCCAGGAGGCCTTCCCTGACCACCCTGTTTGAGACTGCTGCCTACCTCTGGTTTCCCTTACCCTGCTTGATCTTCTCCCTTAGCACTTACCTTCAAACACACAATATATTCTTATGTTTATCGAGCATCTGCCTGCCCACACTAGTATGTGACTCCCCAAGGGCTCAGGATACTTGTCTGTTTTATTTCCTAATACACCCTTACATTCAATAGGAAGCACATAGTAGATGCTCAATAAATGTTTGAGTTTGTCCCTTGGCAAAGAATTCAAGAGAAAATGTGCTTAATGCCTCAAGCTTGTCATAAAAGCTCAAGTGTTAATATCCACTATTTAGTGTCCATTAGCTTAATCGAACCACAAACTACTGGGAGTATAAACAAAGAATGTCTTCAAAATGTATTTGGTATGTGGAAACCCTATGACTGTCGGGGCAGGTTTTAAGAAATATATGTGTAAGTATGTGGTGTGTGTGCAGGCATATATAGATGGATATTTTTCTGATCAGGAGTTTCACATTTTGTTCCATAAGCCAAATATTCTAGGGGACGTCTCTCTGTTGAAGCTTTCTACCAGCTTTCTGCTAGGGTTCCAAATTTAAAATTAAAAAAACAAAACAGAGGTACTGCAGACTTCTCCCTGTACTAATAGCTCATTTCCCAGTGTGTTGCTAATCTCCAGTTTTGCCCCAAAGATGGTATTTTAAAACGTTCACACTGAGTTCCTTTGTGTATCAAAGACAAAGTTATTATCAAAATTATTACTCATGTTCTTTGTCATGCAAAAAGCATAAGTAATGTTTTTAATAATGCAAGCCATTAAAAAGTGGATGGGCTGAATTCATTGTGTCTGTTTCAGCCTGCTTTGGGAAGGAATTTTTCTCTGCACAAAGGTGTAACCCATTGATGCCTGCATGAGTCTTTCCCTCTGTTTTTCAATATAGAGCTCAGTACTTGTTTCATTTAGAGACTCAGAGCTAAAGCTTCAGCCTCTCAAGCCCCTTCCCTACAGATGGAAATGTTTTGGAAGGAACAGTTACACTATAAGGAAAAACTTTCTTTGGAAAAATTGCTTTGGAAGAAAATAAAGGTTCTGGATTTTGTTTTAAGTACAACCCATTTAGGGGTCTGTTCATTGGAGACAGGATCCTTCAGGCCTTAAGATGCCCTTCAGGATGGAGGCTGGCGCTGGCAAGCTGGAAAGTAAGACTGTGGAACGTGGTATGGGGATAGCAGAGACCAGGCACACGCACCCCCGTCCCCCTATCTGATTGATGCCCGAGCAGATGTCAGGAAAGCCAACAGGAAATACTGGTCCAGAGGCTCACAATATTTTTTAAATGTGGTGGTCCACGCAGCCACCCCCAATCACTTTGAATCAGCATGTGAAATTATTGTTGTAAAAAAAAATAAAAGTAGAAAATATTTTTAAAAGATGGGTATCAGGTGAACCAACACCAAGTCAAGGCCAAATTTCAGGTGCCTCTGGTTGTTGCTGCCATGTCACCAGCCTCCCTAGGTTCCAAAACTCGGGTTCCTGTCCATGCATTTGCCTGATACCTGATGGCCCTCTTTTGGATGTCTCAAACCTTCAGAAAAGGCTTTGGAGCAAGACACACTAAGAGTGGTTATAAGAGCTTCGTCTGGGCTTAGCCCAGTGTGCTTTGAACCTTCTGGCTGCTCATAACCAGTGTCTTCATCCCAGATTCCTGAAATTATTTGGCAATACAGATGTGACGTCTTCTGAGTTTCCTTCAGAAGGAATCAAGGGGGCCGGTAGCTTTAATTCCTCTCCCAAATGGCAGTCTTCCTTCAAATTAAGAGCCCAGCCTATAAAGTAGTTACATAATGGGGGAGAGGCAAGAAGGCTGGGATTAGAATAGCTCCCTGGGGAGAGGAAAACACATTGTAACTTTCTCAAACCCCAAATCTGTAATGCTTCTCTGCTGTTGGAAGAAATGGATGTTTATTTTTTCCTTCTTGTTGCAGAGAAGAAATGTGAATGATCAAAAGAATGGATTTGCCTGGATGTTCATGTGGCCTGATTAGGTTGGAATTAGTCTTTTTCTCTCTTCATTGAAAGAAGCAGAGACCATCTGCAGAAATTATTTAAATTCTTGTGCCTTCCAGGGAAGCTGCTTTATTTGCCATTGCATTTATTGTAGCACTGGGGAGCTCGACAGGCGTTCCAAACTTTTGCTGTAATAGTACCAGTGTTGCCTCTGGCCGTTAGATTAACAAAAGGAAAAATTAACTTTCCTGCAGCTGAAAATTAACACCTTAGATTAA
The DNA here is from genome assembly GCA_004023965.1 of Spilogale gracilis. Taxonomy (NCBI): domain Eukaryota; kingdom Metazoa; phylum Chordata; class Mammalia; order Carnivora; family Mephitidae; genus Spilogale; species Spilogale gracilis. The sequence goes on along the minus strand of PITA01000681.1, from coordinate 151,779 downwards.
TTAAAAAGCAAATGTGATCAAGGCCCTTGGATTTTTCTCTGAAGATCCTTTCTTCAGGGGTTTCAGGACAACAGTGAAGCATCTTAGCTGAAGAGTTGAATGTTTCATCAGGATTAATTTATAGTGTAACTTGCCAATGTGGATAGAAAACCTACCAGTGGGAATCTTAAGCCTCTCTTGCTCTATGCAGAAGGGATCCTCACTGCTGTTTGTTTTGGAGGAGAAGGAGAGTCTAAAATACATGTGTGGGCTGCATGCCGCCTTCTGTCCACGTCCCAGGTGCCCCCACATACTCTCCCTGCGACCTTGGCACTCTTGGTAGGCTACTTCATTTCTTGGGAAACTGTTTCTCATCCACAAAATGGGTATAAATAATAAAACGTACAAACCACGAAGCCCTTAGCATATAAGAGGCACTCATTAGATGGTGAACATCATTGTCAGCATATTTGGGGGGCGGGTTTGTGGTTGGTGCTTTGGCACTTAGTAACAATCACTGATCCTACAGACACACAGGTGGGATTGACAATTACCAATTATTACTTGGTCTTTGGGACCAATATTCCTATTCTAAGCCACATGTTTTAATTATGCTTTTCCTTATCGTAATTTTGCTAGAAAGGGTCTGCTTTGACAAAGGTCATCAAAATCTAATAGACTATGTCATGGCAAATCTCCTTCCCTATATTTTGCTTATTCTCTATCTCTGTGCTTTAGAAATGTTGTTTCTTGATTCTTCCAACTACAAATTTGGCTTCTTCAGGATTCTTTCACATTTAAAAACATTTAAAGCTTTTTGCTGTCTTGTCCCAATCTGTTTTCTCTCCCTTAGCCCATGGACCATGAAACACCCTAGCCACACTGAAATTCCTGCATTTTTCAAACCATTCAGGATTTTTATACAGTCTGCTTTGGCTCATAAGAATTCCTCTGTCCTTGAAAACTTCTTCCCTGTGAATCTGGGATCTGGAAAACTCCACTTTATTGTTAAATTCTATCCCCAATACCCACTTTTTCATCTCTAAACCTCTCCTCTGATCTTAATCCACATCCTGATCCTGTCCATCCCTCTTTACCGGAACAATGCATTTCTCTTTACATTGCATTTTCTTTTAGTTTTGTGTATGATGGTAGCATTACTAAGGTAGTTAATTTATGGGACAAAATCATCATCTACAATTTTTAGAGTATGACCATGTACTGGGCATCGTGTGGAGTATATCCTTGGTTTATCTCATTTATGGTTTCACAACAACTTCATGAGGTGAGAACTAGGACTTTCTGTAGTTGGCGGATGGGGAAAGTAAGGCTCTGATGTGCTTGCCACAGTCCCCCAGTGAGCATGTGGTAGAGGGAAGGGCTAGAACATGGGCCAGTTTCTCTCTAAAGCCCATGTATCAAAATGTATACTCTCCTTCCCAGGCATTGCCAGCAAAATTCCTTTCTATGATCATGGTCATGTCAGTCTCTTTTTTAAACTGTAAGCCCTCCGAGGTCCAGGACCGTGGCTCATTTGTCATTTGATTTCCTAGGCCTTAGAGTAGAGCCTGCTACCTGGTGGGTGCCCAGATGTGGTGGAAGGGTTGAATTTGGGCACCCATGGGCTAGCAAAGACGGGAGTTGAGGACAATGGCCCCCTAGTCTCTGAAATATGACACAGGCCCCTAACGACATCACTTTGTACAGCTCTCAGACAGTGACTAATGATTCTCAGTCTTCATGAGCATATTAAGACGTGATTAAATTCTGTCAGCTCAGCTCTCCTACCTTCTAAATTAGAGCGGTGAGCATGGTTTCTCTGCTCGAGTCACGTTTTGCTGCAGCAGATTCCATTCAACCTCCTGACACCAATTTGTGTGATATTTTAGTGTTTAGCACGAGACATGAAAATGGTATTCCCACCTGTGTCCTCTAGGCAGACAGCCCACTTTGAGGTTCAGCCATGTGGTTTGTGCTCATCCCAAGTCTAGTCTACTCGATTGAAATTCTCCTCCTGAAATTCACTCATTAAACTCTCCCATGATCCATCACGATGAAACTGATTCTCACAGTGTTGTCTTTTACCATTATTAATCTTTGGGGATTGATGCTCTCTGGTGCTTCTGACTGGCTCACATGATTTCAGCTATTAATCTTTATCTCAATCAAATTATTTACTGTTTTAACTTGGAAGGTCTTGCTGCCTCTGGGGCTGAATCTTATCAGCTCTGATGGCTTCGCAGTGAAAGCTATTATTTTTTTAAACCCACCAACTTTTTGGTTTGCAAGCAAATTCTACCCACAAGAATTCCTGGATAGGGATTTTTTTTCTTGAGCCCCTTTCTGAACACTATTTTCTCTCCATTTTTGTCTTCCTCCTTCCTGGGGGGCAGATAAATGTAGTACCTGAGAAATGACTTTCAAAACCTTCCCCACCAGATGCCTAATTCACAGGAGGCTACTGTGGTGGACATGACCTATTGCAGGTCTGTCCCAAGACCACCCCCCTACACACACAAACTACTTCTGGCTAATAACTCAAAATGTTAGGAGTACTAAGGCAGACCCATTCCTGGAAGATGAGAGACTAATTTATTCACCGTGTTGGCTCTAAGATTACCCCATGACATTGTGGAACCTGCTTTAGGCTGTGGGGCGGTCTGGAACACTTCCATCCAAACTTCCTCCCTTTCTAGCTCATTTGAGGTCAGATTGCAGCAAGATCTGCTCTCTCTTCCTGTCCTGGCTTCATCTGAAGACCTAGGCTTACACAGGTCTCTTTTCATCTTCCTTCAGGTAGAGACCTGGCTGCACATGGAGAGTTTCACTTTAATGGAAAATGATAGAAATGATAGCAAGGGGATGAGAGCAGTAGGTAAACCAGAAACTGATGTTCTCTCAAGGAGAAGACAATCAGTAAAATTATTAGTGGAGTGAAGTTGAAATAAATAGTTTCTAAGATAGGGTATGTGGCATTTGTTACTTCATGGATTCATTAGACTGAACACTGCCTAATTAACTTAATTATTATTCAATATTTACATTAGGATGTATTTACATACTTTTCAAACAGTTGGAGGTCCAAGATGGGAAAAGACCTGACAAATACTATAACATGGGGAGGGTACCAGTAGTGATGTACCCTGAATGTTCCTATAGATTATCATGTATTTTTTATTTTGTATCTAGGCGATTTTATTTTTAATTAAAAGATGTAAACTACTTTTAGGTTTGTGTGATAATAAAGGAGATATAAAGAAATGGGGAGGATATTAAGAAAACTAAGATTCAGGAGACAGAAAATAACCCGCTGCTTTCACCTGTTAAGGACTGGCTGAACGAAAGGTTGATCTGATAGAGCCTTGACCTTGGAGGAAGGAAAGTTGGAATCTAATCCCCAAGAAGCCAGTAATTCACACCTGCTGTCTGGTTCCATTTCCTCATTTGTACAGTTGGGTAGGAGGGGCTAGCTGAGTGTGACATGCCCCTCCCTCCCTAGATTCTTCCTGCATAATCTAGCCAGAGCCTCAACTCACTGGCTCTTGAAGGTCTGTGTTGATGAATCATGTTTCATGTCTAGAAAGTCAAATAGCCCAGAATGACTGCAGATTGTTCAAAAGGAATAAAATTCAAGATACACATACATTGGCCAGCTAAAGATATAGAAAGGGAATTTAAGAAAGGGCACAATCCCAATTGTCATCCATAAAGCGTGGATTTCATGGAGTAACTTATTCAAGCTTATTTACAGAGTTTCTGCTATTTTTTTAAGTATTGTGCTAGGTAAGGACATTGTTTGGGGATGGACTACATTAGCGTAATTCTGCAGGTGAGTCTATATCCCTGGTTACGTAATACCCTGGCAGGCCTCCTTATTCTAGTCAAAGAAGAAAGAGCTTGACTAAGCAGAGTAGTGGTAGAGAATGAATTCAGCTCTTCTCTGCGTGAAGCCCACACCTTCAAAGTTGGAACTCACTTCCTATCAGAGGGATGAAGTGTATACAGATCCAAACTAAAAGCTTTCTATCACATTGCCTTTTAACATTTCTTGCTGCTCTTAGAAAGGGGAGAGAGAATCAGATTCAGTGACACCACTTCTAATGGAGTCTTTACCTTTGAAGGCTTTTGAAGAAAGAATCACTGTACGTGCTTGCTATGAAATACTTTTTGTCTCGTAATGTCAGTTTGCTTTTTTCCAGTCACAGACAGGGATTCATCTACGGTGCTGCGATCCTGGGGTCTGGATCGATGTACTGGTGGTTCCAGGGAGGGCTCTGCCCACGCACTAAACGTTTCCAAGGTTGGTTCCCTTGCTTGTGGCAGTCTGTGTCTGTCTCAGGCCTTCTGATGCCCTGGATTGTATCTGTCTGGCATCTGACCACCTTTCCGCCTCTTCCAGGGAACAATACGTTACAGGGAAGTCAGACGGGGAAGTCAGGCAGTAGTCCCAGTGCAAACAGGGCTAACCTCTGATACTAGTAACTAACCCGTTGGTGATAGCTGAGCTGATGCTCTCCCCAGCCATCCAGAATGTCCCCCCGCACCTCCCCACCCCGCCACACACACTGAGTCCCTAGGAGAGCTGATCAACTTTGCCTTGCTCCCACACTCTGCTTCGAAGATGATACTTAATACATTTATCAGTACTGATTACACAATTATTTCCGGCTCTCTGAAAAAAATCTTGGAACATATAGGAAAGCACAAGGAAGAGAAAACAATAGATAATTTTTTCTTTTTTTCTACATCAGGGATCTTATTGCACATACTGAGCTGTTATTAATTTTTACTCAACACTGTACTTACAATATTTCCTCGCCTTTAAATCTTTTATAAGAGGAGTTTTAGAACCGCACATTATTTTATAGGCTGGATGTGCCAGACCCTATTTAACCATACTCTTGTCAGATGTTTGGAGTATTTTCCCTTTCTAACTTGTGTTTACTCTCCTGGCAGGACTATACTTGCATTCAGTTCTTTTTGCACATCTGTGATATTTTTTCCCTTAGGATAAAAGCTTCAAAGTAGAGTTGCTGGGTTGATCAGGCTATTTTACAAGTTTGGTGGGTTTATGTCCCCTACAACTGTTGGAGGAGGACCCTCGAATTTAATCTGCGTGTGGCAGGTGGCGGTGACAGTGGTGGTTTATAATGGTTAACTCGACAGGTCAGAATGAGTATTTAATTGGCATAAACATTTTGATTGTTTTTTAATTTTTTTTAAAGATTTCATTTATTATTTGAGAAAGAGAGAGAGTGAGAAGAGAGAGCACAAGCTGGGGCAGGGAAGAAGCAGACTTCCAACAGAGCAGGGAGCCTGATGCAGGACTCGATCCTAGAACCCTGGGATCTGGACCCGAGCTAAAGGCAGATGCTTAACCAACTGAGCCACCCAGATGCCCAAGATTTTGATTGTTTTTTAACAACTATGAATTTTTAAGTGTTTTCCTCTTAGGTTCACTGTCTTGTGTGTTTCCCTTTTTTTTTTTTTTCTGTTTTACTTGTCATGTTTTATGTATTGCCTGCTGTAATTAAAATATGGTTTATTACCTTGTAAACTCTTAACATAGCAGATAGTACATAGCTGTTCATCTGACTTTCATATTTTAACAATAAAATTTTTATTTTATTTTTATGAGGCCAAATATTCCCAAAATCTTTTCCATGATCTCTTCCTTTGTTTTTTTCTTTAATAATTTATTTTACTTTTTCAATGTTCCAAGATTCATTGTTTATGCCCCACACCCAGTGCTCCCTGCAATATGTGTCCTCCTCAATACCCACCACCAGGCTCACCCATCCCCCCACCTCCCTCCCTTCCAAAACCCTCTGTTCGTTTCTCAGAGTTCAAAGTCTCTCATGTTTCATCTCCCTCTCTGATTTACCCCAGTTCACATTTCCTTTCCTTCTCTCACTGTCCTCCATGTTACTCCTTATATGCCACAAGTAAGTGAAACCATATGATCCTTGACGATCTCTGCTTGGCTTATTTCACTCAGCATAATCTCCTCCAATCCAGTCCATGTTGCTACAAAAGTTAGATACCCATCCTTTCTGATGGAGGTGTAATATTCCATTGTATATATGGACCATATCTTCTTTATCCATTTATCTGTTGAAGTGCATCGTGGCTCTTTCCACAGTTTGGTGATTATGGCCATTGCTGCTATAAACATTGGGGTACATATGGCCCTATATTCACATCTGTATCTTTGGGGTAAATACCTAGGGTGCAATTACAGGGTCATGGGGTAGCTCCTTTTTTAATTTTTTAATCTTCCTTTGCTTTCTGATTACCTTATGCTGAGATGGGAATAAATGTAAACTATATTGCCTTTTTGATCTTATGATTCAGCTTTTTTTTTAAACTTTAACTGATCTGAGTTTACTTTGAAGTATAAGGAGAGTAGGTATTTAACATTTCGAGGTGAGGAGTGATCTAAGTACCAATTATGAAATATCTCCTTCAGGAATTTAAATGCTCCCCTGGACTGTATTGACTATGTTCATACTTCAAGATTTAATTCCACCCAGCTACACTTAGGTCAATACAATCATTTTAGTTACAGCACATTTTAAATTACTTTAACACCTAGCACTTCACGTTCCATGGGCTTTTCAATTTGGAAATTATCTTTTAAATTTTACTTTTCTGTCTGCTGTTTAACATGTGAGTTTCCCCCTTTGATTATATAAGCTATTGTAAATGTTCCTCGGGCCTATAACGCTAACTCTTCCGGTTGCCCTCCTTTACTACCTCGCACTGCACAAGGCTTCCATTGCAGACCACAAACCTATTAATGTGTCAATACCTATTAATCCCTATTAACACCAAACACCAGCTCTTTCCCTGCCATTCCTATTGCATTTCTACTCTTCGCCTCCCTAATTGTATGTTTGTGTCTCTCAACCTCCACAGTTAAATAGCTAAGATTCTTGGGGAAGATATGCTTACTTTTCAAACGAGAACTTCTTGTATTTTTTTTTTTCATACTGTGGGATTTGGAATGTATCTACATGTCCTCAAACCCAAAAGACATCCACGTGAACAGCAATCTCAAACTGTCATCTGCCACACGCCTCCCCTTGATCTCAGTGGAGAGAGACAATTGCTGTTCGCCCAGGTTCACTTCCCTGACAACAGCTCAGTGACCCATTCTAGAAGCTACCATCTCCTTGACTAGAGGGCTCAACTGTATTTCTCTCCTACTTTCTTCTCTCAGTTGAATAATAGGTTTTACATCAAAATCAAATGTAATGCTGTGTAACATTATCAGGGGCTTTTAATAGATTAAGTTCAATACATGTTTTGCAGGTAGGTTTTCCATCCTGTTTCACAGTTCCCTTGCCACTTGTTCTTTCAGCGGCCCAGCGTCTGTCACTGTCCAGTCTTTTCTAGATGCTGTGAGTATAGAAATCTAAGAAAACAACACTGTGGTTAAGAGCAAGAATTGGTGGACCTGATTTATATAGGCAAATAGTAAATAGCTTTGACTTTGAGCCACAGGTCTCTGTTGCAACCCATGTCTATTATTATAGTGAAACCCAGTCGTAGACAATATATAAATGAATGAGCATGGCTGTATTTCAATAGAACTTTATTTACAAAAAATAGACATCAAGCTGGGTTTGGTCCCTAGCATGTGATTTGCCAACCGCTGGTTAGAATTGCAGGTGTTGGAGCTGAGTTGCCTAAGAATGAGTTTCTGTTCACCAGTTTCTGGGTGTGTGATTGAGGGTAACTTTCCTAACCCCCCTGTGCCACAAAAATAGGGCATTCATAAAATGGGATGGTTATAAAATACACTTTCTAGAGTCCTGTGGAGGACTGAAGGGTAAGCACAGGTAAAGCTCCTCTCATCTGCGGGTCTGGGAACATCCGAAGCCCTAAATAAAGTGTCGAACGCTGTGTCAGCCTGAGCCCAGGGCACTACAGATCACTGCAGGAACATTGCTAGCATTTCTTTTCTCTTAATTTCTATTGTTTAGCACTCGGGACCTCTCCCATCCCTCCCGAAGTAAAATCTTTAAGGAAATGCCAGTGGAGAGGTCTAACTGCTGCCTGTTCTGTGGTTTTATTTCCAGAAGGGAACACAGTAGTGGCAACAGAGGGTCCTGCCAGGATTCTCTGTAACACAGAGAACAAGGTCGGCTTTGTTATAGCTCCGGACAAGCTCATCGCTTGTATTTCTTTTCACATGGTTTGCCAGTCAAGATCTATTTACTCCATGGTTTCTTGGTTAATTATTTCCAGCATGGCACTGATTGAGCTGTTAATAAAGTGTGAAGGTGCCTTGCAGACACATTCTGAGCCTTAAAGAAGCCATCTACATCTCAAGCTGCAAACAGCGGTGTCCTCCGATCCCTCCGATATTCTGGTGATAGAATCTCCAATTGTAAAATTAATCAAACTTCTTTCAGTGACAGAAATGTTAATTTAAAATTTTTGTCACAATTACCCGGAGTGTTATTGCAGCTTCTGACTTGTAATTAATTTCTCCTTCCCTTTTTCCATCACTGGGTTAGACTCCTTTGTAATAGTGATGAATAAAGTAGCTGCCTGAACTTTTTTTTATTATTATTATTTAAAATAAATCACAAGAAAAAAATTATCTCCAGGTAATCAACACCTTTTGATAAACAGGGGAACATGGGGTATTAGGTACTTTATTGTTTCTCTCTCTCTATCTTTTTAATTTGTGTGTCTTCGGTGATTGAAATGACAAGTGGAGAAAGAACAAGTGAGTCTACTCTTATGGCTGTGTTCCCGTGTGGAACTAATGTGGCTTGTGGTGTTGGTTTTTATGGGTGCTGGGGGATACCGGCAAAATCAGAGTGTGATGCTAAGAGATTATAAATTAGAATAAAAGAAACCCACAGGGGAAGAAAGGAAACAAGATGTTATGTTTACTTGAACAGTAACTAGAAAGTTTAGTGCCCGCTGGATGTAAACCAGCCCCTACCACACCCACTGTGGGCTGCAGGCCAGATGCATGGGGGAACCTGGGAGCTCACTGGAAATGCAGAATCTCAGGCCCTGCCCCAGTCCCATTGAATCAAACAAAATCCTCATGTCACCTGTATTTATTCCAGGACTTGTAAAGCCTGGAGCCCAGACTTAGAGATGAGGTATCTTGGAGGAAGGTACAAGTGAGGTTTATAAGCAAGCAGCAAAGCTCATGACACATCACTACTACTTGCACACAGAATAAGAGATCCAAGGTGCACATTGAAATTTCCGAATGTGAACGATGCAAGGAAAAGGGATGAAAAGAGACCATTACAAATAGGAACTGCTTTTCTTGTCTCCCTGCAAGAGGCCCAGTTTTCTGATGACTGTCTCCCTTCTGCCAGCCATGGGATAGCTCTATACCAGACGGTTCCCAGACATCTGACTGACTGAGTGGAAAGGGTAAATGGGAATGGAATCTACTAGACCCAACTGGAAAAGTCCAAAGCAGTTGGTATAAGAATGTCAGAAGTTTTTGTAGAGTATATGGCTTGTTTAGTTTGTTTAGCTCAAGTGATTAAGAAAGCATGAATAAGGATCTCTGACCTCTGAAATGGAATTCTTGGGGCACGGGAGGATGTTACCTGACGGAGATGCTGGAGACAGAGAACAAGTAGGTACAGCAACACTGGGACCCAAGATGGGCCATCCTCTGGGCTGTGCACTAGACAGACTGCCAAGAAGATAATATGGGCTCCACTGGAAGAACTCAGTCTGAATATGGTGGGATGACGCTCTTGGTTTCTCTCTGGGACTTGGTTTATTACTTTCTTTGTAATACACTACTTTTCTCTGTAATCCAGTCAGAGACTCTATATTTAGCTTCTATTTTGCCTCCAGATCTTACTGCAAGTAAAGCTAATGAGCAATGCTGAACTCTGGGCTGCATTCCCTGGAGTTGGGGCAGTTTGAGTGGGGCTTCTGCTGTCACTGGGGATGTGCTTATTTGTTCGCGTTGTTATTTGTAAACAAGGTAGTTAAAGAGGCTGGCTTTCAAAATCTCTGTCCTTGATAGAGAGCTCTGAGAATAAGGATTACATGCACAGTGCTTTTCTGGGGAAAACAAGACTGGCTTGGGATCTTTGTTGTGAAATCCTGTGTCAGAATTAATTAAGGGATTCACATAATTACAATTTATGCAACTAGATGGCCCCCAATGGTTTGTTTATTAATGTGGGATTAGTTTTAAAACATGAAATAACAATGAAAATACTAAATGGCCTTTTCTGGGGAGATAAAACTTAAAGAGCTAAAGAAAGCTTTGATTTAATCCTATCTTGATGGCAGTTTTGGTTAGGATGGGACCACTCCCCCCATTAAACTTTATCATGTTAGGTGTAAATCTCAGATTGGCAGCCTAAGAATGGGAGGCCCTACAGAAAGCCAGTATTATTTTAAAATCCTGGCCACATCGCGAACAAACTTTTTACAGGTGGCAAGGCTGGCAGGAGATAATTGCCAGCCCCCGGGTTCATAGGGAGGCACTCGCTTCAAGATTGGGCTCCTCTGGCCCTAGATAAACGGAGTTATCACTAACACACACATGCTGCTGAATATATTATTTCATTTACCAAATGGAGATTTAAGATGACTTTGTAACATGCCAAATTAGGTTAATTATCTTTTAAGAGTGTTTTGGAAAAAAACTGTAAATGTTCTGTTCTAAGGCTGCAGGGGACCTGGCATGAGCTGGCCTTTACTTATCTAAAAAATCACTTATTTTTTGCTCCTGCTTTATTACTGTTGCCTGCTTTAAGGGACACCCAGCAAGTGTCCCTTGAGGCACCCTCTTCCTCTGCCAGCCCAGTGTCACTTTCATGGAGACCAGGGTCCTATTGGAGTGCCTCCCCTCCCCTTCCATCTTCTCCATTCTGGTGCATGTGTGTGCGCGTGTGTGCATGCGTGTGTGTGTGTGTGTGTGTGTGCGTGTGAAGGAGAGAGAGTTGGGGGTGGGGAGGCAGAGGGAGAGTGAAAGAGGGAGAGAGAATATTAATCAGGCTCCATGCCCAGTACAGAGCCCAACTTGGGGCTCAGTCTCACAACTGTGAGATCATGACCTAAGCTGAAATCAAGAGTCAGATGCTTAACCCAGGTGTTCCAACAATTCTTGTTCTTGAAGATGTCTACCCACTTCTGTCTTCTTGACATTTTGACAAAGACATCTCAGTTCAGCAGGGAGCCTCATGAGGACAGAAGCATGGCCTCTTCATCAGAGAATCCTAGCAGGGGTACATGCTTAGGAAGCAAGCTCCCATGCTATGTGTCTAACGGGTGCCCGTGAAGTGGATCACATGATCAGAATACAGTTGGCTCTAGGAACTGCTGGTGTGTGTGAATTGTGCAGCTTCTCAGCTTCAGTGTTTTTGCTTTCTATGGGGTAGAATGACAACTCTAACATCACCTGTACGGTCCTCCACCAGTCTCCTTCTCTGCCACTCTCAATCTCCTGTTTTAGCATTTAACCCAACGGAGGGTCTCAAGACCCTGAAGGTATCGAACCCCTTCTTGCCATCACATTTCCAACATACCCTTTCCTTTCCCTGAGGAGTCCTTCTCCTCTCCATCTTTACCCTTCCTGTTTCTTTGCTGGTCAACTCCTCTTGCACTTGAGCTCTCTGCTCTGATATTCTCTATGAAGATTCGCTGAACCCTTCAATGCTGATTCAGTCTTGTGTCTGTTTACACAACATCTCATACCCCATCCCCCTAGATTATTCAGAAGTTTCATCTTCTGGACTTTGAGCTCACTGAAGCTCAGTGTCATACCTGCCATACAGATCCTCATCCCCTAGGCCATGCACAGAGCAGCTGCTCAAATGTCTGGTGTTGAAAGAAGTAGTTGCCTCTGCTTATTCATAGGGGAGTTAAATTGTCATCAGAGAGAACAAGCCTCCAGATCTGGGTGCCTCATTAAGAATGGAATATTAACTTTGGAAGAACCTCATCAGAAAGACTTGAGAGGTGCGTGGTTTGTAGAAATTCTGCCATTACGGCAGCCGAGAAATGTCGTTGTCCCGTGAGAGCAGCAATGTGCCGAGGATGACTCCTAGAGAAGACGATATTGTTATATCAGGAAACCAAGGTAATCTGACTTAAATAGCACTCTAGTATCAAAGGCAGGTGATGCTGGAAGTCTGTGAACTCCTGGAATTGAATGGAAAATCTTATGTGTGTGTGACAGTAGTTACCCATCTCTAAATATCTACCCCCATTTCGTACTCTACCTCCCACCCCTGGAAATAGGATTTCCACTCTTCTGCTTACCTTTTCTCACCTTTTATATAGTACAAGGTGGAGGACATTGCTTAGGTAACTCTGGGGGTAAAGATCCTGAATGTGTTGTTTCTTTGAAAGATCTTCAAGTATGACAAAATATTTCACCCTTTGGCATTACTACCCAAAAATTCCTTGCTGGGTACACGGGAGAACTTGTTTCAGGCAGCGTGTCAGGGATGATCTCTAAGTTTGTAGAATGGCCTAGAAATAAGAAAGGTAATTGCTGGTGATTTTCTGAACATTTCCTATGTTCTATATACCACGTTACGTGCTTTTAGGGCTTGGATCTCATTTTAATACTCATTGAAGGTCACTATTATTGTCTCCATTTTATCAGGGAGGGAAATGAGGCTTAGAGAGACTGGTCAGCACCATGCAGCCAGAAAGAGACAAAGTCAGTATTTGAACCGAAAGAGTTGGTTACTAGAACCCATACTTTTATTCCATGTGCATTGTAGGTGATCTTGCAGGCCTCATTTCACAGATAAGAAAAGTATGGGTTAGAGAAATTAAGTAACTCACCCATGATCACCCTGTTCTGTGGCTAGTAGAGGCAGGCTTGAAACCAGATCTGACTGCCAAGCCTGTGCTGGGGACCCCTAGGCTGTTCTCTTCCTGCTGGTCGTCTGCAGCTGGTGCCTTCTGGTTCAGACCTAGTTCCTTAGAGACCTCTCTTGGGGGGGGGGGGGTACTGATAATTTCCTACTTCAGCTGTACACGTTTCAGCCTGGGATAGAGCCTACCTGAGAGCTACCTTTGCTCCTCCTTCTATGAGAGGCAGTCAAACTGTGTACTCAGCCCCATTGCATCTGTGATTAATGTCACTCTCAGTGGGTGTTCTGATAGCAGTCGCCTTGGTAAATTGTCTTAAGGGGAGCTAGTGCAGTGGGACTCATTATTAGCTGTGACTGGAGGTGGAAGCATTACAAGAGTCACTGCAGGTATTTTTCCCTGAACTCCCTGGGCATAGAAGAACTCTCCGTTCTCAACTATTTTTAAGTACAATATCCTAAGCTGCAGAATGAGCTATGACACTGGACCAAGGGATCTTTTAAACAATATTTTTAATCACAAGCCATTCAAAGTGTTCTCTTCTGGCAAGAACGTTTCTCCGCATCCCTGAATTTATAGGCCAAACGTGACTATGGCTCAGGTGGATTTGGTACCTGTGAACTTATTGGCCACTGACAGGATTCATGTTCCCTGTTGACCTTCTTGAGAAGAATCTTATGTTTTTGTGCTGCAAATGGCATTGCTTGTTTTCACTCAGCAGTTATTCAATGTAGGTCAGTCATGTTCCAGGCATAGAGACATAGGTTAAATAAGACAGCTGAGATCCTTCCCGTGGAGGATCTGGGCAATAAACAGAGAAAAGTGGAAACAGTGAGGGAAGCTAGGCAATGAGCTATGTGCCGTGAAGGACATAAAGAAGGAAAGTGATACTGATTGCTTGGGTGGACCTAAAACACCAAGGACCACTGGGGTGGCCTCTTTGTGAAGCTTCTATTTATAGGAAAACTGAAATAGGAGAGAAAAGCAGAGGTAAGCATGCCAGGCAGAGGAACTAGTATGTACAAAGACCCTGAGGTGGGGAAAATCTTGTAAGTGTTGAGAAACTAGAAGCAGAGGATGCCAGCTGGAGAGTGGGGCAGGAGAGGTTGTTGTTATGTAGGATACTGTTGCAGAAGTAGGTGGAATCTGGGTTTTGCAGGACCCTGCAGGTGTTTGGTGTATTTGCAGGGACGTTGGTAAGCCACTGGAGCATTTTAAGCAGAGAATTTATGTGATATCACTGATTTTAAAAGCTCCCTGTAGCTATTGTGTTACAACTGTGTTGGATTGAAAACTACAAAGTATCACTGAAAGAAATTTTAAAGAACGTAAAGAGAAAGACATCTTGTGTTCATTAATTGGAAGACTAACTAGCATGAAAAATGATAAGGTTACCCAAAGCAATCTACAGATTCAATGTAATCCCAATTTAAAAAAATCATTGCATGGGCGCCTGGGTGGCTCAGAGGGTTAAGCCTCTGCCTTCAGCTCAGGTCATGATCTCAGGGTCCTGGGATCGAGTCCCACATCCAGCTCTCTGCTCACTGGGGAGCCTGCTTCCCCCTCTTTCTCTGCCTGCCTCTCATCCTACCTGTGATCTCTCTCTCTGTCAAATAAATAAATAAGTAAAATCTTTCAAAAAATCATTGCATTTGAGGAAGAGGAAAAAAACAATCCTAAAACTTACATGAAATTGCAAGGGACCTCAAATAACCAAAACAATGTTGAGAAAGAACAAAGTTAGATCATCCAGATTTCCTGATTTTAAGAGTTACTACAAAGATGAAGTAATCAAAATGTGTCATATTGGCATAAGGACAGATGTATAGGTCAATGGACCAGAGTAGAGAACCCAGAGGGAAACTCTGGCATTTAAGATTTAATGATTTTTGACACAGATGCCAAGATCATTCAGTGGGAGAGAAAAAAATGTCTTTTTATGAAATGGCGCTGGAAAAACTGGATAGTCACATGCAAAAGAATGAAATTGGACTTTTTCTTTACAAGATACACAAAATTAACCCCAAATAGACCAAAGATATAAATCTAAGAGCTAAAACAATGAAACTCTTAGAAGAAAATAAAGGAAAAGGTTTATGACATTTGACTTGACAATGACTTATTATTTTTTTTTAATATGACACTAAAACCACAGGCAAAAAAGAAAAATAAGACTTCATCAAAATTAAAAACTTCTGTGTATGGGGTGCCTGGGTGGCACAGTCTGTTAAGCATCCAAGTCTTGATTTTGACCTGGGACATGATCTCAGCTCATGAGATCTCCATCTTCAGACCCATGGACCCGTGTCAGGCTCTGGGCTCAGTGGGGAGTCTGCTTGAGAGTCTCTCTCTCCTTCACCCTCTCCCCTTCCCACGTGTGTGCTCTCTTTCTCTCTCAACTAAATAAATCTTATAAAAAAGAAAACCAAAAACATCTGGGCAACCAAGAATACTACCATGCAAGTGGAAAGGGAACCAACAGTGAGAAAATGTCTGTTAATCATATATCTGATATGGGTTTAATATCTAGAATATATTAAAAACTCTAATTCAACAACAACATAACCCAAATAAACCCAACTTTAAAATGGGCAGTAACTTGAATAGCTATTCCTCCAATGAAGACATATAAGTGGCCAACAAGCACATGAAAAGATGAAGAGAAAACATTACTATTCATTAGGGAAATGCAAATCGAAACCACAATGAGATACTATGTCACAAATGTTAGGAAGGTGGTTATAAAAAAACAGAAAACAGTATATGGAGAAATTGGGGCCCTTGTACATTGCTGGTGGGAATGTAAAATGGTGCAGCTGCTTAGGAAACAGTATGGTAGTTCTTCAAGAAATTAAACAGAGAATTACAATATGATTCAACAACTCTACTTATAGATTTATACTCCAAAGAATTTAAAGCAGAGACTCAGACACTTGTACATCAGTGTTCTTAGAAGGATTCTTCACAAGAGACAAGATAGAAAAAACCCCCAGCGTCCATCAAAAAAAATCAATAAAAGAGTTTGCTATGTGTGTATATACATGTACATGTGTATGCATATATGTGGATTAAAAAGTTTGTACATACACACACTGAAATCTTATTCAGCCTTTAAAAAGGGGGCAATTCTAGCACAGGCTAAAACATGGATGAATCTTGAAAATATGTCAAGTGGGATAAGGCAGACACAAAAGGATAAATACCATATAAGTCTACTTCTGTGAAATATCTAGAATAAGCAAATTCATAGAGACAAAAAGAATAGCTGTTTCCAGGGGCTAGGGGAAGCTATTATTTAGTGGATACAGTTTGGTTTGATAAAAAGTTCTGGCGATGGAGAGTGGTAACGGCTGCACAGTATTCTGAGTGTATGAAATCACACTGGATTCTACCCGGTACAGTGGAGGCAGTGACCAATTTTATGTTGGGTATCTTTTACCACAATTAAATTTTGGTTTGGAAGAAGGGAAATAATATAAACAGGCATAGCAGTAAGGAGAAATTTTGCGTAGTTAAGAGAGGAAGATGTTTCATTTTAGATGAAATGAAGAGAGAGATTTTTTTGGATGTGTGTCATTTGTAGAGTTGGTATATCAACCATCAGAGGTTTTTTAGTTTTTATTTTTTTTGTTTTTTATCTTGAGCCAAGATAGAAATACCTCTTATTGAAATATATTTTGCTTTGGGAAGATTCTATCATTACAGTGGCTCAACTACCAGTACTACTTGCCCAGTTTGAGTAAGAAGTTCATCAGCTGTTAAGTTACTTGCATTTATTCTTCCCATCTCTATATTCATCCCTTGGTGATTCTTTTACCCTAGGTTTACCTGTCTGGGACAAGAAAAACTAGTATTGGGGCGCCTGGGTGGCTCAGTTGGTTAAGCGACTGCCTTCGGCTCAGGTCATGATCCCGGAGACCCGAGATCAAGTCCCACCTCGGGCTCCCTGCTCGGCGGGAGGCCTGCTTCTCCCTCTCTCACTCTCCCTGCTTGTGTTCCCTCTCTGGCTGTGTTTCTCTCTGCCAAATAAGTAAAATCTTTAAAAAAAAAAAAAAGAAAAAAAAGAAAAACTAGTATTAGTGTTTAAGGGTCTCTGACTGCATAGTCTTAACCTGTAAATAAATTCCCCCAAACTCTCAGCAGGCAATTGTTTTTGAGAAGGCAAGTTAGCATATAAAATATTGATTTTAATGTAGTATTTGCAATGCAAATTAGCTCTTCAGAACAGGTAGAATTTTTTTGTTTTGTTTTGGGCATCCTCAAAGGATGACAAAACGGCTCCCATGTCTTACCAGCTCGTGTCTCTGAGATTTACACAAAGAGGATCACATTGGAGGCCCAGGCACAGAGGCTTGGCCAAATGGTCACAATTTCCTGAAGTGATAATTTTTCTCCCTGTGCCAAAAGGAGAGTCACAATGAATATTGTGGAGGTTCATTCTGAAATGTATACTGCTTCCAAAGCCTGTTCATTAAAACAAAGAGAAATCCTTTAATGGCTCCTGCGTGTAGATTGGACCCTACTTTCTAGAGCGGAACAGCTGTGTTGGGATTAGAGCGAGTAGGCAGACGGCAGTGCCTTGTGTGGGCCTGATGAGCTGATTGGAAGATGATTAGCAGGGTTTGGGCAGCCACTGTGGGACTGAGAAGCTGGTCCCAAAATGTCTCATACTCACTACCAACATCAGAACAGGACCATGTGTCAGTAGGGACCCCAATCCACAGATATTGAGTTGTAGTCTAAGGGAAATAATCCCCTTTAGGAGGTGATGAGTGTATAGGGGTCTTTGCAAAAGATCTCATGGTTAGTTTCTTTTTTACTTTTATAATCACACAATCTTTCCAAGCTGTCTTGAGTTTATGGGGGGAAAATACTCATAACTCCTATTATTGAAAAAACCTGTGGCAATTGTAGTGAGTTATCAAAGAATGTTAATTAATGTGTCAGGAGCTATAGGTCTGTCATAAAATGAATTGTGTTACCCTAAAATTCATGTTGAAGCAATCCCCCAATATGGTTGTGTTTGGAGATAGCAATTTTAAGGATGAAATTAAGGTTAAATGAGGTCATAAGGCTGGGGTTCTAAACAAATAGGATTCGTGTCCATATAAGAAGAGAGAGCAGGGCACCTGGGTGGCTCAGTGGGTTAAAGCCTCTGCCTTCGGCTCAGGTCATGATCTCAGGGTCCTGGGATCGAGGCCTGCATCAGGCTCTCTGCTCAGCAGGGAGCCTGCTTTCTCCTCTCTCTCTGCCTGCCTTTCTGCCTGCTCCTGATCTCTATCTGTCAAATAAATAAATTTTTAAAAAAAGAGCAGAATTCTAGAGGTTGGGGGCACAGCAAAAAGGCTGCTATCAGGAAGCTAGGAAGTTAGGTCTAACCAGACACCAACTCTCAGGGCACCTTGACCTTGGGCTTCCAGACTCCAGAACCATGAGAACAGAAATTTCTGTTGTTTAAGCTACCCTGTGTGCGGTATTTTGTTTTAGCAGCCTGAGCCCACAAATGCAGGATCCAACATAATTGATCCCTCCATTGTAATCCTCACAACCAATAAGATAGGTAGTATTTCCCCAATTTTACAGATGAGGACACAGACTTTGAGTTGAAGGCAGCCTTTCATCTTAAAGTTTGTGAGTCCTACTTTCACTAGAGAAAATAGACATTCTTGCTTTAAATGGCTTACTTTCTGTTACTCTGCTACTGGATGTGGTGCTTTACCTTCCCTGTATCATCATCACCAGCTAGGGCAGCTAGTACCTAACAGGTCCTCATAACTTCATTGAATGAAAGATGTTGAGGCACGGCAGGTGAAAGTTAATGTGGAGTTATTTGAGTCACCAACTATCTAATTTTATTGATTTAACATATGTTTATATTTTCTCTGCTTAAGCATTGCCCAAATAGAAAATTCAGCTGCATTATCATGAGTGATTGACTAAATGTATCCTGAGGGAAAATTTATGGTTCTTGGACAATTCACTGCAAAGAAAAGACACAGAAAGACAACCTGGCGTGACTGAAGATTTTAGGCAGAGAAGTGGCTCTTTGTATATTTTTAAAACTAAGAAGCTCATTTATGTCAACAGCGTATTCTATAGGTAATCTAGCTCACTTGACTCCAGAATTGAGTTGTTGGATGCAAAAAAGAAAAAAAAAAAACCAAACCTTTTGATCCTTGTTCTCAGCTATTTTTATTTCCTGGTGACTGACACGAGTGAACCCTAAATATTTGGAAAGAAAATATTGCCCAGCTGACATTGTTCTAGTTCTTCTGAAGAGCATCAGATATTCCTTGATCCTATTCCATGCCTTTTTCCCCTTAGCTCTGGAAGAAAATTTTCTCAAGTGAGAGGCATATGTACATGCCTTTTGCTGTCCTTTGCAGTACTGTTACTAAAGGAGATAAATTATTCTTCTCTTCTTAGACATCAGTTCATGATGACAGAGCTAAATACATTAAAAATCCCAATTTTGAAGACCAAATTCACTGGGACCTTTTTGCTTTCTAGTACCTAGCCTTATATTGTCACGGGGTAGCTGGGCAATAAGAGTTGTTAAACCAACAGAGACAATCTTTAAAGAGATTTTCAGTCTCAGGTGAACAGAACTTCAGAAAACTTGATATATGACCATCCAAAATGAGCAAACACAGAATATCTTTTAGATGTTGACTCCACCATACTTAGATATTTAAATAGTATTTACATCCAGGGAGAGATTGGGATCAGGAAACCTGAAATTTGAATATTAGTACATCATCTTAAATAGTGTATTTATATGGCTAATAAAACAATAAGATTCATTTTAGAGATTCATAATCCAACATCAGTTCTCAATATTTCATTTCTTAAAGTGAGATCAGTCTCTTTCCTCATGTTTTCTTCTTGTCAAAAATCTCCTAACCCTTTCACTGCCTTTGAAGTGATACCTAAGCTTTAGTATGCCAGAGCCGGAAGGGAGCAGAGAGGAGTCAGAATTCAACCCTCTGATTTTACATACAAGGAAGTTGGATTAACTGATTTGTCCAAGGTCACCTACCTGTTAATGGCAGGCTCAGGACCAAAACCCAGACGTCCTGATTCCCAGGAATTACAGACTGCTTCCAGTCTCATAAAGGAGTAATTGCTTCCATCATTTGAAATGGAGATATGTCTAAATACTGCTGGGTTCAGTCTCATCCCAGGATGGATGTGTAATTGTCTAAGGCATCATCTATTATTCTGCCAGAGATTCAACACACCGCTCAGTGGGAAACCAGCTCTAATTTAAGTCAGCGCAAATGACGTGTTTTTTTCTATTGCAGGGCATGACAAGTTTCAGAAATAATGAGCTCTACTCACCAGACTTCTTTTTGGCTTGAGTATTGTACTCTAGAATCATTCTTACTAATATCCTCTAAGGAGCTGAAGGGTTATACATGGGTTCTCAGAGCCATGTTTTATTATAAGGATCATTCATACCGGTTATGCATAAGCACATACCAATAGAAAGAGAAATTTGCAGTATTGCGTGCATGTGTTTAACTGAATGTGGAATGGTGTACCGAGGTTTGAGATCATATTAAGGTTTAGTCCTCATTTTTATGTAAACCCTCTCTGGCCTGAGGCATTTTTCTCATTATAACCCTCCCTGCTGCAATTTCCTGCCACAAAGGGAGTTTATGGTCATGACTGGCTGTTTTTCAACTCATTGAAAAATATCAAAAGGTGGATAGTTTATTAATGTTAAACATTTGAGCATCTGGTTGAAATGGAGGGGTGAAAACAAGTGTTCCTACAAACTCTTTCATCTAGGGAAAGAGATAAAGTCCTTGTGTTAGCCAAGCTCCACACTGTCACACAAATGCCACTACCTTCTCCCCAAATACTTTGTATCTCCTGTGTGACCTAAACAATGTTTCGTGACCCTTTTGAGACACATTTGTTCAAAGCCATAGGCTTTCTCTTCCTACCTATCCTTGATACCTATGGACACACCTCCCCAGGGTTGCTCATAATTTCAGAGGCTTTAGTGATGCTTTGGAGGCTATCCAGGGGTCCTGAGTAAGGAAATCCCAGGTTGTGTGTTAACATTCTTTATCCTAGAATCCAGAACTGAAAAGCTTTGGAGAAAATCACCTTTGATTTCCTGAGATTTAAACTATGAAAACTGGTCAATATCTAATTACAGTCCACAGCAACTGAAATAAATTTCTTATCAAAAATTATTCTATTGAATAGTAGATGTATCATGCCAGACAACCTGGACATTTTTGAGATAGCCTTACCAAGAAGTATATGGTCTAGTTAGGGACGAAATCAAACTAGCACATAAAATGGTTAATCACAAAGTATCATACCCTAACATCTAGAGTTCAGAAGACAAAGCAATCTCTTTGGGTCAGAGTGATGAAGAAAATCTTTCCAGAGTGAAAGGAAATAATCTGTTGTGTGAAGCACAGATAAGCTTTCGGTAGATGGTAGGAAGGATGAAGGGATGTGGAAGGGTATTTTGAGCAAGAGAATAGTGCATTAGCAAGGCTGTTGGGGAGAATTTCAAATCAACAAGAATGTGAATAATGATGAGTATATGAAGTAATTTTTTTTCAATTCCGAAGCATCACCTAACATAAGTCTTCAAAGCTGGTGGTACTATTGACCTAATTCTGATGAGGAGGAGTGGTTGTATATATAAATATATGTACATGTGTATAAATATAAAGTAAATTGGCCACAGTTTGGAGTTAGACATACATTGTTTATTGAATGATGCGTTGTGCTCTCAGCTAAAAGATCTGTTCATTTTAACCTTGTCTCTGCAATTCTTTTCAATTTGATGTTATTTTCTGGGTGTCAGCAGCTCTTAATGGGACACCCAATATGTCTTCAGCTTATGCTGCAATCTGTCTTGTCTTTTTTATGCTTTTTCCCATGGCTAATAAATATAAAAGTTAGATTTTGTGTATTTGAAAATGCAGATCCCTGCTTTTGCATATCCATATATGCTTACATATGTGCAAAAAAATAGGAAAGGTATCTGGAGGTTTTATTCTAACTTATTGGCAGTGGTTGCCTCTAGGGACTAAGGTTGGAAGATAGCAATGGTAAGAGGGGAACTTTATTTTATTCTACTTACTGCTATATTGTTTGAACTCCTTACAGTGAGCATATATTACCTTTGTAATTAAAGAAAAGGAGAAAAGGGGAAATAAATGGAATTTGACATACATCTAAGTAATATGAAGCCCTTTCATCCTTTTGAAGGTACAAAGAAAAACAATTGGGCCTCAAGGGAAATTTATTTTACCAGAACCTTACTTTTTTTTTTTCTTTAATCATGTAATGAAGCATCTTACCCTGGATTTCCAGTAAGCTTGCCTTGTTTAAATATGCAGGTCTCTGCTAATAATTTATGGTAACTGGAAGTGGTATTTGTTAGACTGACATCTCTTCCACACACTGGCTTGTATATGTGCTTAGGTGATGTTGATTCCCTTCACTTTCTCGCTGTAGTATTTGGACTTCTGAAAATGATGCACTGGCTTTCCCATAATCTCTCTCTCCTCTATCCTAGGATTAAGGAGAGGAGTCTTTCCTTCACTGTGCCCTAGGGCTGAAGGATGCCCTATAGAACCATGATTTTGATGTCAGACTAAAGACTAGATATGCAATTTTGTTTCCTCCTGAGCTCAATGATGGTATGGCAAAAAAAAAAAATATTCTCCCAAATGTATTTGCTCCAAATACCTGACTCATCAGTCTAAAAAATCACATTTAATGAAAAATAAAAGGCAAGAATACACAGAAACACTTAAAGATGAAGTGCAAAGAAGGCCGGAATATGGATGGCCTCTATTTTTGGCAACATTACATTGTTCCAGGAAGTAGACAAAGAATGGTAAGGAAAGAGTAACCATATACATTTGGGTTAAGTATAATAAGTGGAAATAATAATGTAGAAGCAGTATGGCATTGAGTAAAGAACATGACCTCTCACAGTCCGAATCCTGACTCTTCAACTTAAAACTGTGTGACATTGGGCAAGTTACTTAGCTTCTCTGTGCTTGAGTTGTGATGAAAAATATAAATTAATAAATATGTCAAGCATATAATGAGTTTTTAATGGTTGCCAGATCCTGAACTAAGCGTCTTGTATATTCTCTAGTTTATTCATCAGAACCTTATAGGGGATTTTATGACTGCTCCTGTTTCACAGTTGAGGACCACAAAGCTCAGACAGAATGAGTAGGCACCAGAAACAGAATTTAAATACAATTATATTTCAGAGCTCATGCTCTTAAATATAATCATCTACCAGAGATAGAAAGGAAGGGATAAGGAAATTCTAATACCAAACAAAGCATCTAATCCATGGTTTAAAATATTGTAGGTAGATGATATGATAATTGTCTTTCTCCGATTGACTTATTTCATGTAGCGTAATAGTCTCAGTTCAATCCATTCATTGCAAATGGCAAGATTTTGTGGGGGTTTTGATGGTTGCATAATATTCCAGTGTGTGTGTGTGTGTGTGTGTGTGTGTGTGTGTGTGTGTGTGTGTGTGTGTGTACACACATCACATCATCTTTATCCATTTATCTGTTGAGGGACATCTAGGTTCTTTCCATAGTTTGCATAGTTTGGCTACTGTGGACATTGCTGCTTTAAACATGTGGGTGCACGTGCCCCTTCGGATCACTACATTTGTATCTTTAGGGTGAATACCCTGTAGTGCAATTGCTGGATCAAGAGGCAGGGCAGGGGAGTCCTGGGGGGAAGGGAGGAAAAAAAATGAAACAAAATGGGACCAGAGAGGGAGACAAACCATAAGAGAATCTTAATCTCTGGAAACAAACTGAGGGTTGATGGAGGGGAGGGAGGTGGGAAGGATGGGATGGCTGGTTTATGGACATTAGGGAGGGTATGTGCTATGGTGAGTTCTGTGAATTGTGTAAAGACTGATGATTCACAAGTAAGTGAAACCATGTGATACTTGTGGTGCATAAGGGATAATATAGAGGACAGTAGGAGAAGGAAAGGAAATGGGAAGTAGGGTAATTCAGGGAGAGAAATGAAACATGAGAGACTTTGGACACAGAAACAAACTGAGGGACTTGGAGGGAGGGGATGGGACAGACTGGTGGTGGGTACTGAGGGCACTTACTGCATGGAGCACTGGGTGTGGGGCATAGGCAATGAATCTTGGAACACTGAAAAAATAAAATAGGGGCATCTGGGTGGCTCAGTTGGTTAAGCGACTGCCTTCGGCTCAGGTCATGATCCTGGAGACCCAGGATCAAGTCCCACATCGGGCTCCCTGCTCAGCAGGAGGCCTGCTTCTCCCTCTCTCACTCCCCCTGCTTGTGTTCCCTCTCTGGCTGTGTTTCTCTCTGTCAAATAAATAAAATCTTATAAAAAAATAAAATAAAATAAAATTTAAAGTAAAAAAAAAAAAAGACATGATTCAAAGTCCTGTTCCCTGGATGCAAATAATACATTATATGTTAATTTAAAAATACTATTGGGGCGCCTGGGTGGCTCAGTTGGTTGGGCGACTGCCTTCGGCTCAGGTCATGATCCCGGAGACCCGGGATCGAGTCCCACATCGGGCTCCCTGCTCGGCAGGAGGCCTGCTTCTCCCTCTCTCATTCCCCTTGCTTGTGTTCCCTCTCTGGCTGTATTTCTCTCTGTCAAATAAATAAATAAAATCTTTAAAAAAAAAATAAAAAAAATAAAAAAAAATAAAAATACTATAGGTATAATGGGTGTAGGGTTACCTGTTGGGGTGATGAGAAACTTCTGGAATTAGATCATGCTGGTGTTGGCATAGTATTATGAATGCACTTAGTGCCACAGAATTGTTCACTTTAAAATGGTCAATTCTCCCTTCAGGATATTTTACCACAATAATAAAAAGATAGCTGTCATGAGGACAACAGCCCCTATGCAAAGAATATGTTGATTGCTAATCTTTGTTACCAATTTCCACAGACAGGGTGCATTGAAACAACTGTCCCTCTTCTCCTTGAGTTTGATGTCTATTCCTGAAACAAGAATACTTCTAGCTTTATTACAAAGGCATTCAATGCAAAATCTGAGTGTAATGAAATCTCCCTGTGGCAAGCCCATCACAACTGTCCCTCCTATAAGTTGAGAGGCGTAATTGCATTTTCTTCCCTGATAATAAAGTTCCTTGCATATTTTAAATTCTGAAGTGAGAAAGCAGGAAAGTGAAGAGTCCAGGAGGGATTTTGTTTTCTGTGAATAATAATTTAACAAGACTGAAGGCAACATGAAGAGGAATGAAATTAAGGGGAAATATTAAGAAATATAAATTAAGCATAATTTGTTTTTAATTTTGTTTTTACTGAAGACTGTAGAGTCCATTGTCTACTTGCTGGAAAAGAAAAACGTGTTTAAAAATTCTTCATAGTTGTTTGGCACCAAAGCTTTAGGTAAATTTAATCTTCTAGTGAAGAGGGGCTAACAGTTGACTATATGGTGTGGTTATGTCAGTTTAATTATGAAATGAAAATATTGTTGACCTATTGGGGTGGTGACTTAATTGATAGTCATAAGGAAACTATTAAGGGTAGACTTGGCTGAGCTTGATTCTTTAAGAGCTTGTTTGTCTTATTTTTCTTATCACATTTAACCCAAAACAGGGATATCAGATTAAATCATAAAATTTACATTGGCAACATAAAACAGAAAATTGTTTTTTTTTAATTGTTACTTAATTTTTTTTCCAGTGTTCCAAGATTCATTCCCCATTCCCCACACCCAGTGCTCAATTTTATTGCACTAAATGAAAAGAAATCCTGTGTTATGGATTGGAAGAGAGTTTTATTAAAACGGCAGTGCTACCCAAAAAACAAAAAACAAAAAACAAAAAAAAAACACAGAAAATTGAAAAAGATCCCCTTGTACCCTTTTTCCTTATTTTTTAGCCATGAAGAGGAGAGTGAAGGCATCTTTTATTTAAAACAAAAAAAAAACAAAAAAAAACAAAAAAAAACAAAACTGGTCTCATGAAGAAATACCTTGAGAAAGTTAAAAGAATTTCTGTCTTGTAATTAACCAGTGCAAATGTGGTGTGCAGAAACGGATTCTGACATACTGAAAATGAGTGGTACTTTTGCAGATAAACAAAAGAAAGAGGGCAGGAAAATGGAATAGGCTGTTGTTGCCACAAAAAAAGACCTGGTCATGGAGCCCCAGACTCACTAAGACCCAAAGAAATCCAACACCAGATCCTCACCATTATCCTCTCAAACTGTATTTTATTCCTTAATAACTTACCAGAGGATACTCACAGGATGATGGTATGAGCTGCTAAATTCTCTGGTTTCAAGGAAATAGGTTTCATACTTGGGAACCATGATATTGCTTTTACTGAATTTGGAAATGGTGAGTGAGCCAAAGATACCAGGTGGGCTGACTAAATCCACCAAGGGACTTATGGTCACATTACCATGAAGGTCATCAAGCCAAGAAATTATTTTTGGATGTATTCCTTTTATATATCCAAAGGATACAGTGCTTTTTAATCATAGTTACTCCTAAAACATTGGTCATGTCACTCTGCTAATTTTGGAGGTGGGGGGATAAACATTTAACATTTTTTTGGTGACAAACTGAAAATAATCTTCAGAGATTTTTGCGGCTATTTTTAACTCAGACTTAGAATTGTGGAAGTCTTATGATAAAATTGACTTGTAGTCTAAAAAAAAATAGTACGTACATTGGTACTGTCATTATAAAGTCAGCATCAGTGTTTTTGAACCTGTTTTGAACGTGTTGGTGAGGTTGGGGTGGAGTATGGAAGCAGAGAAAAGGTGATCTCCAGAGGGCAATTTCTGGAAAATGATATGTGGCCTCATCCCTCATGTCTCCTTTTCTTCCTGAAGCTGCCGCCACTCATTTTGGAAGTGAAGAAACAAAATGTGTGGGGAAGTAGAGAAGGGTTCTGGTAACAGGCTGGATTTTGATCATTGTCTTATTATATTTCCTAGTTCTTTGATGGAAGATGAGATGGCAGATCCAGTTGTCAAGCTGCTTGGATGGTGTTGGATTCAGGTAAATAAGTGCTTTTTCTTTACATTTACTAATGGGAAACCAAGAACCCAGTCCCCCAAAGATTGGATGTAGGCTACCACCAAATAGTCTAAGCTAAAGAATGGTTACTATTTGCTTTATTCTGAAAAACATACATGGGGAGCAGCATTCATATTTTGACTTACTTGGTTTCACTCATTCCCAGGATGATAAATGTTCTCCTTATGGGATAATATTGTATGCTTTTGAAGGTTTGAATCATTGAATTCTACAAAGTGTTGCAGGGTGTATTGTCTCTCAACATTTATCTGATATTACTGTGATCTGGGTCTTAATCTGGTGGTCTAGAATGGTTACATTGGTTCAAGATGCCAGTCACTATCAGAAATATGCTATCATATTCACTGCTCTACCATTAGCCTTGCACTGGTGATATTAGGCTTTGTGATTTCTGTTTAAATAGCCTAAGATGCATCAGCAGCAGAATGTTACTATTACTTTTTCTTAGACATAGGAGAATGGTGTTTGTTAAAAGGTGAAACATGTCACTTCTTGTCCTGCTTTCTGTTTTTATAAATAATAAGTGGTGTTATGGGCTCTCTGGTGATCCTAGAACATTTTGCTTATGTTAATGTAGAATGGGATGTTGCTAATTTAGGGAAGGATGAAAAAGATAAATATGTCTTACCAAGAAAATACAATCATGTCCTGGAGCTAAACTTGGGCTGTATTTTCCTTGTTCTAGAGTTTTATTATCTATATTTTGGGGATAAGAGGTTAGAGCCTGGCCATGAAGCAGTTATTTAATTGTTGCCTAGATGGTGAAACTGATTTCTAAGAACCTACCTTCCTTTGCGCCCTAGGTCCTTGATTTGTGTTCTCAGTACCTTGGACAGTTCCCCCATTAGCCCTCTATGAAATAATGGTCCTCAAACCCTGTGGTCTCATATCCCTTACACCTAGAAATTATTAAAATACTCCAAAGAACTTTAACTATTTATCATATTAAAATATTTTAAATATTTACCATATTAAAAATTAGAAGAAATCTTAAATTTATATATGTATTTTTAAGCTAATAAACCTTTACATAATAACGACATTTTTCAAATGAATAATAGCTGTGTTTTCCAAAACACAAAGAAATTGGTGAGAAGAGTGGCATTGTTTTACAATTCTGCAAACCATTTTAGTATGGATTAACAGAAGACATATTCTTTTATCTGCCGGTTGCTTTCAATTTGTTGTGATAGGTTCATGAAGGTTGAAGTATATGAAGAAAATATGGTCTCACCCAAATGTATAGCTATAAAAGAGATGACTACTTTAATGTCTTCTTTTGGATAATTACGGGTATTTTTCTTTGATAATACACCTAAATTTGACAAGTGGTAGTTTTTCAAAGCTATTTGCCGTATGAAATCTGAGCCCATATGAATTAATGTTTTACATTCTGTAAAATTAAAATCAGTTGATCTTCTGTTACTTTGAAAGGGTCTTTTACTTATGAAATATTTTGTAACATGCATTGATTACTTGGAAAATATTGGTGCATATCTTCCAAATGTTGACACATTTCAGTGTACAATATAAAATTATATTCATTAAAATCACAATCCACCTTTATGAACTTAAGAATACTTATGAACATATGAACCTATGAACATAAAGAATAAAATCTTTATGAGCTGAGAACCTTTTAAAAAATAATTTTTCCAAAAAAAAAGCCCTTAATTTTGCTTGAAAGTTTAAATTTCAGCATTGGCAACAAAGACTGTAAGTTCCCCTTGAAATGAGAGTTTCACTGTCTTCAGTTTAGAAAAAAATGTCTGCCAAATACCCAAGTATCAGTACCATTGTGTGTCCATTGTTCTTTCAAGGAAAAATTGTGTTCCATTAAAAAAGTGGTTAGTTCAGCTCTTTGCTCAATCACACAAGTGCTTTTCCTTGAGACAACAATCCTACTTCAGCTGGCGACAAAAGTGGGTTATGCAACTTCTCTATTTTGTCATACAGAATAGTAAAAAGATGTGTACTGAAGGGGGTCAAGATTTAAAAGGGGTTCAACATTTTTTAATTCTCTTATCAAGTACCTTTTAAAAAGTGAACTCCTCTTCCTTTTTCTGCATGCCATGTGTCAGGAAGAGTTGGGAGGAGGGAGTGCTGCTGACAGAGATTGCCTTGATTTGTGCTAAGCCTCTTAGTTTTCTCACAGTTACTTTGGCATTATTGGTATAAAGGTCAACAGGGTAAAAAATGCAATGTATTAGGTTTATCACAACAATAATTTTGACATTGTGGCTTCCCTCCAAGGTTCTTTGGACCCCATTTTCTCCTTCCTCTGGGATTCTGGGACCACACTTTGAGAATTGTTGCTTTGGAGTAACATTTTGTTCTGCAATAGTAATCCTTTGTGAATTTTTTCCCTTTATTTTCTTTTACGGTTAACTCTGAATTTCACTAAGTCATCAGCTATGCTGGGATGCCCATCCAAGTGTTTTACCTTTAGTGAAATATTTATCTCTAAGTGGACTGCTTAGCAGATGTTCCCACTGAAAAATAAGTTAAGGTAGATACTCTCTGAGAAGAAAAATATTAAAGAGCATTGATCCAAACCTTTAGTGACTAGGTAATATTATTGTGATCTAATCACAATGGCAGAATGTTCCTCAGACGTCAAAACGAACAGCTCCATAATTTTCACAGTGTGCTATGTGACAGATGGCAAAAACTGTTTTGATTTTCCCCAATATCTGAGGAGCAGCAAGTAGAGCCTGTGCCTCCCACTTTACTCTCACTCTTTGTCATCTCTGGTCGGCCTGACAATACACTGATTTTTACCTCTGTGATCTGTTCTCTGGATGACTATATTTTCAATAGCTACTTAGTATAAAAATAAAATGTGCAGGTCCCATCAAATAAACTAATTAAGGTTTAGAAAGTGTCAAAATCCAAAAAGCCAGGAGGAACAGATTAGGCACTGAGTATAAAGACACACAGACCTGACACCTCATGTGTTGCCATGGCAACAGGAGAATCACTATCCCTCAACTGGGCAGATAGTTGACAGTAATTTTTGCTGGGTCAGAGAATTAGGAAGAGAACCACCTTCTGCTATGCAAAGAATTTCTCATTTTTTAACCAAGAGCTTCTGAGGATTTGTAAATTCTTATTGTAAACTTGCAGTCAAGGCTCGGAGAAAGTGATGTCCATGGTGTTGGAGAAGGCCCTTACTTTGTAAAAGGGAAATTGTTGATTGCTGCATTTTCTTAAGATGCTCCCACTATCTTCTCTAAAAATCAGAATATGAAGACAGGTGTTTCTTATACATACTGTTCTCTACAAATGAATGCTTAACATATGACTGAAAGCTGGCATGTGTTATCTCTTTCTTCTATTTATGATTAACCATAACAGGCAAAGAATTTCTGCATACGATCTGATCTTCACTACTGTCTTTTCACGTTAGAAATTAGTATTTTCCTGGATGTGGTGTCACAAATGCTTTGACATCCCATCCTGGCTACAAAAGAGATTGGCTTAAACCTTACTTTATATTTTGTGGAAGTTTGTCATTTAGCAGAAAGAGAGCCTCAATGTTAACATCTATTTTTCCAAACATCCTTTTCAGCACAGCTAGTTTCTGAGTTAATTGGGACCTAATAATATCTGACCTAGTAGAACAAGATATTTCGTATTAAATCCATTTAAAGAAAAATGGTGCTCTACACAGTGTGTAATGGAATGGATGATAAATTGCAAATGGAAAGCAAAAATATTTATTGTTACTGTTTTCCACGACTTCTTACTCTGAGAGTCCAAATGTTTGTTTCTCTTTCTTCTTTTCTTTCTTTTCCTCTCCCTTTGACATAATGAAACTGTTTTGAAACACTAGCCAACAGTCAATATATAACTGAGTCACATAAAGTTCTATATGTCTTTTCAGTAATGATTCCTGATGGCTCTCTCTTAAGTGGTGCAGTTTGATATTATGGTGAAATGAAAATATGGGCTTCAATTTTAATACAAGGGCATTAACAGAAATGTCATCCCTAACAAATTAGTCACTGGGAAATCTGCCCGGTAGCCAGAGAACCATGTTCGTTTTGCCTTTTGCTGTAACTTATATAAACAAAACCACGTAATGTAAATGCCTTTGGGTTAGATTCCCACTTGAGAGGCAGGTGACAGGTTTCAGTGGGAAAACGGGGAGAGACAGAGTTTTTGTTTGTTTGTTTGTTTCAGACAAAGGATTTCTGGCCTGGGGCGATCCAGCTGCAGCTGCTGTCAGTATTGAGGCAATGAGCCTATTTTTCTAACTAGATCAAAAAGAGGAAATTCTGGCTGTGGTTCACTGTATCACAAGGAGAGGAATAGGAAGGGAAGGAAGAGGCAGGAGGGAGGAGAGAGAGAGGAATAGAGAAAAGGGTGATTATTAATTCTTGTGGAAATGATTTGCTAGAGCTGCCACTTTCAAATGAGAAGAACAAGCTCTATCTGGATCCATTTGTGAGATAGGAACCTAAAGGAAAGAGAAGAGTGGTGTGATTCTCTGCTGGACCAGGAACAGGATCCGGCAGGATCTGGGTTTGTTGAGAGACAACTGCAGACCTTAAGAGTCACTGAACTCAGATCAGACTGATGAAGAACACACTTGGTTTCTTATTTGCCAATTATATCCTGTTCTATTTTTCTCTTCCTTGGCATCCCATGATAGTGTTTTCAGAACAGGCCTTCAAGGGCAACCAGTGACTGTTCTTGTGGGTGAAAGTGACACGGGCCAATGGGACCTTTGGTGACCTCACCCCAGTCTGAACCTTGCTAGGTCTATGGCTCTCCTGTCCTCTTGATACTGACCCATCACTTGGGCCACTTTGAGACCCCTGAGCATACAGAGATGTCCTTTTAGTCTAAAACTTCCCTTTCCCCATCCATCTGCTTTTACTCCTTCAGTTGATCAATTAGGTGCAATAAATGGGAAGAGAAAAGGAGAAAAATAAATAAATCTGAGTAACTGAACAAAGCGACACCCTACAATTATTTATGCATTCAAAAAACATTTGCTAAAAGAAAAAAAACAACAAAAAAACCAGACACAGAATATTTGCTGAGTGACTTCTCCATGCCAACACCGTGTCAGGGCCCTAGAGACAAAGAGAACAGGCAGACACATCCTCTGCCCTTCCAAGCCACAGCCAATTGAATCAATAAAGCCCCTATTCTAGTTCATTTTGTTCTTTTAGTTGAACAGATTCTAAGTCATTTATTTATTATGTAATGCTATTCATTTTAAAGATATTTGAGTTTTATGTGTATGCAAAAATTGACAAAATGAATTAGAAAAATATTAACTTATTTGATTATAAATTTGGCCTAAATTATCTGGTTTCATTAATATGTTCCATCTCCTGTAACCAGGAAAAATATTATGAAGGTTAACCATAAGTTCCAGGTTGCATAGGTATGGTTGAATAGCTCATGAGAAAACCAAACTCAGGCTCAGGGTAGCTTCTTCTCTTCAAGTCAGATGAGCTCTTTGGAAATAGTTATGTGCCTTTTTGAGGACTGGCCGGGGTATCCTAAAACTATACTCCCCACTATGGCAGCCAATAGCTATGTCAGGGAATTTAAATGTAAACTTAAACTTACTAAAATTAAAAATTCAGTTCCTCACTCACGCTGTCCATAATTCAAGTCTCAGTAACCTCTTGTGCTTAATGGCTACCATATGGAGAAGACAATAATACAGAGCATTTCCATCATTCCAGAAAGTTCTATTGGATACTGCTCTCTAGAACACACCACTCAGCCAACCTTTCTTGGGCACTTGATTTGTGCTAGGCATTGTCCTGGTGAAATCAAGAAATAGTCCCCACTCTCAGGAGCGTTTGTCCCAAGGTAGAAGCTGATCACGTGTAAGACAAGCAGAGGGTGTAATAACATCTATGAGGGACGAAGACAGGGTTGCTGGGACAGGCAATAGTAGAGATAAGTTACCAATGGTGAGGAAAGGGCCTTTTAAGGAGCTGACATTTGACTTGAAATTTGAGGCCTGAGGACCGAGGCCTGTGAAACAGAGACAAATGGTGTTTGGGGCCCCAGAAACAACATAAGCAAAGCCATGGAGGTGGGACCAAGCTAGGCTTTTCTGTAGTTTCTCATGCACAGGACTTTGAGCCGTATGACAGTTATGGTGATGGATAGTGACATCCCTTTACCCCAGTAACTACCTGGGCACATTCACCAGGATGCTTTCTTACCCCATCTGGGCTCTCTGCCAACTCATATTATATTTTCTCAACTGTAACAGTAGTCCTGTTTCCCTGGTCTCCGAATGAACCTGGGAGAAATTGAAAAGACCACATTTAGATTTTATTAAAGATACTTAGGTTTCAGGGATGGGCATTCTCTGATTGTGGTTAATAATGAACTGCGGAAGCTTCTCTGTTACTATTTTTTATTATCTTTGTCTTGAGAATCCCTTCCCAGTTTAGACCTTAATGAAGTCTCTCCAGGAAGGTGGGTGAGGTGTTTCCTCTTTTCTGAGTGGAACTTCAAGTGCTCACCTTGCTTGAATACATCATTCAAGTTCAGGGCATTGGTGCCTTTGAACCAGGGGTTGGGTCCACACTTATATGCCTCCTCTGAGAATTCATAAAAGCTTGCTATGGAGAACTGCTTCCCTTTTGGCACGCAGATCACATTGACATTGGCTAGTGATCTCCAGAAGCCTTGGTCTAGCTCTTGGAGAAGGAGAAGCAATATGCACTGGGGACTAGTAAGAAGACTAAGCAAAACCCCAATTGTACCATGTCCTGTAGACCAATAATAAGAGTAATCCTTGGAACATAGAACTTAAACAATTATTTTTTTTAGATTTTCAGTAGGTCAGTCTGAGAAATGGGACTGCAACTGTTATTTCCTGAGGAAACCATGTGGTGATGGAATCAATGATGCATTAAGACAGGTACATAAAAATGTCACAGTGTTAAAGATGGTGCAAACTGGAAGGTCCTTGCGAGAAAGTTTCCCACTTACCAGAAAAGTTATCTGGAAATGAAATCCCAACTGAGCAAGGAAATTGTCCCTAAGCGTACTACAAAGATTAGTCTTAGTCATTGTTCTTTTTGGCTTTCCAGATGCAGAATAGAAATCTAACTACAAAGCATGCAAATAAAAAGACAAAGAGTATTGCAGGTAATAGAAGGACTGCGCTGCCTTCTGTATTATACATCTCTAATGTTGTTTGTATTTAGGTGGACACCATTGCTTATGTCAAATATAATTTTCAAAGAGATAAAATTAATCAAGTGTACTTAAAAGAGTGCTTTATAAAAGTACAAACACATGTTATTAAAGATGATTTGATTCTTCTTAATAGATCACAACAAAACCAGCCACACAAAAGTTTCTTCTCAATATTTACATTGATAGCACCATGAGTGGGATTGGGTGGGGGCAGGGAATTACTTTGAAGAAGATCTAGTGATGTTTATATGCTGATGTCTGTTGATGGGTCTTCAGAGAAGATTTAACAATCATATAAATTCTTAAAATAGTTCATTAATAGAATCTGGAGGGAACAGGTATAGAAAGGAATTACTTTGTAGAAGGTTTTTATTTTCCTAGTAGCTTTGTCAAACTGAGAAAATGATGGAAGGGAAAGCTATTCAAAGTAATTGGTTTGAATTTGGTTATCCTTTTTAGAGAGACCTCTCTCTCTCTTTCCCTCCCTCCCTCCCTCTTTGTGTGTGTGTGTGGGGGGGGGGCTGCTCATTGCTTGAGAATTGAAGGGTGTGAATAATGAGGTGCCTCCTGGCTATTCATAAATGGAGGCAATATGACCCTAAGAGAAATGAACTCTGTGGCCAGTCAGTTTGTCTATATGATGCTACGCATTTTCTTTCTTTCAATTTTATTCTTTTCATTGGACTGAATTGTTTTTGTGTTTATATACTGAAGCTCATGATCACGTATCTCAAATTTGTAAATTTTGTAAATACTGTATATTTGTATATATTGTGTATATTTGTATATGTTTGTGGATGTGGTGAGCTTAATATCATGGAAGAGGCTACCAGAAGTGTGTTTATTCTGGGTAGGCCAGGAAATTTTTTTGCCTTTGTGGTCACTGAGGATTTATTTTTGTATGTACTTGTGTATTTAGAGGGGCCCTGGCCCATGAGGAAATAGGAAAAAGAGATATTGTCTTTGTTTAGTAGCTAGTAAAACCATCTGGGATTAATAATAATTTTATGGGTCCCATGGCTTTTCATTGAAAAAGTTAGTGCTTCCCTTTTTACCATGCCAACCCTAATCTGGCAATTTACTAATTTTAAGCAATACTTCTATAGAAATTTGGAAGACATGATATTTTATGCATATTCACATGAGGACTTTAGTATTTTAGATGACAAATTTTTATTTGACTTCTTTTTTTTTAAATTCTAAATTTGGACTGTTTCAGAATAACCTGCTTTTAAAATGCCAATAGCATTGACTTTGTATTTTCTACCAAAGTTGCTTTACTCATTAGCCTCACAAAGCAGTATAATATTCAGTTGATTCTAATGGTAAGTGAATCAGATCTCTGGCTTAAATTAATCCCTATTAGTTTTCTATGTATAGGTTTGGTTGATCTTCCTGAAACAAACAGGAAGAAAAAAAAAATGTGCTTTGAGAACAAAGCACTTTGGGATTGGTGGGAAAGAGGATGTTACAAGTTGAATTGTGTCCTCTCAACATTCATATATTGAAACCTTCACCCCCAGCACCTCAGAATGTGACCTTATTTGGAAATCCAGTCATGGCAGATGTAACTAGTTAAGTTGAGGTCATATTGGAAGAGGATGGTGCCCTGACTGATGATCTTATAAGAAGGGGAGATTTAGACAGCTGGCAAGCAGAACACAAGGGGGATGCATGTGACAATAAATGTAGAAATCAGGGTGATGCTTCTGCAAGTCAAGGAATGCCAAGTGCCATTGAATCACCAAAAGCTTGGACAAGAGCAAAATCTCCCTCCTATCCCTTAGAAGGAATCAACCCTGCCGGTACCTTGGTTACAGACTTTGAGCTCTAGTACTGTGAGACAATACATTCCTGTTGTGTAAGCTGCTTAGTTTGCAGTACTTTGTTACATCAGCCCTAGGACACTAATACAGATTGCAAATGGGAAAAAAAAAACCAGAATAATCACAGGGATCATCATGGCCACTCATCATTTGTACATAGTGGTGGTAAGTTTCCAGATTAGAGAAGGAATGCTTACTAAGACCCCAGATGTGGGCAGCATTGGGCTATTTACCAACATCATCATAAAGAAGCGGGGTTATTAAAGGCTCTCCGATCACTGGGTAATTCAGCTCTTGACATTGATGGATGGAACTTGGCTTTTCCTCTCTGCCAAAGCTGCTGACTGGGTAAATGTTTTATTCATGAGGCCTGGGGCAGGAAGGGATGCTAAAGATTTAAGAATATTTTAAGAAACTCTTTGAGATGTCAGGTAAGTTATCAGGAGGTGTTAAGCAAGGAAGCTAGGTACTACATCAGCCCAGCTGGACTATACAACCTTTATAAAGGCTAGAAGAAGTAAGTGCCCATTGTCTTGGGAAGCCATGTTCTTTGTCTTGTATTTTGTATTGGCTTCCATCCGTGCGTACAACTCAAAGAAGCAAGAGTTCCTGCTGTGGCTTGAGGGTCCCAATATGGAGGATGACCCAATTTGGAGGATAGTATTAGTCGTCAAAGTTCTACCTGCCCATGGATCTAGACTCAGGATCTTTCTGTGAATTGGCAACTGCTTTAGCCAAGTGAGTCATTTAAATGATAACGTGTAGCTTTAGCTTAAAGTCTCAGGAGGCCCATTAGCTTCACATTTTAATTACCTATTAACAAAACAGTATTTCAAATTATTTAGCTCAATAGATTATTATTATTATTATTATTATTTGCTGGGAGGATAGAGAGTAGCTTAAGTGTAGACAAGTTGCCAGTGTGACTCTCATCTTTCTCCGTATAAACACAAGTCTTCTATATGATAGCAGGGTTTAATAAAGAATGTTTGTACCATAATGATGGAAATTCTGGGTATGTGTAAGAATCATAATGAAAATGCCCGTTGTCCTTTAACTCTCTCTTGTGGCCCAAGAGTTTTAATATTTCATAGTATCTACTAATAAAGCTTGAAAAGTACTTAGACTCATATCAAAGAGCCAAGAATGAAGTGTAGCTGGTGTATAGTTGTCAATCCAAGCATTTTCTCATTGCCAAGGAAGTATGCACCTAAGTCCGGAAGAATCTTTGCAAATTTTATAGCTCTGTTGAAACTAAACCAGGCTGAAATGAAGAGTCAAAATGTAGAATACATCCGTGGAAAAACCAGACAAGTTCTATGTATCCATTGCCCTTTACGTTAGGAGAAGTTTCAGTGTTAGAGAACCTAAGCACTTCCCCATGGGTCTTGATTAGGAAGAAATCAAAGAGCAGAAATTGACAGGGACAGTCACTCTAAAACATGCTGTCAAGATGCATCAAAATATGCCACTACATCCTTCCCTTTCTATCTGTCAAAGCCATTGATTGTTTCCAATGAAGAAAGCCAGTTACAGTTGCTGGAATTGTAGAACTTTGCATAACGACTAAGTGATGCCTGTCACTCTCTAAATAGACAAGAAAAAATTCTCGGCATCACAAGCATATTTTTGGAAGCATAGTTAAATAGAGTTTCATAAAATATAACAACAAAATGCAGGAAAGTGAAATACCTTTTAGACCCTAAGACATTTTTCTTGCGTTTCTTAGGGTTTTCCATGAAACTGTTTATTTTATTTCTGTCTTTCAAAGCAAAACGGTGAGTGCCTAACCTCTTCCAGTCTCTTTGTTGAGTAAGAGGTACTCTGGCACCCTGGAGTATTCAGAGTTTCCAGGAATGTGATGCATGTGGCCAGTCACTGTTGGTCACACAGGTTGCTAAAGGTTGGGTTTTGTGGGAACGGTTGAATGGCTTGCATATTTTAAGACATATTTTATGCTTTCTTGTATCCCAGAAAAAAATATAGGACCCATGATGGAAGTTTACTAAAGCTTAAAAAAAAATGCAGAACACCAAGGATTCTTGCTGGTAGCAGCAGTATGAGTAAGAGTAATAGCTCATTTGCAGAGGGCAGCAAGCGTGTTGCCCAGAATCTGGGTGCAGGGCCATGCTAGAGGGGAGCTGTTCAACGGTTAGAGTCCCTATGCTCTTTCCAGGTACTGCTGAGGTGTGGCGTGACACTGAATCCCACCTGCCTGGCTTCCCTTGGTTCTCAGCCCTCCCCTGCGATTCTGAGTTTCCCAACATCCTTTTCAATAAATTCGTATTCTGCTTCTATCAACCAGAGTCTTTTGTTGTTGTTGTTCCTTTGCAACTAAGAAACCTCACTGATGAAATGTTGTGACTTCAGTTCGCTTGCAAAACTTCACAGGACTCAAAATGTGGTCAGGTTAGAGCAAAGCTGTGAACTAGAACCTACTGTATGAATATAAGGGGGTATTTTCTCTGTCAAGTTCTATTACCTCAACGTGCTCAGCCAATATGAAGGGGAAAAGCAGCTTATTTGCTATAAAACAAAATTAATAGCAATAACAGTGGCAGTAGCAGCTAGCATTTATTGAGATCTTATGCTATGCCAGACACTCTGCTAAAAGCCTATGCAGAGTTTTTATTGAATTCTCCCAACAGTCCTAAGCCAAAACTATTGTTATTATTACCATCCTATTTCTTTGGAAAATGAAGCACGCACAGGTTTTGTAACTTGCTGAGCAACACACATCTAGGAAATGTGAAATGGGTTTGACTCGAAGAGCTGTCTGATTTATAACTTGAGACTTAAACTTGTCTACACTTAATTGTTCTACTTCTGTCCTTTAAAAAGCCATACAGTTTCAAATGGGTCCTACTGATACCTTAAAAGAAAATAGGTATCCAAATCATTCTATGGGGGAGCCTGAGTGGCGCAGTCAGTTAGGTGTCAGCCTTTGGCTCAGGTCCTGATCTCCTGGGATGGAGCCCTGCCTGGGGCTCAGCAGGGAGTCTGCTTCTTCCTCTCCCTCTGGCCCTCACCTCCCCCCCCCCCCCCGGCTTGTTCTCATTCTCTCAAATAAATAAATGAAATCTTATCTATTTGAGAGAGAGAACACAGGAGAGAGCATGAGTAGGGGGAGGGGCAGAGGAAAGGGAGAAACAGACTCCCCCCTGAGCAGGGAGAACCATGCAGGGATTGATCCCAGGACCCCAGATCACAACCTGAGCTGAAGGCAGATGCTTAACCTACTAAGCCACCCAGACACCCCAGTAAATAAAATCTTTTTTAAAAAAGAATAATATGTCAGACAGTCCCCCAAACAGGTCATAACTTCATTAGTTTCATTTGGAAGGAAGATACATTGGCTTGTTTTTTATAATAAAAAAGAAGGGGGGAGCACCTGGATGGCTTAGTTGGTTGAGTGTTAGGTTCCTAATATTAGCTCCGGTCCAGTGGGGATCTCAGGGTCCTGAGCTCCAGCCCTGGGCCTTGTGGCACTCAGCTGAGCAGTCTGCTTCTCTTTCTCTCTCACCCTTTGCTCCATACCGCCCCTCCTCCCAAGGCCCACACTCTCTAAAACAAACAAGCAAACACATAAATAAATTTTTAAAAAATAGGAGGGAATGATTTTTCAGAAGGTGGGCGGGGAACAGGGTTGGGAAAACCCAGGGGATGTAGTTTATAGTTTTTAAATATTTAGGTCTACACATTACATTTCCTGTTACAACCCAAATTCACATCTGCAGCTAGCTAAAGCCATTCTAACTAGAACAATGTTTTTGTTTTGTTTTTGAGATCAGTTCATTGGTTTCAGAAAAAAAAAAAAAAATACAGCAGCACTGGAGATGCTTGTCTGGTAGAGTCAGCTTAAGTCTAATCGGCAAAACCCCATTTCTCAGCGTTCAGCCCACATTCTTCTGCCATTAGCCACATAAACGAGCAACTGTATCAGCAGGAAACATTTTAAATGTATAAGTATTAATTTATCTATTTGAAATTCATAGTAATAAAGCCCCACTTAAGAGTATAATCTAAAGCTCTTCAGAAGAAAGACGTAAAGGATCAACATCTTACATCAGGAATAAGGGTATTAGAATATATTGGGTGCCATGCTCTGATAAGTATTGTCGGAGAATCTCCTAATGCTTATTGAGGGAAAACGCTATTTGGTTTCCTTGGAAATTTTTAAACAGTTTATAAAGTTAAAACATGGAATCTTTGAAGATTTTCTGTCTTCAGCTGAACAAAACTGTTCTTTAAAGAAAGTTCCCTCAAAAATATTTGAAAACAAACCTGTTACAGAAATGCCAAGAAGAATTTCCCAGGGAGAAATCAGCTTATATTTTAACAGAATAAATGCCAAACATATTCATCTCTAAAAAATGTACTATATGTATATTTAGATGTACAATCATATGTAATACATAAAATGGACTAAACATGAAATATAGCTATACCTACAACATGCAAATATATATTCTATAAAATATTCATAGTTAAAAATTGGTACAATTATAACAGATTAGAGCTGGTTTATACTCTCGTTGCTTTTCTCTTGCTGTATCTAGTTCTGCTCACCCTTGGATCACATTATATCCTTAAATCTTGTGGTAATTTGAAAGAAGTATTGCTCCCAGCTGCTGCTGTAGAAGCAAACTAAAGAGATAGTTTAAACTGGCGTGAGTA
This sequence comes from Spilogale gracilis, assembly GCA_004023965.1. Taxonomy (NCBI): domain Eukaryota; kingdom Metazoa; phylum Chordata; class Mammalia; order Carnivora; family Mephitidae; genus Spilogale; species Spilogale gracilis. The sequence goes on along the minus strand of PITA01000681.1, from coordinate 111,175 downwards.
GATCAGACAAGCTGTGTTAATAATTCCCCTCTCCACACTCAACATTTGCATGTTACTGTAGATTGAGCAAAAGGCAAACGAAACCTCCGTTGATGGTTAGCAACTTCAACGGAGGCAGACGAACTGTGCACCACAGAGATGGATTTACTGCAGTGGACGTAGGAAGGCCAGCAGTGATAGACAGTGCTCTGGAAAGTGGTTGGGAGCCTTTGGAAGCAGCATTCATTCAAGAGCTGGTCTCAGCAGGCTGACATGGTTGATGATGATGAACATGGAAAGAGTGTGTTGTGTTAGGAAGATGGATGGCGGTGAGCATGTGTAAGATATGACTTTCCTTTGGGAAGAAATTAGGTGGGTTTCCTGTAGAAGCTTTTGTCAGTTCCCAACAGCTTCTGTGCCACAAATTTGGGCATCATACTGAGGGATCCCTTATTGACTCTTCCACATTAGTAATGGCCATTTATTTATAGAAAGATAACTTTTTATCTAACTATCCAACCATCTGCCTGCTGCTCTGGCTACCTGTACTCTCTCTGTATCTCTCTGTCAAATAAATAAATAAGTTCTTTAAAAAATAGTCCCTTCCAATTTGGCTAGGGTATTTCAGACTCTTAGGTACTTTGCATGAATTTTAAGGTCATTTTGCCAAGTACCATGAAAAAACTGTTAAGATTTTAATTCATGTTTTGCTGAATGTATAGACTAGTATGAGCAAAATGTATAAATTAGTATGAGCAAAAATCAGTTTTATAATTGTATTTTCTCATCCCTAACATGGTATATGTCTCCTATATATTTTTGTCTTTGTATAAAATATTTTGTCTGTTTTATAATTTTGTCCATAAAGCTTACACACTTTTGATGGCTTTTTCCACCCTGATGTATTTTCATTTGGACTATCATTAAAAATGGTCTTTTCCAAGTAGAATTTCAAATTAGTTGCTGCTAGTGCAAAAGAGCATCAGTGATTCTTAGGCAAACAACTTATACCCGGAAAACCTGCTAACCTATTCCGTTAGTTCTGTGTTCATAGATTCCTTTGGATTTTTGTAAAGACAAATCATACAGTATATGAATCATGATGAATTTATTTCTGTCTTCCCGACCTTACGCCTGGCACCCCTTGAACAGAGATCATGAAAGCTGCTCGTTCTTGGCTCTGGAAGGTATTGTCATGTTTCAGCACCAAAGATGCTTTTTACTCTAGGACTTTTTATTTCACTTTTTCAGGTTAAAGAACTTCACTTTTCTTCCTAGTTGGCTGAAAGTTTTGCTTAAATGTAATTAAATAATAGGTATTGTTTTTGCATCAGGTGCTTTCCATACATCTATTGAGAGGATCACATGGCTTCTCTGAATTCTTTGAAGACTAATGCTCTGCCTGAGTAAAATCTGAACTTGAAAAACACAAAAATCAATGCTGTATATTTTCTATGGACATAGCTAGAAGTAAAAGCATTTTTTAAAGGGTGGTTACAGAAATGATCTAGGTGGTAATTTTGGAGAGAAGGAAGTGGAAAGATGAGTGCAGGTAGGACTGGGGTTGGTAGAAACATAGCTGTTAGCTCTATCTGCAATATTCTAATATTTTTCTTAAAGAGGAACACATCTTTCATAATTGCTTTAACAATGTGTACACGGACAAAAACAGGCATTTAATATTAATGATAAATTTTGAATGCTAGAATATGTAAAAATTTTCTAATTTACCAGAACAACAAAAAAGCCATTTAGAAAGTATTATTCATCTTGATTATAGATGACATAGGATTTAAATTGTTCAAGTTTGGTCTTAATATTTGGAATCAGAAAGTTGAAAGCATGAACTTCTTCATGCACATAATCAATTAAAATTCATGTATTTAAGCACCTAATTGAGTATGCATTGGGCAGGATAATTATATAGACGTCCTCTAATAATGTAGATGGGAAATATAGGCTTTTCAAAGAAGCACTGAACCAATATGTAAATCTAAAGTGAAATATTGCTGTCACCTACATACCAATAGTAATAGTATTTCTTGTTTGAGTCTAACTTTTTTAATAGGCAGCCAATTCCTATTCCCTTTATATTACTAAACAGGGTATTTCTTTCTGAAAATGTGTCTTTCACTCTAATTTTTATGTTTTTCTCTGTTTGGGACCCAGGAACTTGAAAAATAAACCTCTTCCCTTGTATATGAAGTAAGAGTAGAATGTCCTACATAAAGGTTTGTACACCAGTGCTGGGTTGTCCACTGACAGATGGACAGTTTGAGCCTAGGCTTAGGTTGTTAGCAGAATGCAGATAGATAGATGGGTAGATAGACACACATGATAGATGCATGTGTATGTAGGTATGTACATACATATGTATAGATATATACTTAAATGTGGTATTTCAAATAAAAAAAGATGAAAGTAATAATTAGAAGAATTAGAGTAGACTTAGACTTCCTTAATGCTCTGGTATTAATTTATTTTGGAATGACATGTGAGGAGTGGTGTGGATGGCGGAGTAAGTACCATGGTTTTCCCAATGTATTGGGCAGTTAAACATTTAAATCTGAGCAACACCAAAAAGAAGGGGTCTTTGTGGCTAACTGTACTTCAGACAGGTAATCCAGATACTCACCTAAGGTATAGAAGCTGAACCAGGTATGATATACATAGTGTGAAGAGTGAGTGGGGCATTGCTAAGGAGGGGTGTGTGCATGTGTGTGTAAAATACGGATTTAATCTTGAACAAGATAAAAAATAATCAAATACTCTCTGATTAAATGTCAGATGGCGTCAAAGAAAAAATTTTTCCCAAATGGCAATAGTGGATTAGCCCATGAAGGAAAAAAGAAAAAGCTAGACTCTGAGCATCAGGGGGTCTGGGGAGCAGGACTGCTGCTGTGAGGAAGGACACATAGGCAAAAAGAAAAGAGGGGCAAAAGGCAGCAGGAACAAGACAGATGTCCTTATCCTGGCAACCACATGATGTCCTTCCTTGAACTTCTTCATGCTTCTAGAAATCTCCTTTATGTTTCCCGACTCCAGTCTCCACCCTGATATGGGCAACATAAGTCCAGGAGAGGGAGAGGTCCAGGGCCAGCGTATTAACAACTCCAGATGCACAGCTAGGTATGAAGCTCATGGGCAAATGGGCTTCATTTTAGTTCTGGATACACATGCAGCATAGAGATAGGTTTTTCATGCTTTGTCATACTGTTTGAGGTTACAAATGGGAAGGAAAGGAACTGGAAATTATTAGGCTTGAATAATGTCAGCGACATGTTTTATAGAAACAGCAGGTCTGAAGATATTAGAGATGAAGATCCATCTTAACTTTGCTCTCAGGACCGTTATTTTACAAAATATTAACATAATAGTATTTTTTCAAATGTCAGAAGTGGTTGCTTTGTGTGGTTTTATAAAGATGGATACATGAACAAATCAGGTACTTAAGGGTTAGGCTTTGCAGCCAGGTTTGAATAGGGGCTTCACTGTGCTCTACCTGAGTAACCTTGGACAAATTGCTTAACCTCCCTGAGCCTCCATTTCCTCCTTTATAAATGAGGTAATAATACCTCCTTCCTATACTTTCTATATAGACGTCCCTTTCTATAAGGAATAAATTATACAGTCTAATAAAACAGCATACTGCTGGGTCCAGTGTGAAGTACTCAGGGAACGGTGACAGTGCTGGAGATGTGATAGTTACTCAACATTGAATTTATCAATAGTATGTTTCATGTTTCTGTAACAAGGGTATTGCAATCCAGTGCATATAAAAAAAAAAAAACTTCAATGGCTTGACCAAACGAGGGTGTATTTTTTTTCTCATGTGCAGAAAGAGGCACCCCAGAGCTTGTGTGTCTGATGGGACAAATCCTCAAGCACCCAAGTTCCTTCCCTTTTCCCTATTCTCTGTCCCTTAGTGAATGACTCTAATATTCACAGTTAAAAGATTCTCCTGCCCCTTCAGGAATCATGAGTATGCCCCTCACTAAAAAGAAGAGAAATATATGGGCCAAAAAAAATTTGCCCACTTTCATCAGGAACACAAAACTTTTCTAGAAACTCCCATGGACTTCCTCTGACACATTACTGTATAAGATGTTCAGTCACATGAGCATCTGTGGGTCAAGAGACATTTGCTACCCAAGCAAACTTTGGTTCTGATAGTAAGAAAAGAGGAGAGAATAGATACTGAAGAGGCACCAGCAGTGTTTGTTAGAGTTTGATACTATGAATTATCTGCTTCCTGCCCCTCCAAATGTCTAAGGCCTTAGTAATGAGAGAGTGAGAGAAAAGACCTCTGTTTTAGCCTGGCTAAATAGAGGAGCTAGGTTGCGGCATGGCAAAACCCAGTATTACTTTAAGAGGAAGCAAACAAACATTAGGCAAGAATTTTTAGCTTCTCCTAAATATTTTCCTGTCATAGAAGGCAGCATGCTATATTGGTTTAGAACGAAGCTCAGAAATCAAGCAGTCATGACTTGGAATTAAGGCCCTGGCTGTATTCGAGTGTATAACTTTGGACGATTTATTTAATCTCTCTAGGATGTAAATCCCTATGAGAGCTGTAGCTTTGTCATTTTTGTTGCTACTATATCCCCATTATCCAGGAAAGAGTTTTTCTGTAGTAGGCACTCAGGTATCTGATGGGTGGATGGATGGATATGTGAATGAGTGAACTTCTCTGAACCCCAAATTCCTCCTCAATAAAATGGATTAATAGAGACCATTTTTAGAGGTCATAGTGAGGATTAAGTGAGAGAATATATGTTTTATAGAACACTCCATTGACTCCATTGTTCAGGAAATACAATTTTACTTGGAGCATCCCTAAGACTCCATGAACCTGAGAAGCTCTGTGGGCTTTTTCAAGGCATCTATTCAGCCAGCTGTTCATCTCCAGGTTTGTTGGCTTTTTAGATAAGCTGTGCTATTGTACCATTTAAGTTAATGCTAACATTTATATATATATATATTGCAAGTATCCTTAGAATATATTTCCAAAGTGGACGGAGAGATGAAGATGAAGATATATGTGCACATCGCTGTGTACAAGTATGTATACACACCTGCAAAGGTGGCTTTAATTTGTATAAAATTTAGCTCAGATTTTAACATCTGTTATTTTGGACAAAGCTTGCTGCTAATTAAGAGTTAGCACACTGGGGTACCTGGGTGGCTCAGTTGGTTAAGCGACTGCCTTCGGCTCAGGTCATGTACCCAGAGACCCAGGATCTAGCCCCACATCGGGCTCCCTGCTCCACAGGAAGCCTGCTTCTCCCTCTGTCACTCCCCCTGCTTGTGTTCCCTCTCTGGCTGTGTTTCTCTCTGTCAAATAAATAAAATCTTTAAAAAAAAAGAGTTAGCACACGGAATTAGCAGTAAATTAATATTCATTTCTGTGCTAGTCTACTACAGTGGCAGGAAAAGTACCTAAATTCAATTCAGGGAGTGGCATTTACCATGGACAACAATAATAGGGTCAAACACTGGAAGTAAAACATTTCCATGAGACCCCAAAACTCTGTCCTTATTTAGGCCAGTGAATATTTGAATCTTAGGAAATGATAATTTGAAAGAAAATTTCCTTCAGCAGCTTGTGCTAAGTACACACAACAGTTAGCATTGGCTGATTTATAGGATTTACGAGGAACTTCAGAATTAAGGCCCAGAATGACCTCATGCTGATAATGTGGAAGTTGCCAAATTAGATTATATTTCAAGCAAATCCTACACCAGCAATCTATCAACAAGCAAATGATTCTCTAATACTTACAATACTTCTAAGCCATTTCATAATTTACCACCATCAACTCCTCTCCAAGACATGGTGTGGTTTGGGTACCAGTGCCAAACCTGGGATATCTTCCGTGGGGTGAGTGGTACTTTGCTCAGATTTTTTTTTGGATTTATTGACTAGGTGATACTGCGTTATCCATGGTCATTTAAAATGTGTTCTATGACAAAGTAGACAGTGCAACCAAATGCAAAAGTAACTACAACAAGCTTGGTGGCAGACCTTTCCAGGAAAGGACGATTCACTCTTACCACGTACGTTGTGTCACTGTGAAGAGAATTTCCAGACTCATGGAACATAGACTGCAGGAAGGCATCAGACTATGCATGCCTATCCCTCCTCTGAGCTCAAATAGTTCCTGAGGCCCTCTATGGCCAACTTTGATGTCTGGACCTGTGGACCCCATTGAGTATATGTCTGCTTTGTGTTTCTGCCCTAGCCATTCACCCTGTTCTGGCTTATAATGGGAATATTGACCAGCCATTGACTAGGCCTGGGCAGGCAGACTTTGCAGTAATTATGAATGAAAGATGTCAGTGGCAAAGCATCTCATTCCAGATATTTCTACACATGGTCGATATCGGCTTTTGTAAGCGTGACTGAGCTCCAAATGGCTTGCAGTCATAAGGGAATGACCAATTGAATAGCTATTATTTCATCCAATTGATGCTGCGCTTTTTGTGCAGAGGGAAACAGAAATGCAGAAGCATGCACATTTTATACCAGCCTAGTTCTTGCTTTCAATAGCCGCTGAAAAATATTACCTATTTTCCCTAGGAAGCCAGCTCCTGGGGAGAGGCTACACGTTGCAAGTGGAAAACTTTCAGTGGAAAAATGTTAATTTTCAGAAAATGTTAAAATGTTACCAAAAAAAAAAAAAAAAAGAATTTTCCACCCAAACTTAATCATTAATGCATTTACTTCCAACAGAAAGAGTCGTATTTCCTGGAAACTCTTAAATCCTGCTTCACCAGGAAAATAAAGAGTACGGCTAAGAAAAGAGTCCAGATTAAAATGCCATATCCTATTGGTCTTGTGGAAAATCTGTGAATCCAGGCAAGGACAAAAATGTAGCCTTCTATCGCCTGACTGGCTTGGGTAAACTGAGATTCAATCCACTTTGCAACAGTGACATGCCACTGCATGTCAGAGCCACTTTACGTTCTTATGATGGCCATCCAAATATTTACAGAGACTTTTTCTCATTTGCCCATAATTATCTTTGTAGTAGAGCCTTAATTATTCTACCACACAGTCAAAGCAGTTACTTGGTACTTTTCAAAGCAACATATCCCAACTCCTATAATGTGCAGAAAATGCCAGATTGGTTGAGCAGAGTTGGGGGTGGGATTCACACCAGACAGTTACAACTGCCCCAAGGGCACATGTCTAAATAAGCTGCGAAACCAGGAAATGATTCAAGAGCTGACACCTCTTATCACTATGCTTTATACTCTCCACTGTAGGCCTATAATAGGAGTAAGATGAGTTCATGATAGTGGCATAGAGAAGTAATAATAGTATCAAGGATAGCATCTGCCATTATTCATTGAGTTATTACTATGAGCAAGATGTTGAGACATTAAGTGTTTTCATGGATTATCTTTTTTCTCTAAGCAATCCTATGAGATAAGTACTATTATCATACCAATTTTGCAGAAGGAGAAACTGAGAATTACAGAAAATTTAAGAGATTTGCTCAGGGAAGAAATATTACATAACTGAGCTGGAATTTGAAGCTAAGAGTCAGACATCATTCTTTGTGTTCTAACTGCTATTCTAGCTTGCTGCCCTAGAGAAAAGAAAGGAGAGGCCTACTAACATTGTGGGAGGACCAAACACTGGCCATGGAGACATTTCAACCTTGGAATAACACAGACACATCAGATTTCAGGTCAGGTTTGGTTTGCCTTCTCCCTTCAGGCAAGTGCTGAGACCAGGAGCCATGTGGGCCTGTTTGAAGTGAGCAGGGAATTCTTGGGTTCTTCAGACAGAAACTTGAACCATGAGAATAAGGAGATCATGATGCACTGAAGTATGTACTTTCTCTGCAAGGAAGTGTGCATGGTTCTGTAGTAGAATGATCTCAACAACTCTCTGATATTTGTGTTGAAACCTTCTTCCTACATGAAGAATCTAAAGCTCAGACAAGCTAGGTAACCCTCACATGTTTCCCCACCATGAGAAAAAATGACAGGGTCATGCACAGGTCTGTCTGTCTTCAGAATGTGTGGTATTGGGAATCAGAACTCTGGAAGGTGACTGGGTGTTTGAGATCCTCACTCCTACCTCCATACCTGAGCGGCATCCTGCCCATGTCATCCCATTTGCCTCTAATCAGATTCTTCTGAGGAGCAGGGCTTTTTTGTTCTTTCATGGCAATGCACTACTTTAGGATATCTTAGCAGGGTTGGTACTACTTCCAAGAAACCATTTTGGAAATTTGTGGGGCAGTTATTAATCATTGCAGTGACTGATGTTTGCAATGACTTGCATTTAGTAGGTGGGAGTCAAGAATGCTAAATATCCTCAATACCCTTAACAACCCAGCTCCTGCAAGACTTCCATATGTCATTCAAAATTTCCTGTAAGTGCAAACACCATTTGTACCTATTCAAGCCTTGAACTTGACTCCAGTTTACATACCAAGTATAAAATAATCTCCTCAATGTTCTACATACTGTATTTTCTAGGAATGCAGATGCTAGGTAAATGGAAAAAAAAATGGTGCTTCATTGCCCAAAAATAGCCTATACCAGCACCCTATCCAGTTTTCCAAAGCCTAGTATAGGATTTGTATTTGTTTTCTCTTGCTGCATAACAAATTGCCATTAACTTCAGACAAGATGCTTTTTTTTTTTTTTTTTTTTTTTTCTAAGTAGGCCCCATGCACAGTGTGGAACCCAACACGGGGCTTAAACTCATGACCCTGAGATCGGAGTCAGACACATAGTCAACTCAACCACCCAAACCACCCCAACAGCAAGCAGTTATTATCTCTCAGTTTCCAAAGGTCAGAGATCAGCAAAGCTTAGGTAGAGGCTCCAGGTCTCACAAGTCTGTCATCAATGTGTCAGCCAGAGCTAGAGTCTCATTTGAAAGTTCCACTGGGGAAAGACCCACTTTGAAGTCCACTCAAGTTGCTGGCAGATTTTATACTCACGGTTTGACTGAGGGCCTCGGCTGTCCCTCTGCCGGCTGTCAGCCAGACGTTGCCCTCTGGTTTGACATGTAGCTATCTCCTTAGGCAGCTCACAAGATGGCAGCTTGCTTTATCAGTGCAAGTGAGGAGACTCTACTATAATATGGGAGTTGCAGTCTTAAGTAACAACCACAGAAGGGGCAGCCCATCACCTTTGCCATATTTTATTGATTAGCAGCAAGTCCTGCACAGGACTCAGTGAGGGGACTACAAAAGGGCATGAGTACCAGCAGGCAATGGTCACTGGGGGTCATCTTAGAATCTGCCCATCATAAGCACCCCAACCTGAGCTCTACAGCTTCGTACCAATGCTTGTGAGGGGAGAATTGCACACTACCTTCCATCAGAGGGAAGCTTTGGAATAGATTGTGAGTGGCTGGTGTTGGAAGTGTTTCTACATTTATTTGGGCCATCAACCCAGGCTCTGAATCCAGTACAATGCCATTTCCTTAATTAAACAGATATACCAGAATTGCATTCTGTAGAGTGGGCTGTAAGTAGTTAAGGCTAACTTGGACAGACTAGTTCTTAGCAGGGAGACCTTCCAGTCTCCTCCCTCTCACTTCCATTTTCTCTTCATTATCTTTGTATTCAGTGCCTCTTTGAAATTTTTATCTCAAATTTTTCTGTGTCAAGATGATGGCTTATGTGTGAAATGTTCATTTTTAATTACTTGGACTTGGTAGTAGGTGTGTAGTTATGTTGGATCAGCCTTGGATGCAAAAATCCTTATTTTTAACTGATTATATCTTGAAGGGATTTGCAGCCTTGGGCACTTGGAAATTGGAATGCATCATTGTTCACTCCATGAACGTAAAAGGACAGAAATTGAAGTGTGTGGGGGGAGTAATGGCACTTATGATCCTTAAATAGGACACAGTGAAGGTGGATTGAGTAAAGCATGATAAATTGGAATTGGAAGGGAGGGTCTAAATGCCCACCCTCTCATTGCTTCATGAGTGGTGAAGTGACAAGCCATAGCCAAAGCTACATAAGTCCTTCCCACAGGGCAGGGTTATTAAGAAGTAGTTCAAGCATAAGTGCTAGTTTCTAATATAAGACAGCAGACAGGATGAGGTATAGAAGGCAGAACTTCTCAGGGCAGTGAATTAGGAGCAGATTACATATCTCACAAGTCACAGAGGCTTGGAGACCCCTTTTGAATCTTGACTCCTGTAGTGTGACCAGGTGGCAGTGAGAGAGAGCCTTGTTTCTGAAGCCACAAAGGTAAAAGTTTTGGGACTCATGCTCTAAAGTTATGAGTCATTAAGTCTTGCACCTGGAAGGAACTTTTAGAGAGTGCTTGTATCTAACACTTCATTTGACTTTGGGGAAACTCCTATCCAGAGTAGTAATGGGACTGAGGCAAGGCCATGTTGATGTAGGCTCAGAACCCAGATGTCTTATGCCCTTTTCACACTTGCATTTTCACTTTTAAAGTAGGTATCACAAAATGCAGATGTCCATATAGTCTTCACCAACTTGGAATGGGAGAAGCAAGGTTTTGTTTTGTTGGTGTTGAGAATGGGATTCTGGTCACTTCTCCTAGGAGTCATGAATTTGTGTAACTATCTCATCATATCTTCCAGTGACTCTCCCAGTTAGAGTTTGTACATTCCTGTCCCATTTAATCCAAGTAATCCATGTGATTTGTTTTGACCAGTGTGGTGTGCGTGAGAGTGAAGCGTGTTGCTTAAGAGCCAGGTCAAAGTTTGCCACATCATCTTCTCGCCATGAGGTGGGCACTGTTGCAGACAGAGGCTTCCCAAACTGAAGACGATGTGAGGCAGAGCTACAGCCAGCTGGTGAAAACAGATAGCAGGAGCCACCTTTGTTATGGGGGTAATGCAGGCTGCCTCCACAGCATGATCTGGCCCATCCCATCAGGCTCAGGTAGGTGGGAAGACTACATACCTATACATGCATGTAGACTCACCTGTCCCAGGTACTAGCTCTTCCTCCAGTTCGCCTTCCCTCTGTATGTCCCCATTTCTATGTATAACATCCCCTCATTCAAGGAGCTGAGGGTCATACCTGCTTCTTCTTCCTCCTCTTCCAACCAGCTACCAAGTTCTTCTTTTATACTTTCTGTGCCTCCCAGCTCCATCCCCTCATCTGTGCCTGTGAGCAGGCCACTCATTGCTACTCCAACTGCCAAGCTGGCTCCTTTTTGCCTCCAGTCTCACCCTTGGCCCTCCCATCTGTTCTCCATAAGTGCCAGAGGCAGGAAATCCCATTGGAAACTTTTAATAATAGTGCTGCAAGATCAGACTTAATACAACCCACAAAGTCCTTCCAGCAATGTCCTCGTTTATCTCTCACTGTGTTACTACTGGGGCCTTCCTCTTCATTCTCGTCCACTCTCTCTTTTTTGTTTTAATTTACAGTAAGCTGCCTTCCTGCTTGGAAGCCCTGTCTCCCACTTGCACTGATCAGCCACCAGATACACTCATGCCTCTCCCTTCTGCCCACTGCCCATCTACTTGGCCAGCTCCTACTTATTCACTCCTTGAACCTCAGCTTAGAGTCATCTCCCCTGGGAAGTCTTCCCTGAATGCCAGAGTCAGATTTTGGTATGAGTCCTGATCCACAGCACCCCTATACTTCTCTCATTGCTGCTCTTTATGTCCCTATACTTTGATATGTGGCTGTTCCCCATAGACGATATTCTCTGAGAGGTCCTCAACACATTGCAAAGCAACATCTAGCACATAAGAGATGATCCTTAAATATTTGCTATTGAATATTGGTTTTTCATCCTGAAAGTGAAGAAAAATAATGCCTGGAAACTGGAATAAAATACTTTATCTTGAAAATAGGTCCTTTTGGATAACAAGTGTTTATATTTTGTATGTGGGAAAAATAAAGCTGTTGGAAGCAACTAGAACTTTCTTTTTTTTTTTTTTTTAAGATTTTATTTATTTGACAGAGAGAAACACAGCCAGAGAGGGAACACAAGCAGGGGGAGTGAGAGAGGGAGAAGCAGGCTTCCCGCCAAGCAGGGAGCCCGATGTGGGACTCGATCCTGGGTGTCCGGGATCATGACCTGAGCCGAAGGCAGTTGCTTAACCAACTGAGCCACCCAGGTGCCCCTAGAACTTTCAAAAATACAAGGAATAAGCTATATATGTATATATATATATGGTGTAAAATATGGATCATCATTATATTGCTTCTGAGTGTGCAAAAATATCACAAATTTTTCATCAAGAAGTAAATATTTAAAAACAAAGCAACATGAGTGCCAGGGGACTTTGGTAAAGAGTGTGAGGTGAGAAGGGGGCAGGAGATGAAGAAGAACCTGCTTGGACTTGTGAGTCCAGGTGGATTCAGTTGGGGATGTTTTGTGTGCATTAGAATAGTGTTTTATGTTTTAAAAGTACTTCCTCGAAGAGATTGTTCACCAGAGAGTCCAACTTTCCCTTCTTGTTCTGTGCTGCAAACATGACCTGATTTCAGGGAACTGAGTTGGAAGAGATACTAAGAAATAAGAATCTGCAGTCAGTGAGGAAAGCTGGGGTTGCCAGAGCATCCTGCAGACCTGGTGGCCAATGAATGCAACTGTTGTCAATTTTCCGGGCAGAGAAACTCAGGTTGGGTAATAGTTGTTATTTTATTGACTCTGAGGAAAGAATTCCCAGTGCATGTGGATACACATCTGAATTGTGGGTCCATTTCTGCTGCTAGAGTGACCTCCCTTTTGGTTGGTCCTGAATGTAAGGCAGCTTGGGAACACTGAGTCTGGATCCCACCCACATTCCTCAAGGAGGAGAACTGTGAGGTGTGATTACCATCTCCTCACTCTGAATGATCACAGACCCTCAAATCTGACTGTAGAACTTGACGTAGGCATGGCTGCAAATAAAAAGACTCTATAAGTGTGTTGGAGCACCTGGGTAGCTCACTGGGTTAAGTGTCTGACTCTTGATTTCGACTCAGGTCATGGTCTCAGGGTCATGGGATTGAGCCCTGCCTTAGACTCCGCACTGAATGTGGAGCCTGCTTAAGATTCTCTTTCTCTGGGGAGCCTGGATGGCTCCGTTGGTTAAGCGACTGCCTTCGGCTCAGGTCACGATCCCGGAGACCCGGGGAGTCCCCGGGGTTCGAGTCCCTCATTGGGCTCCCTGCTTGGCGGGAAGCCTGCTTCTCCCTCTCTCACTCCCCCTGCTTGTGTTCCCTCTCTGGCTGTGTTTCTCTCTGTCAAATAAATAAAATATTTAAAAAGAAAAAATTCTCTCTCTCTGTCTCCACCCCCCACCACTCAATCTCTTTCTCTCTCTCAAAAAAATTAAAATTAAAAAAGACACTAAGTATGTTAGGTAGAAGTACTGACATGCTGACAGAAGTGGCTTGCTGGCTGTGACTGTGCTGGGACATGTCTGGGGAGATAAAAGAAGACTTTCTAAGGATCACAGTGATTGAAGTATGTTTGTCCATGACACTTATTTGCAATTTACTAAAAGTCAACACAGGAAATCTAAATAAATATGAAGTTCTGCCAAATATTTAATTAACTTAACCTTTATTTATCTTTAATTGATTTGCATAATCTTTAATTGATTTGTGAAATCAAAAGATGATTAATACATCATTTAGAAGGAGGTATCACAAAGGGGACGTTGATAAACATAAAACCCTTTGTCCAGGCAAAAGAGAATTTTCCAGGAAAAAAGAGAGCTCATTTCTCCTCTGATAACACATATTCTTTCCACTTATAAAAAGACATAAGCAGCGTAATGAACAGATTAGGTATAGAATCATCAACAAGGTAATGAACCTGCTAAAGCAGTTAGCCCCCCTGTGCTTTCCTCCTGGGAGGAGCAGACCCTGGTTACATCAGAGTGCAAGGGCAGCACCTGAGTTAAGCAGGGCACTTTGTTCATAGCACATCTGTAGTTGGGCTGATTTCAAAGAGCATGCAGGAAGGAGTGGACTGGATATGGTTCTTTCCCCCATCCCAGCAGTCTTTGCTTTCCATCTGCAGTGGGCATGTTCGTATGTCAGCCCCACGCACCCTCCCTTTCTTGACAACACAGCTCCCCTTTGGACAGAGCCATTTCAACCGTTAGAACTTCCTGTGGTGTTCTAAGAGGGCTGCTCATCATGGCACCCGGACTGGAGAGAAGGCCCAGTATGTAGGTGAGCTGATCATGGTAGACACAGGCCAATCACAACTCTCCACTGAGATTTTCTTTTTAAGGGAGTGGCCCCCTTTCTTTTCTAGTAGTAAAGTTAAGAGGATTGGCAACTCAGGAGAGCAAAACCAACATACAGAAAGGAAGAGAAGAGAGAAACAATCAGAAAAGGAGGGGGCCAGGATCCATATGATATTTCAGTCCCTGAAGTACCACTCCCTAAAAATACCATTTCTCTGATTCTTGCCTTCCTGAGACCTGTCCTGAGCTGTGAGCTTCCTCTAGGGTCTCTTCAATAAATATCCATTTTTAAAGCTGGATTGATCTAGATTTGTGTTGTTTGTGATGAAATGAGTCCTGAATAACGTCTTTTCTTTCACACTTATTTACTGAAGATCTACATTATGCCCAAATAATGCCCCAGATTTGCTCTAAAGGACCTCGTGCCACATGGGAGAGCTACAAAGAAGGCACAGGGGCTGAGTTTGTTTAGGAACGTGATAGGTATTCCATGGAATGTAAAGACATTTGCCAAAATAAGAGAACCCAGTTCAGGTTGTAATAGGATCTATTTTTCTGAAATAATTTTTAGGTTAAGTACTGTCTTTGTATTGTACAGCGTGAATTGGTGTTTCAATTAGACATTTGTAATGATTTTAGTTTTCTTAGTCAAACCAAGTTTTAGGGACACCAAGTGAAACAAAAGTGTGCTGCAGGACTTCTCAGGGCCTCTAAGGCTTGCACACTTTGGAATATAAAAGGGAATCATTGAGTATGCAGAGATTCCAAAAGTTCCAGAAGCAAAGAATGCATTTTTCTTGGAATGTGTGATTAAATTTCAGAGAACCAGCATTCCTTGGGACATAGCTGGGAAAGCACCCACACTAGATCTTTACTAACTTCTCAACTGGTTTAGATTAAGGTCCAGGCATAGATGGGCAAGGGAGAAGTTCTGGATCAATTAAATCCTTACTAATTGAATCCCAAGGCGCGTTCCACTCCCTGCCACCATTGTGGGTGGGTGCCAGAGCAAATCCCCCTTTTCGTCGTGATCAGGAAGCATGCTAAGCCATCAAGAGGAGTTGCTTTGCTACAGTCTGAAAAGCTCTCTTGTTTTCTGGAGGCCTAAGGTGGCTCACAAATATCACTGATGTAGACATCGGCTGTATGAACTGTGGCAGCAGCCGGCAAAAATTCTCGCTCTTCTCCGATTTCTTGGAGCCTTAAAAAAAAATACGCATGGACATCCGCATTTTGAGTTCCCCCTTTCATTGTATATACATCTAGGAAAAGCTTTTGTTTGGACCACAGCATGCTGCAGGAATGCAATGCAGAGGGGAGGTTCAAGGCCACTGTTAGACATAGGGGCCTCTTGTGGGCTCCAGAGTTGAGCTCTGATGCCTCCGTGGACAGTTGGGAATTGAAACAGGGAAAATAAAGGGATTTCTGGGACCCCTTTGGTGAGGTATGAGGCAGAATATCAGAATGCCGTCTCCACTGTTACGGAAGTGGGGAGTCCAAGCTTTTCATTTATATCCTGCTTTGGTGTCTCAGTTTGGTGTATTTTTATGCTTTTGCTATTTATTGATTTGACCAACGTGAATCACCATTCGGCAAACAGGGCTGCATTAATGCGTTAAAAGCTCATTATGAGGATAATGGACATGAAGTAAAAAGGAATCAAATGATGTGAGTGTAAAAGGTTTTTCCCTAGACAGCTGAAAATAAATTGAAAACAAATTCAATTAAAATAACATTCAGCCTTTTTATTCCTTCCGTGGTGTGATTCCTCTAGCAGAGGTGCCCAGAGCTAACACAGCGCTCCAAAAGGCCGCCCCTCCCGAACCTGCCAGACATGGGGACGGGGGAAGGGAGGGGGGGGGCTGCGGCAAAATGCGTGGACCAGGAGCTCTGTTCTTGGCAACCGCATGCTCAGGCCTCCCTCAGAGCTCTCCCTGTTTGTCCTAAGCCTTTCCGCTCTCTCTTGCTTAGAACTCCCGGAGCCCCTTGGAGGCAAGGCGAGCTCCTCTCCTCTCACTGCTCAACCTTCTGCCCCAAAGCAGACACGGGGTCAGTCTTAGCCTAAGTGCAGGACCACAGCATCCCTGTTCTCTCCCCCCACTCCCCAATCCACCTCATACCCCCATGGTGGCTGCTGCTGCTGAAAGCCTAACACAGGGTTTTCAAGTCAGTACATTTCTTTGCTTCTTGGTGACAGTGTCGTCCTAGCCAGAACTGCCCCGGACAAGGTGTGCTAGTTTCCCAGGGCTGCGATCACAGAGTACCACAAAGTGGGTGGCTTCACACCAGAAGTGTATTGTCTCACAGCTCTGGAAGCTAGAAGTCTGAAAAATCAAAGCATGGGCAGAGCCGTGCTTCCCCCCTACGTGTGGAGGGCAGTCTTTCCTGGCTTCCCGTCCTTGCTGGCTTTCTCTGGCATCCCTTTTGGCTTGCAGCTGCCTCACTCCATCTCTGCCTCTGTCACCCTGTGGGTCTCTGTCTTCATGTGGCTCTCTTCTTATAAGGACACCACCCATGTTGGGTGAGGGACCCAATCTAATCCGGCTGGACCTCCTCTTAACGGATTATGTCTGCAGTGACCCTATTTCCAAATAAGGTCACTTTCTAAAGTGCTGGGGGTTAGGACTTCAACAACTGGGGAGATACCACTCAGCCCATAACTGGAAGCTATAGTAGGCTGATCTTCTCCCCATCCCCCTACCCGCTCTGCCCCAGTACCTGTCACTTCCCCAGGGCAGATGTTCACAGCAGCCAGAGGGGTT
This sequence comes from Spilogale gracilis, assembly GCA_004023965.1. Classification (NCBI taxonomy): domain Eukaryota; kingdom Metazoa; phylum Chordata; class Mammalia; order Carnivora; family Mephitidae; genus Spilogale; species Spilogale gracilis. The sequence continues at coordinate 94,273 of PITA01000681.1, read as the reverse complement.
CTTCCAATTTGAATCAGCTCCTGACACACCTCTTCTTAAAGCCCCTGAAAGGCTTTCCCAGGACCGAAGGTAAAAATTCAGTGTGGACAAGGTCCTGCAGGGTCCAGCTCTGCTGCCCAAAGCCTTTCTTTACATGTGGCCCCTTTCCTGAAGGCTGTCCCTTTTCCACCCCAGTCTATGCTCCCCCACTCTTTGTCTAGGTTTTGCCTTCCTCTCTTGTCAAAATACCCCTTTGGATGTTGTCTCTTCCAAGAGGCCTCCCAGACTGGTGAAAAATTATGCCCTGACACAGCCTGTTTTTCTCCCTTGCTCTCCCTACATGCTCATCCCATCAGTACTTAGATAATTATCAAGGCAATTATTTTTATAATAATATGTTTAATGTCTGTCTTACACAGAGGTTCGCTCTGGCCAATGGGCTACAATTGGCCCATGAGCCATTTTTGAAAGACCCTGGAGATAATGATTTTTATAATGTAAACGTTGTGTGTGGGGTGGGGAATAAGCAAAGAGAAGTACTCCTCAGGCTCTATGTAGATAGTTTTTTGGCCCCCAGTCTTACCCACAGCCGGCACACAGAGAGCCAGGATCTCGTCTGTTTTATTCACTGATATATCTGGAAAACCTTATAAGGTCCCTGACACCTTATAGGTCATCCAATAAACATAAGATAGGGAAAGAAATTCTTCACTTGGTGGTTGGTTCACAGTGACTATTGGTTAGGCTAAGAGAGACGGATCCTTTAATAACAGCCAGAGGGAATTCTGTGGTAGCAGATAGAGCTTTTGATAACCTGGTAATTCAGTCTTCTACTAAATACTTAAGACTGGTAATCTAGGTGCCTTGGAATGAGATGGCTAGAGCACTTCCTTAGGGAAATTCATCTAGAGGGGACAAGAGACAAAGTGTGAGGAAGGTTTTAAGCAAGGAAACCCTGGCTACAGCAGCAAGAAATTTCCACAGTGCCTATTGCTGAAGGTTCCATTTGTTTTTTTGGGGTAGGGCAGAGGCAAACAGAAGGAATACTCTTATTTTATTTTTTTTCCACACACCTTCCCCTAGTGACAAACAAGTTCTCCCCAAAAGTGCCTCTGGCCCCAATAGGACTGTCCCTCATGAGTCAGGCTCCAGGTCTATTGTCCTCAAGTTCCAGGGTGTAACAGACAAAACCCAACCCCAGAGAAGTGAGGAACTTGACTGTCCTGTTTAGCCCCTGGGCCCTCTTGAGATGCCATCTGGGGGCTACCGCCCCTGTAGCCAAAGGGGAGATGGTCAGCCACTGCCTCTCCCTGCAGGGCCTATCAGGAAGGCTGCCATTTGAAATTTGGCCTCGACTCCTTTTTTTTTCCTCCCCAGGTTTTAATGCCTATTTTCAGAATCAGATGGAATCTGAGATGCATGAGTTGCTGGTTTGCCCAGCTTAGCTTCTTATAATTCAGTGATTCATTTCAAAATTTCACATCGTGATCTCAAGGAATTGAGCTTACGGGGAGCATTAAGCTGTATATGAGGCTTTGTTCTTCCCACTTTTGGCTAAATTAGAATCGGTTTGTCTTGGGCTTCCATCTAAGCCTTCCCACCAGAACTTACCAGGATCTTTTATTTCTTAACAGAATTTAAATTTTCCTTTAAACAGGAGCCCCAGAGAGGGGCCTTTGTCTTCCAAATGTGCGGTTGCTTTCTCAGACAGCTGGCAATGCTCCTCCTCCCTGTGCCTCACTAGGCTGTCACTTTTTCTTCCTGCAGGTCTGGGCTTCAAAACCCTGCCCTCGTCCTCGGGGCTTTGTTCAGCACTAGACATTGGCCAGGCCACCTCCTGGCCCAAATGAAAAGCCAAATCGAGTGCCTGTATTTTGGAATAGTGAAACCATTTGAAATCATTCTATTTATGCGTTACAATATATAAAACAATAAAACTCAAATTCATTTATTCAAAAGAAGACAGAGAAATCATTTTGCGAAAGAATGTGTAGCATAATGAGTCCTGTGGGTTGGCAAAGGGGCAGGGGGAGGTCTTGGCACGTGCCCTGGATCCAAAGGGCAGGATGTGATCATCATTCAGTCCTGTCAGGTTCACTCTGTGCCTTTGTGTGGACCCTCATCTGGAGGAGCCATTAGCATTGGACGTGGGAGGAGGCCCTTTGAAATGAGAGGCTTGGCCGAACACCCCCTGGTTCTTCTTCTCTGTGGTGAAAAGGTGTTTGTCTTCACTGTTTTCCCAGTACAGTTTCCTGTTGATTCCCTTTAGAGTTTGCTTTCTGATTTCCCATTATCTTCTTTACCTGTTTGCATTCTGCCTTCCCCTCCCCTGAACAGGTAACTTCTCTGAGAGTGGAGTTCCCGGAGTGCTGGTCACCCTGATATCCTCACCCAGGGGGCCCTGCAGGTGAGGCAGTGCCAGAGCCTGTCCAGCGGCGGGGATGGATGTCTGTGGGGCAGTCCGCCACATGCAAGGGCGTGTGGGACGGTTCCCCAGGCCAGCCACCTGGTCTGGCCCCAGAACCTGCCTGCCTACAGTCACCAGCCCTGTGATCAGCTCCTCTTGGCCCCCAGCTCCGTGGCCACGCTAATAAGCCTGTTCAGTTTAAAGATTCTGAATGTGAGGAACTGGGGAAACCCTTTGTCCCCTCACCTTTGTTTTCCTCTGGTTCTCCTTTCTTTCCTGTTTTTCAGTTTCTTGCAACGACTCATCTCTGAATCTCCTGGGTCCTACTGTCTTTCCATTCCGCAGAATTCTTCCTCATTATTCCAGTCACCATGGATCCTTGACCTCTCCTTCTTCCGGGACCCGTTGTCAGCACAGGGTCGGGGTCGGCAGGGAGCCCATTACCTGCGACTCCCCTGCTAGCCATCTTACACTCTGTCGCATCCATGAACTCCCCATCTGCTTGTGGTGTTTGGTCTTTTGGTTTTAATGGGTTACAAGTGTGACTTCTGGAGGCAGGCAGTCTGGGTTTGAAGCCCAGCTCCAGCATTAACTAACTATAAGTCTGTGTAAGCTGTGCCTCAGTTTCCTCACCTGTAAAATACGATTGGTAATAGTATCTTCCTCCCAGCATGGTTATGAGGGTTGAATACATTAATATGAGAGATCACACCTGACAACTGCTAGCATACAGCAGGTGCTCATATGGGTCAGCTTCTTTATCATTTGCACATTTGACTCAGGAACAGTCTCTTAAGGGGTCTACTTGTGGGAAGGCCGGGAGCCTTCTATTGTGTGTGAGGTTATCTGTGTTTAAGGGCAATTGTTTGTTTAGATCAGGGCTTGGCCCAAGCTGCTCCCTGTAGAGTGACCCCTGGGATGGTCATGTCTGTCTCCCCAGTTTTGTGGGGCAGAGCACCAGCCACGATGCTCAGTGTGTCTCTCTTCCTGGTAGCCATGTTGCCTGGCAGCTGGCTGAGGCCCTGGGGAGAGGAAAGGAAACAGCAGAGGAAGCCTGGAGCCCATGGTGGCCTGAGCTTAAGCCAAGGCCAGGAAGCAACAGGCTGTGATGAACGACCGGGCTGGGAATGGAACCAAACCCCGAGGAACAGCCTGATTAGTACATCAGGCCCACTCCCTGCTGAATCGTTTTCTGATTCGGGAGTAGCAAAGGCAGGTGTTGTCTTGAGAGACAAGCCAGGGCCAGATGCCACATGCCCAGCAGCACCGCAGTGGGATCCAAGCTGTGAGCATCCAGAGACCCTTGGTGACGACCAGCTCCTCCATGCCTGTTGGATCGTGTACTACTGGGCCTCCTGCTCTCAGCTCCATTGCAGTTTATCACTGGGATATTTACAGGGCTATGAGCAGCCTCCCCCAAGCAGCTCTCCCAAGCAGCCAGCAGATGGTGCAGTTTCTCCTGCGTTCCAGCCAGGGGTTCTCAACCTGCAAGGAGTTTTCATTGCTGAGAATCAGGCATAACAAATACCTGTTAACATTTTGAATATAAAATGTAGTGGCAAAGCACATTGGAGGCCACAGGTTGGGATGGCAACTTACCTTTTTTAATTTTACAAACACAAGAGGAAACATACATTAGAATTCACAAAAATCTTTTATATGTATTATTGCACCCCCAAAAAATCAAAATAGATTTTAATTCCCTTCTGGAAAATAGGTAGGCTATATCTCTACCTGCATTTCACCGTAAGGTTTTACATTGGATCATTCAGTCCTAGACTGTGTGGCAGTATTATCATTGCTATAATGATATTGATAGTGATAAGAACAGAAATAGTGACTACTATTATGGACTAAGTGTTTTACATGCACTATCTTGCTTAATCCACAGAACAACAATGTGAGGCAAGAATCACCCAGGATTGTACTAACAAATCTTGAGAATATGTCAGTAGCTTCATGCTCACTGTCCCAGAAGTAACCTGCATCACCAGATAAGAGACAACAAGAGTTAACTCACAGCAGAATTCCTACTCTCAAATAAATAAAAATATGGCAACCTGTTCCTTTGGCTTAATTCTGCTCCTGCCTGTGGTGCCATGCCCTGGAGAGCTGGTAGAGGTACACGTGACATGGGGCACATGATGCATTCAATTAACAATAGCAGTTCTAACAGGTATCGTTTACTTAGCTCTTACTATGCACCGTGTCCTATTGTAAGAGGATTTTTAAAACCTTACATCCACATTTGCGAGTAGGAATACTTCTCACCACTTGACTGATGAGGGAAATGAGGCCCAGAGAGGTTTAGTAATGCTTCTAAAATCACAAAGCTAGCACGAGACTAACTCCAGAGCAGGCTTTCTTACATCAGCCACTAAGTTAATGACCTTCAGATAGTAATTACCGAATGAATTTGCCTCTTGATTTCTTGGCTCATGGCAGCTTCTTCATTAGTCCAAGATTTTCTCAATGCTCTGTTCTCTGCCTCTGTGGGTTTGTTTGTTTGTTCGTTTTTTTAAGATGTGGATTTTATCTCTTTGCTTCTGTCCATGCAGCTGTCAAATCAACACTATATTTCCAGATAGGTGTTTGGGACACACTCAGTATTCTAGGATGACTCTGTATTCCTGAATTATTAAGGGGACTCGGTCATTTGGCAGAGAAAATGGGCTTGTAAGATGTTGGCTTCATAGAGTTATTTTGTGTCTTTTCTGAGTCTGTCTTCTCTGTCTCAGAAGCAAAAGGTGCTTTGCTCCCTTCTTCGGCAGTTTGAGTCAGCACTGGGCTCAGAGGGCCTGCAGCTTTAATGTAGGTCTCTCTTGTTTTCTCTCCCTTCTCCCCTTCTTTTCTCCTTCTACTCCATTTCCCTTCATCGCTTATGCACTTCATTTTCAGACACGTTTGGGTACCCCATGTGGATGAGAAGGGAGTGGTGAGGTATGCATTTCAAGTTCCCTTGTGATATCAAATGTGTTCTTATTAGCACCTGAGTTTTGAAAGTGCCTCATTGGCATCTAGGATGGATTTTTGTCAGAAGGGCTCATTTTCAGGCCTGGTGAAAATTTATTTATTTTTCTTTTTTTTTAAGATTTTATTTATTTGACAGAGAGAAACACAGCGAGAGAGGGAACACAAGCAGGGGGAGTGAGAGAGGGAGAAGCAGGTTCCCGCCAAGCAGGGAGCCGGATGTGGGACTCGATCCCGGGTCTCGGGGATCATGACCTGAGCCTAAGGCAGTCGTTTAACCAACTGAGCCACCCAGGCGCCCCCTGGTGAAAATTTCTACCTGGAGAAGACCTCTGTCTCTAGCGCTCAATGCCTGCTTATAAACCTATTGCCCTGCAACTGGGGCTGCTGCTGTGCTGCTGGCATCCTTGTTACCCCCCTCAGCCTTCCCGAGTGGCTGCGCCCCCTTTCCCAAAACTCTCCATTTCTAAAGCTCACATCAACACTTCCTTCTTCTCTCACCCTTCTAGAATAAGACTGTCTTGCAGCCAGAAAGGCATCCTATTTGGGGGGTTGCCTGTCAGGTATGTGTATGTGTAGGTGGCATTGCTGCAGAGCATGTCGTGGAGCTAAGGGGGCCTTGAGGAGGCAGGAGGTGCAGGCTGGCTTCCTCCTCAGTGTTGCCGGAGGAGCCCTGCGCAGAGTTGTTCCACAGAATGGTACTGGCAGCCAGGCGCGTGTGCGCACACACACACACACCCCACTGCCACTGCTAGAAAGCAAAATGGCTTCCTGCTCAAGCAAGTACTGGGAGCATTGAATTAAAGTGATTGCTTTCAGAGCCCTTGATTCTAAGAAGGGGCCATAACTTGGAGGAGGAGGTTTCCATATTTTGTAGGCCAAAGAATCTCTTCTGGCAGATTATTTCTTGGGGCTACTTAGTCTGTGCAACATACCTGGATGTATTAAGAGGCTAAGGGTCATGACGTATGTAATCTACTCTCAAGTAGTTTATAAAGTTACATACTAATACGTATATGTGAGAAATACATGTTAAAATTAGTGAACCTGGGTGAAGAGTATTAAGGGTTCTCTGTATTTTCTTTTGTACTTACTTAGGAAGTTTGAAATTACTTTAAAATACTGTGTCAGAAAGTTGTCACTTAGAGACAGGATTCACCTCTGAGACGTAACACAGGCATTCACACAGCACCTCACCCAAGAACCTGCAGAAATTGGGTTGCGTATTTCCTCTGGTCCCCCAGACTGGGAGCTCCGGTGCTCCAGGAGGTGACTTGCTGGAGCCGGATGAAAAGCCAGGTGTCCTGAGCAGGTTCACTATGGAAGGTCTTAGTCTGTTTTTCCCTTTCAGAAGAATGGAAGTCAAGATGCTTGGAATCGTGACTGGGAAGGAGAAAGAGCACCAAAACAGCCCAGCACAACAGCTATTTTGGTCGAAGTTGGGGGATCCTTCTACCTCACTTGGAGAGTTCTGCATGTTTTTATGAATGCTAATCTTACTATAATGTGTATGAATTCTAGCCTAGCTAGAATTAAATCTCCTGATTCTATGAATATGACATAAAAGCATAAATGACTGAACTCAATAATCACTTGGCTACCATGGTTAAAAATGGGCCACTCAGATATTTTCCCCAAATAGTGCCTCACGGTTGCCCTTGGTTGGATCTATGAGCTCATGTCCCTGATCTGCTTCCCCTGCTCTCATTCTTCACAACCATTACTACTGGACCGCTGGGTATAAACTTCAAGCCATCAGGGTTTACTTGGAGAAGTCCATTGGAAACAGTTGTGTGTGCTTCTAAGGCTCTCATTCCCAGAGGTGCCAGGATGTGACTTCTCTTCCCACAACCTGCCACGTTTTGTCGTGTGCACCTCAAGGCAACCTTGCTTCTGTCTAGAGCCTCTTCATCCATCTCAGGAACTGTGATTCTTCTTTGAGCTAGAATTTTTCCCTGTCTCATTTGTGAAACAATAAATACACAAATAAATAAAAAATGAAACAGACAAAAGACAAAAAGTCTTTGCCTGTCAGCCCTCTGATAGTAGAATCTCAAATTCCGCTCATGATACCAGTTTGGGACATACCCAACACTTTGTACTTCTTTCCTTCCTATTTTTCCCAGCCCAAACTCTTCTTTCTCCTCAGACACTACACAAAAACCTGTTATAGGTGTATTTAGGCAGTGTTTTTTTTTTAAGATTATTTATTTATTTGACAGAGATCACAAGTAGGCAGGGAGGCAGGTAGAGAGAGTGGAAGAAACAGGCTCCCTGCTGAGCAGAGAGCCCAATGCGGGCCTCGATCCCAGGACCCTGAGATCATGAGCTGAGCTGAAGGCAGAGGGTTAACCCACTGAGCCACCCAGGCGCCCACAGGCAGTGGTTTTAAACAGCTCTCAGAAGATGGTGGTAGAGTAGAGATAATCTCAGAAATTAAATTAAACTAAGTGAAGCCCCCCCCCCCCGCTTTTTTGTGTGTGTCAAGCTCAGTGCTAAGTGCTTTGAGTGATTTATCTTCTTCAGTTATCCCTACCTTCCTAATGAGAAAACCGGGAAGATAAATAACTTACGATCTCACAGTTAGCAAGCACTGGTGCTTGAATAACTGTCCAGAGATGTCTGATTGTAAGGCCTGTGTCTTTAACTGACTTCATGACTTAGATTCCCTCTTCCCAAACTACAGAACTGATGGAGATGGGATAGGTGTTGTCTTCCAGCATCTGGGTTCTGAGGAAGATTGCCCCAACTGATCTCTTCCTTATCATACCCACCAAGAGAGGTTGTGGGACCTTTGTGCTCAGAATTTCCTATACCAGTGACTGTTGAAAATCTTAAGGATGAAGTTTTAAAAAACTAACCAACTCTGACTAATCTAATAGAAGCCAGTGAAATACCTAATTCATTCACAATTTCCATTTGACCCTGCAATACATTCAGTATTTTGAGAATAATAGACCTTCTCGCTCTACTCTGTTTGCTCTGGCTGATATTAAGCTGTGTTTACCTTCCCTGGGTTCCACTGAGTCCAAGAAAACATGAGTAGCTCAAAAGCATGGTGATTCACCAAGAAAAGTTGGTTTGGAAGTGAATATCTGTAATAGAAAACCCACTGTGAGATTATTCAAAAGTGGATAAGATAGATGCACATGCTTCTTACTGAATGGGTTTCAGATGAGAAACTTGTTGCTTCTCTATGCAGTTCAGGTTCCAAGCCATGCCTGAAAAATATAGGTAAAATTTCTCTTCTGACAGACACTCATTTGTTCTCTGTTTTGTAATCTATGCTTGTCTTAATTTCCTCTCAATTATGCTCAGACGTTAACTAATACTGACTAACTACAACCCCAAATAATTATTGCTATCTGTTCTCTTTGTAAATATAACTCCAGCACAGAGCTAGAAGAATAATGGCATATTTACAGAAGGCAGCTAATTAAACTGAGTTCCAATTGCTTTCACTTTGCCAGAAGGAGCCATTTTCACAGCAAAAATTGGGTGGATGCTTGCATGCTTACCAGGAACAACTCAAGGTAACATAATTCAGGGTTCCCAAGACAAAAATTCAGCACCAGACAAATTTACACAAGCAATGCAAATCTCATTAAGGAAGATAAGAAGATCTTTTTACTACAGCCCAACCATTAAAAGGGGTATCATTTTGGTGGGTTTATTTAGATTCGTAAATATGTATTTCATTGTTTTATAGTGGAAGTAATTGCAAGAAACTCAAAAAATTCTTAAAGAACATTTTCGTTTTTGAATTTTTTTTCCAGTTTATGAAACTACTTCACCATTTGCAGCCTCATAATTTCCACACCTTTTAGCCATCTGAGCATTGCTAAAAACAATGTGAAAACTGAGTCCTCTTCTGCTTCTCATTTATGTCAAGAATTTGGCCTTAAACACAGCTTAACCTCTCAAATAGAAATATGGGTGTTCTAGCCATGTGATTTCTGGCGTTTAGTTGAGCTCATTAGCAATAGTCACATGAGTGAGATTCCTCAGACAAATCTAGATTTGAAAGCACATCTCAAGTTTGCCTTCTCCTCTGGGTTTATTCAAACTCAAACCAGATGCAGACCACAGCTTCCCAAAACAACAACCAGAAAACAGGCCATACCTAGCATTGTAAAGATGCTGGGTTCCATCTCTGTAGGGAGGAGTTTGTTTCCCTCATCCTAGCCTTGGGAGAGGAACTCAGGAACACACTGGTGCTTTCAGACTTGTGCCACTAACCGTCTTTCCAACTGCATTACTTCACTGTGTTTCTGAATGCTGTGATGATTTTTCTTCCTGCCTGTGTGTCATTCCTGAATTTGCTTCTGTCTACTGGAAGTAGTGATTTGGCAGGCATCGGCACTTTTTCCATGTTTAATTAATTCCTCTAATTTTGTGGTAAATGAGAATAATGGGGCTTAATTTTGCTATTTATGTAAAATTGATTGGTAATTATGGAGAGCACAGGAGATTTGGCTTTACAAACGAAAATTAAGTGACCTCTCCATCATGGTGCCTTGGCATGCCTCATTCACTCGTAGGAAAAAGCAGAAATGGTAGCAAAGCAGATGTTGAATGGGAGATGAATGTAGGTTTTGTGATTTCTGCAGGAGTTGAAATATGGAAATTTGTGGGGTCTTGTTTAAAGACCTAAATGAGCTCAAACTAGAATCATCTCAGGGAGAACATGTGAAGGACAGAAACCCGTTTGGGTTTTATCATCTCATATTTGGTATTATTCCGATATATTCTATTCTGTGCTCTGATCATAGCAGGGGGTAGTGAGTTGGGGAAAGAGAGGTTTTTCTTTGAGGTGACCTACGTTAAAGGGAGATAATATAGCTGAGGGTCTCAATATGGAAAGATTTTAGAATTATTTTCTCTCTTTTGAAACTTTTGAGACAGGCCCAGATGATCCCTGGTTCTCAGAAAATGACATTTATACTGCATGCAATGAGAAATAGTTTGCTATGTAGAGATCTAAGTATACATATCTTTATATGGTTATCTCTGTCTACACATGAACTTCGTCTTTGCTTTCTATCCAAGAAGGCTTAAGCACCTTACCATAGCAATGAGAATTATTGATGATGGGATTTATTTGTTAAATAAGACAAAAGAAGTTGGTTTTGCTTTTGTTTGGTACCACCCAAACTCAATGCCTTTAGGGACAGCATTAAAATTATGACTAATTGGCAAGCAGGAGTTGTAGTCATGATGAGACAAACCATCTACCTTCATTCTGGTAGGGCAATGGCGCATGTTGAATTCTGGAAGCTGATACTCAGCCACAAAGATTTGCCGAATGGACTTATGTTGGACAGCCACACGGAGCTATTAATAATTGACAATATTTTAATTAGCTAATACTACTTACATGTTATAAATCTTTAATTTGGAAGTTTTAAGAAGAGTAGCTTAAATTTAATATATAAATAGTATGTAACTTTATGTAGTTATATGTGTAACTATATAATATATATTATAACTTTATATGACTTATATATATAACTTTGAAATAAGTGCTATGCTTTATCTCAGTACTGCCCTTTATGCCATTGCCTGATTTTGCATTACAGTGAAATGGACAGAAATATCTGGTAGTATGTATTTTCCCCTAAGTTAATTTTTTTTCCCACTAAAGTAATTTACCCTACCTGTGCTTTGGAAGTCAACATGGGATTATAAGAAAATTCACATTTAAGAGAACCTCTGCCTCCAGGTGAGAGCAAGAGAAGAATGCCCAGAACACAATGCAAATAGGCTGTGTCGTGGTTTGGTAATTATCTTGGCATGATCCATTTAGAATCAGATCACCATGGATCAGGATGAACTTTCTAAATACTTTAAAACATCCCATTCTCTGAGGTTTAAGGTGGAAAACAGAGTTGAGACAACAGAAAGGCCTAGGGGATCAATTGCAAATATCACTGTGAAATGAAAAATATTTCCTTAATTTATTTTTGATTGATCTCACACCTGTGGTCTTCCAATATAGTTTTGATGACGTTAAAACTCAGGGACTTGCATTGCCATCCTGAAAAACAAGTTTAAAGTACCCAGGAAAAACCCCAAATTTATTCTTTCGGGTTTGCTTTTTTTGATCTCAAAAACCTGCTTTATGGTAGATCAAATCAAATGATCATTGCTTGTTAAAACTTTTCAGTCAGATTTGGGGAAGAGAGGCAGTGGCAGCAAAATGTTTGTATTTTCCTGAATCATTACATAAACTCAGAGAAATTAGTTAGCAAAACCAAAATTCATGGTTGTAGAAGACATTGAGGTGACGAGGTATACCACAGCCCACAGAACACAAGCAGATGTTACCATATGTGTGGGAGGAAATAAAGGAGAGCAATGGATCATCTGACAGGGGCTGAGAATGGGAGGAAGAACCCAGGAGATGGTCCACAGATACTGACTGGAATGCGTGGCAGGCCAATTTTAAAATGGGAGCTAAAACTGGGGGTGATTTTGCTGCATGTCATGACAGAGGGATGCTTGTTAGGTACAAAGGAGCTGGAGTAGTCTTATCTGTATGAACTCTCAAAATTGACTTTCTGGGGTCCTGTCAGGACATGAGGATACACCAAGGAGAAAATGCTGGGAGCGGAATCAAAATGGAGCAAACCAGGGTCAGTAGATACATAAGAAGGAGAAAGGTTAGAGAAAAATATGAGAGAGGAACAGAGAACAGAAACCTCAAAAAAAGGGGGGTGAGGGGCAGACCATTATAATTTCAATACAGCATTTAATAGTAATTGCAAGTACTTAATACTATGTTAAGTAGTAGCCCAGTTGAATGTCACAGTTTGAGTTCAAAGAAACTAATTTAACATAGAGATGAGTAAAAGAAAAGCATTCGGGTAAACACAAAGTTGTAATAAGAAAAAAAGAAGTAGTAGAATATGTCTCTATAGAGGATAGAAGCATGCCACAGATATGCTCAAAAAACCAGATTAAAACTATGAAATTTTATTTCAAAACAATCTAAAAGACATTCAGAAAATAAAAAAATAGGAAAAAGCAACAAAAATAAAAATAAGAATTCAAAGTAGACAAGTTTAAAAAAAAGAATTAGAAATAAATTATTCTAAAAAAAATTTAGAAACAGTGGCCAAACTAGAAGGAATAAAAGAACAAATAAGCACACAAAAAATCTTAAGTAAATATATGAAAAGAAGGAAATTTTTGAAATTAAAAAAAAAACATAAAAAGGATTCATATGAAATTGACAAATATTACATATAGGCAAAGATGTAATCATATGATTAATAGGAGTTCCTGAAAAAGGAAGCTGCAGCAAGGGAGCAGAACAAATACTTAAAAAGGAAAATTAAGAATATTTTTTCTTGGGTCAAAAAAAATGAAAGTGCTTATTGAAAAGGCACACTTTTCAATATCAGTCAACTGCAAGATACATTCCAGTGTCTGGATGTTAAAAAAAAAAAAATAGGAAGGGAAAACAAAAACAAATGGGGCATCTAGGCAAAAGGAGCATGTGACTTACAAGGGAAAGAATAATTGATTTCATCAGACTTTTTGATAGTGGTGCTTTAATAAAGAAGAACATGGAATAAAGAAGACATGAGGAAAGAGCTAATGTCTACCAAAAAGGATCTTCCAGTATAAGGCAGAGATAAAAATAACATGTAAGACTATCTTCCCATCCAGGCTTCTGTTTTTTATTTTAAGAAGTCTACTAGAGAATTAGCTTCCGATCACCAGAACTACTGGAGACATCAGTGTAAAAACTGGCTTTGGACATATATGAACTTGTATATCTGTAACTAAAAAGGGGAAGATGATACTAAGTAGTGTCTATATGATATGACAATGCAGACATAGTACAACCTAAAATATGGAAAAATTAGAGGACATATGTAAAAAAAGTGTTTTAACTATTTTTAGGAATAATAATTGATGGTGCTAGTTTTCTGAGATTCGTGTATGTATAAGGATGTAGTCTGGGAATATTAAATAAAATTCCCGTACTCCTAAATTTGAATTATAAATATTATAAATTCATGAAGTAGTCAGGCTTTGAGCATTAATTACTAACAATGAAAAAAAAAAGCAAAAATAGAGTATTATGTGTTTTCAGGTGAAACAACACACTAGCACTCTTAAGCTTGCTAAAGGGATTAGATCTGATCTCATCAAGCCTCTGGGTTTGGCTGTCAATTACCCATGAGCATGCAACCAACAAAACCTAGACGGTGTGCAACTCCACGGGTCAGGTTGGCACAGGTTCTTCAACAGATGACCTACTAAGGGATGGAGGGGGAAACATCTCAACTAGGCGATCTTCTCCATCTTGCTTGCATATTGGGAAAATAGAAGAAAATTTTAAGAATTTGTATACAATTTTTGGAATTATTTAAAACCTTGGTTTTATGGTGAGAAAATTTGGGAAAGATTTGAGGCTCCTACTCATGACAATGATATAAATAGCTATTTATGAAAGTCTATCATGTGACTCATACAATAACAATCTTATATATATTATCTCCAGTCTTCACAATGAGTGTGTGGAATAAACTGTTAGCCCCATTTTATAATTGAGGGCATAGACACTGAAAGGTTAAATCAATTGCACAACAGATTTACAACAAAGTCAGTGTGTTAACTCAGGCTCTGTGTTCCATATAGCCCATAATTTTCAGTGACATCATGTAAAAAAATGTATTTCAAATGTGTGTTAGGAAGCCTACATTGCAACCTTAATGTTATCACTGAGGAACTTGAAAAGGCCACTTGTGTTAATATGTCTTTTGTTATTGTCCAAACATAAAGCTAAGAAGAGTGGTGTGGGGCTACTACTTATGTATTAGCTTAACCATATTGGCATCTAAGCATCAGCGTATCCAAGAGACTTTGTATTGGACAGTAACTTCCAGTTCACTAGAGATGCAATATTTTTAACTCATTTTCTGTGCCTTGAGAATAATTGTTGGCCACTGCTTTAAACATTTTATCACTTTCAATCTCATTTTGTATCTCTCATTTTATGGAGATTTTGTTTAAAAACTTACTCAAAATCTTGGTTTCTGATAGAATCAGAGCAAGAAGATGTTGATGATGACCCTAAAGGCAAAGTGAGAAATCATTAAACTGTATCAGTATTGTGCACCTGGTCCCTCGGACTATGAAGCTAAGCTTCCTGAGGAAATACCTGCTGAGACCCTGACCCCTTGTTACTGCTTCTCTGCTTAGCACAGTCCGAATACTGCATGCGTGGCAAACAGGGAGCGGTCTCTTAATGTGGCACTAGTTTTAGGGAATTTCTCATTCTGTTTAATATACAAAATTATAATTCATTTTACCCCATAATATCTTTATTTAGATGGCAGCCTGGGAGGCAGCATGATCTTCCAGTATCATGGACCACACCAGAGATTTCAGGAGGGAATTGCAATGATAATATTTCAATTTGTTTTAAGGCCAAGAGTTTCATCTATGGAACTTTCCCTTTCTATTTCCTTCTCTGTCCAACTCATTCGCACTCAGCTTAAAGCCCATCTTGAAATGGTGTTAAATCTAATACCACTCTCAGATTTCATCAATCTTCGAAGTTGGCCAGAGCTACATATAGTAAAAAGGCAAGCAAAAATGGGCCTCTATAAATTAGAGACTGGAAAGTACCTATTAGAAAACCAAGATTCTGACAAAACTTTTCCCTCCAATATACAGAGTTTGAAAATTGAACTGGTTTTCTCCTCGGAAATGTCTTTAAAAAATTTTTAAAACCATTTTGCAGCAGTCTGTGATTCCTTGTGCATCCATTTTTTCCATACTGTCTTTGTTCCTTTACTTTTGGTTTTAAAATAGAAGTGATAACTTTTGCCACATTACAGATTTACCAGAATTCCATGTTTCTCCATCATCTGCATGTTGTTGATTTAGTTCCTGTCTTAGAGGCTTTAGGGTCCTACAAAATTGATATAAGTGAACTTGGACCCTTGCCCAGGAATATAGAGACCCATTGAGCAATATTTCACATTGAAGGTCAAAGCACATTTAAGGATACAGAGAGAAAAGATTAGCTTTAGGTATGTTTCAGATCTAGGAAAAATGAAGCCAGAAAAAAACCATTCTCTCCTCCTTAGAAGGCTTTGTGGAGGAAGAGGATTTTTAGAAGTTGTTTTAATGATGGATAAGAAACAACCTCACCAAAGATTCTGCATTGCTAAATAAAATAGCTTCAGATCACTTAGGTATTACAAGAAGAGTATTAGAACAATACACAGCAAGAGCTAAGTTAGGAGCGGCCCTTTAAATTTGATTACCCAAACTAGTCTTTAGATAATCTAATCTTTGCTTCCAAATGTTGGTGTGTAGGTATTTGTGCTTTTATGAGGGGAATATCCAATTTTGGTTGATATGGGCAATAATTTTAAGGACGATATAAAATAAGATCCATAGAATCATTGAAAAGTGTAATAAATTTGCACAGGGAAGTGTCTTTGGGATTGATTAGGGCTGTTTTGCATGACTTGGTAAAGGTGAAGTATCATCTCTCTTCTCTTCAGGCAAATGAGTTTAGTTATTTCAATGAAAGATTTTTATAGAAAATGATCACACTCTCTTCTATAAACTTTCAGACTATAATTTTTATAGCGGTCAGGTCTCCCTTATTATATTTTATTTGAAATTCAGACTTCTATTTCTCTTTCAGTTTTTAGGAGGAAATTAATAATTAGTGATTTATCAAGATCTTGTGATCTTAAGTAAATACCTATAATCTTGGTGGTTTATTTATTAGCTCTAAGTAAGAAAAGCATTAGGAACTTCTGAAAGATTTAATCACAGGTTCTATTTTAGACCAATCTTTGTTTGAGTGACTTGAGTAAATCACCTTACATCTTCAGGCTTTAGCTTCTCCCCATCTGTCCAAAATCCAAAATGTCTAAACCTCTTATTCTCACAATACTAAACAAATACTAAACATAAAGAAATGAATAGGGGCATGCACAGGCTGATGCACAGATGGAAGCATGAGTGAATGCCTGGTTAGGGATGTAGATAGAATGGATAAATGGTTGGCTCTGGGATGGATGCACGAACAAATACATAGATGGGGTCAAGGTTAAGTGCATGGATGAATGCATGAGTGCCTGGAGGAGTACATAGATGAATGAAAGGTAGGGTACATGGATGGATTCATGAACTGAAGGATGGTGGGAAGGAAGGATAGAAGGACACAAAAAACTTTTAAATTATTAAAAAAATGAAATAAATTCAGCAGAAGAAAAATGTACTGAAATAAAACAGGAGAAAATACTAAAATTTGTTAAAATGCTTCTTCCCTCCTGAAAGACACTATTGTACCTAACCTGCCTTAAAAATAATTTTAAAAAACTCAAGCCCCATGCTAGATAATGTCACATATGTTTTTATTTGTAAGAGTCCTCTGTAGTTGGTACAGCTGAACACTTTGCAGTGAAAGCCCTCATCTTTACAATAGGAACTTTGCAATTAACAAGAACAGCCTCTTACTATTTATCTTATATCCAGTCCAGTTCATTGTCAGATCTCCAAAAAGAGGTACTAAACATAGTCTGAAGAGTTCCTCAGTCCATGGAGAGCCCCATGGTATACACAAAGCCAACCAGGAGAGATATTGTTGTGTTAATTTGTTTTGTTAGATTAATGATTCTTCTGTTAATATTTAACCTTTTGTCAAATTGTGATGCATAAGGTTGTAATCTAGATCAATACAAATGAATAATGGGACAGGCATATTTTTTCATCTCATTTCTTTTTCCACTAGCTCACAACACTGTTTTATTGGCAGTATGTTTCAAATGGCCCGCAATTAATTAGAGAATGACGTATCCTTTTACCACGGGAAAAGAAACACCACTGGACAGACTTCTGCCTTCATTCTTCCTAGGAAGCAAACTGAGACTGATTTCTATTGTTCCTAAATTTCCTTCCTCTTTAATCTTTCCTAAGGACTTGGAATAATAGTAAAAGGGGTCTCTTGGAGGTCTGGATGGAGAGGATGGATATGATATACTTCCTGGAGTGCTTGCAGGTGAGGTGGAACACACTGTCTCGAGGGAGGCAAATCGGAAAGCTTCTATGTGTTTTGGTGA
This sequence comes from Spilogale gracilis, assembly GCA_004023965.1. Taxonomy (NCBI): domain Eukaryota; kingdom Metazoa; phylum Chordata; class Mammalia; order Carnivora; family Mephitidae; genus Spilogale; species Spilogale gracilis. The sequence continues at coordinate 76,816 of PITA01000681.1, read as the reverse complement.
TTACCAGCATCAAAGGTGAACTGGCAAGGGTTCTAAATAAGAAATGAATAACACCTGGGAATTCCTTTCAATAACATAGTCTACAATTATAGCACTTTCTCCTCAAATAGAAAGAATGATGAAGTACATGTATCCTTAGTCCCTCAGAGTGTCACTTGGCCAGTACTTAATGTTAAAGGCATGCTTGTTTATCTGTTCTTTTTATAAAAACTGGCAGGGCAAAATCCGCAGTGCACATTGTGCCCAGGCTATATAGCATAACACCTTGGAACATGGTATACCCTGAACAAATCCTCTTCTCTATTCTTGCTGACTAATTTTCTTTCTTCCTGAGAAGAGGCACTGGTTTTATCTCCCACTGCTGTAATTCAGAGCTCCTTAGTGGTCCCTTGGGAGGTGCCTGAGCTTGGATAAGTGAATGGAAAACTTGGAGAACAGTGATGTTTTGCTTTTAATTGTCATTTCTTCCAAGACAGGAGATCACAAGGTGGTTGTCCAATGCTGCTAATCTGGTCAAAAGATGTCTTTTGTCATGGACTTCTATCTGAGATTTAGCTGTGTAAACTTTGCCAGACATGAGAACCTTCGCTTGAGAGCTATATCCCAAGACAGCGACTTCCTGTGAACACCAGACTCTTGTAGGACACATGTGTTTCTTTCTGACTTGGGACTGTGTAGCCATGGGATGCTTTCATCTTTCCAACTTAAAAGTGTATCACTGTCATCTCCCTCCATCCTACCAACCTTGACAACAGGAAGAATCCAGTCTTAATGTTAAAGGGCATTCACATCAACCCTTGTCTGTTTCCACCAAACCGTGGGTACAGGCTTCCTGCCGGATGGCTGACCTAGAATCCTGATGAGCTGAGTTCAAGCTGAACTTGCTTCTCTGGTTGATGCTTTGGACATCTGTTGATCCTCTGTAGCTCAGTCAAGCGTCTTAAGCCCTGATAGCAGAGATAAAGGAGGCATGGATTATATCTGACAATCTTTCTGTATTTTTTGCACTTTTTCCTGTATTTTTTCCTTTGTTTCCCAAATCAGTGAGAAGCAAGTTTAAGGAGCATAAAATGTCCACTATTTGCATGCATGGTACACTTAGCTACTTCTCCCTCTAAACTGTAGGGCCAAGATGATTTGGGTCACATAAGGGTCTGCTCAACAATGTTGGTGGAATAAATGAAGTGAAAAGTGAATGAAAAAATGGTATACAGGTAAATTAAGATGGCTCTACACCCATGGTTAATGATGAAGTTAAGGATTTCACCCAACATGGATGTATCAACACTGATTCTGGTCCAATTGAACTTATCTCCTCTGAAGATAGCACTGCAATAGCTTTGAGTTCTTCCATTTGGTAGTGAGGGAGTCAATCAGTACAAGACCAATTACAATAATTATCATTTGGTTGTGATAATTATTATGTGAAAGGCTTCCTGGTCACTGTTAAGACCAGTGACATATTTGCTTATTGGCCTTATCCCCAACTTGGTACCTTTAACACCAGCTCCCTTTTCCCCTACCCCACTGCCCACTGAGACCATTCCCTCCAATGTGTACACACCATGCGCCAGACACTCCAGTGTCATTCTGGGCATTGGATATTCTCTCTCCTCCACCTTCTTTTCAACCTATTCCAGTGATCACACAATTTTTCCATATTCTACGTTACCTGAACAATTTGTATGACTTCTATGTAACAGACCCTTTGCTTTGCTGTTCTTCAAGTAGGAATCACCTCAGGCAATTACTCCTCTAGTTCTTCAAGTTAATATTCCCAAGGTTGGCCTATTGCTTGAAAAGAAGGATCCCATACACTCATACCCAAGAAAAAGGGTAAACTTGGGGACTCAGGAGAAAAAAAAAAAAGGGACTTGGACTTGTGACCAAAGAGTACCAATGACAGGAAGCTCTCAGGTAAATAGCATCATGAGCTCTTAAGCCATTCATGTCATAACATTCCTGGGACTCTTCTTTAGAAAAGAACTGTTTCCTAACACATGTAAAATTTCATACAACAATAGTTATTATTGTTATGAAAAGCTAACATATTGAGCACTTTCTACAACCAAAGCTCTTAATCATCATAAAATTTTGGCATGGTAAACTCTATTGCATCAGTTAGAAGGAAGGTGAAGCTCAAAGAGATCATCTGTCTTGACCAAACTCAGAGTTATTGAGTGGAGGAGCCAAGATCTGGACTTAGTCTAGTGTCCCTCACCACTATGGCCTCCAGTTTTTCTCTTCCTCTGCCCCCTACCCCAACACACACATATAAATGCATCTATCTGGGCAATAGTATCTTCTCATTTATAAAATAGAGAAACAGCTTTGTAGTGTTTCGGGTTCCCAGGAAGACTGCAAATATCAGGAAATACAATGTTGTCAAGCACTTTGCATATAGGAAATGCTAAATCAAGCTAAATTAAATTCGACAGAGTTCTAGACAGTTAAGAAGCCTTTATTAAACCCCTGCTGTGCTGGGCACCCAGCCGTGACTTAGGTTAAGACTAATACCACTTAATTTATGAGAATGATGTTATAATTATTCTATTTCTTACATTAAGGTGCCCTCAAGAAGAAAATACAATTTATAATTAAATATAAATTATTTGTCCCAATTTTCTGACTTCTGTTCCATTTAATATCTCTTTAGGAGATACCTAACTGCGATGGACACATCTTAAAAGGTCTGCTTAGTTCTTGATTACTGCCCTTTGCCCACAATTACTTCTTCTTTAAAACGCATGGAGGTGGTTTACCTACAGCAATGTTTGACCATGCATTCCAGGTGGGGCCAGTCAGGTTTGTTCTTTTTGAATTTGAAACTTAAATTTAAAATCTGTACCTCAGTCTCTGCATATGGCTGGCATGCCCCATGTGAACTCTTTTGACAAAGATGGGGGTGGATGTGGGGGGTTAGATGGGAGAAGCAAAAATGAGAAACCATCTATCTAGAGAGGCAACAGAGCTAGAGCAAGAGCACACAGAGTCATGAAGAGAACTGTAGAACTGAAAGCAGAAATTCCCAACAGAACCCCTATATGGTGCTGAAGCCATCCACTCATAATACTACACTTTGTGGAGTGCGGACTTTGTCCTGATAAAAGTTATTAAGCATATGGATAGACAAGGATGCCTTTAAATTAAGAACTGGCAAAATGATATTTTAAGGGACAAAGGAGATTTGTACTTTATTATTGTTTTCTGCTCTGGGAGAAAGCCTTGAAATTTCAGACCATGAAATTGAATGAAATATCCAGCTAATGTTTCACTTCTTATTTAACATCATTGCCAGTAATGTCCTAGGTGTTAACAAAGGCACAGTGTTAGGACTGGCTGACAGTTATTGCTTTACCTCCTCTGAATTCCTCTACTTATCAATTCAGAGGTCAAAACTAAGTTTCTGGTTGAACTACTTGTTTTTTTGCAAAACATGCTGCTCTGTATAAGGAGCCCCTAGGTGAGGTAGCTCTAACTCAGTCAGAGTGACGTCATACAGAAGGTGCTGTTCCTTTCACATCTGAAATTTCACACCATGGCCTCACCTGAATTGGTAACCTGCTACTTTACCTAGGCCTTCACCCACTTAAGCTCCTGACCTACTGTGTCATCTATTGAAAATCTTCTTCCAAAATTTAATTGTACTTTTTATGTGCTGGTGGCTCTGATCTGGGTCAGTTATGGTCTGGACAATCATTCCAGAACATTTATGAAGGCTCTGGGGTAGGAGCTGGGGATACATGCCTGCCTTTGCTGTGTGTTGATGGTCTATGGAAGAGACAAAGAGGGAAATGAACCACCACACTACAGAGGGTGACAACCACCACGTCAGGATGTCTGAGTACACAGAAGAGTGACTCTCTTAGAGGTATACAGTGTCTAAGAAGGCTCTCTAGAAGAAGCAGGATCCATACTGAGGCCTGGAAAATGAGAGGGTTTGAGTTGGGTAAAGAATGGGTGGATAGATGATGTTCAGAGGCCCACAATTAGGGAGTGCATGGCATGCTGGCTGGATTGAATGTGCTTGGTCAACCTGGAGCCCCAGAGCTACAGAAGAGGGAGGTAGAGAGATGGGCAAGGGCAGATCAGGAAGGGCCTTGCAAGTCTTGTTAAAAGGTTTTGACCTCAAAGAATTGGAGAGTGGTAGAAGAAGGAAGTAAGGAAAGGAAACACAAGAAACCATACAGTTTGATAAATTCCCAAAGATCCAAGTGATTGACCTGTGTCCACAGCCACTGGTCAATCAGACTTGCTGGATGCCACAAGTCTGTCTGTGTTGCAAGGACTATTTTTTTTTGAACCCCAGGAGTTGAAAGTCCAAAGAAATTAAATGTAAGAAGCGTCTTTATTTCAGTCTTGCTACCTCAGCTCACCAGAGGAATCAGTAGCATTATTTCTGAGCTATGAATGCTTCCCTAAATTTTCATTTCCATGGCAATATCTGGAGAGGCAATCAGAAAGTAGAACAAGCAGGTTTTATGGGATATAATCACTGGAGCAACTTTGTTTGTCTTACACAATCACATAAAATTTATTCAGTAGAAGTTTTTCCAGTGTCCTGAATTGAAAACAAAACCAGTCCTGATGAAGCTCTATGGTCACTTTAAAGTCACCCAAATAACCTTCATTATTTAATTTAAATGTTTCAGGGCATCTGGGTGGCTCAGTCATTAAGCGTCTGCCTTCAGCTCAGGTCATGAACCCAGAATTGCAGGATCAAACCCCACATTGGGCTCCCTGCTCAGCGGGAAGCCTGCTTCTCCCTCTCTCACTCCCCCTGCTTGTGTTCCCTCTCTAGCTGAGTTTCTCTCTGCCAAATAAATAAATAAAATCTTTTAAAATAATAATAATTTAAATATTTCAGTCATGTATAGACAACTTGCCACTCCATTCAAGGCTGCCGCATGGGGAAGGAGAGAACAGGGTATTACTTCTCACCTTCTCTGCCACCTTCACTGAGGGTTTCTATCTTCACTGTCCCTCCCCCAGAAGGTTTGGAGCCTCGAAAGATAAGGAGGCTTGGGGGTGAGGGCATGGAAGAAAGTTTCTCACTTGGGGGCACCATCAGAGGATGGCAAGGTGACATCCCAGCCTTACATCTTTCAAGATGACTCCTGTATGAGGCCTTTGACGCAGCTGGGCCCCTCATGCCTTGAGCTGTACATTTTATCCCTCTGGCAGCTGTACTCTACTAGACCTCCTTTGCCCTTTAAGGCAGGCTCCTGGGAAGGAGATAAAATGAATTGAGGCCAGCTCACATCTTCAAGCCCTCATAATTCACATCTGATTTCTGGAAAAGACTCATACTGCTTTTATGCATGGACGGAGGCCAATCCCCAAGAGGCCATCTTTATTTAGCTCCCATCTACTCAACTTCTCAGGCAGGAGTCAGATCCCCATCACCCAGCCTCCTTAGCTACGGAGAACATGGCTGACTCTCCACTGATGCATACAGCTCTCTACCAAAATACCTTCTCCATATTTTTTTGACTAGCCCCTTTAGAGCATCATTCAAAGGTGAGGGATTCAAAAGTTAGGAAACCATTTTCCAGACATTACTTTTGAAGCCCTTTTTGCTTAGGGTACCTCTCTGCAATCTGATCTTTCTCACATCTTGTTGATTCAGTCAAAATTTCCAATGTAACATTTACTACATAGACTTATAAGCATATTGCTACATGTTGGGGAAGTAAAGAGATGTTTCGCATGCTCCTTGCTTCTAAAAAAAAAAAAATTGTGAGAGATGGGGAAGAGAGGAATTCACTGGCAGAAAGAAAGAGTTTGAAGAGAAATGAAACAGAAGAAAAAAATCATAACAAGGGTAGACTTTGAATGGAACATCTGAGAAACATTTCTTGAGAAGATGGGTCATTGCTGTGGTTGGAAGTCGTAACTGATCAAAGAAATACGTTCAGTTAGAGTCCTGGTCTCCAGCCAAGACCTATTATTTTGGTTTCAGGGAAGCAGCCCAGTGATTCTTGAGAACATATAGTTTATAAAAGAACTTTAGGTTTGTGAGACACGGCCTTGCTTAGGATCCCTCAGTGGTCAGAGTGTCCATTAGCTCCCTCCATCCCCAAACAACTATTTGTATTCCAAGCCAACTCATTATGGAACAGACAGTTTATGTCAGGTCTAATGATCAACTCTGTAATTAGAAAGCATTGTAGTTTTGCATCTCATTTTATTTTCCCTTTCACATATATGAGATTTGGGGGCCTTTAGTCAAAGAGTATCTGAGTGAAGCTGAGTCATCTTGTGTCTGTAATGAGATGTCTCTGGGGATAAGTGCAAGGTGGTTCCAGAAGAGACCATGAAGCCCCTCACTCTCAGGGTGGGTGGTGATGAGGAGCCATGGTTTACTCTCCAGGATGGGCAGAGCTTCCCCTGTTGTGTCTGGAGAGTGGAGCAGAAGTCTATACTGTAACTCTCCAGGTTTGGACTGCTGAATAGACTGAGTGTGATCTCAGATCTCAGTGGTGAAACTTTTGGTATTCAAATCATCAGTTTCATTGAGCCTTTCATAAACAGGTGGTTCATGTGGATAAAAACTGGAAAGTCAATTTTTATCCATTCTACAAAGTTCTCTCATTGACTAAGACGTTTCTAGTTATCTTTATTCAACACCTACTCCCTGCCAGCCTATTTCTGTTGTGAATACCTTTTGGTGTATCTTTCCAAGTAATGAATCTCCTTCTCCAGCAGCCTTCCTGTACAGTATGATGGATGCTCCAACCTCATCAGATTAGACCAAGTTTGGGTACCATTTTATCCAAGCTAAACCAATCAGAATTCATTTCTTCTAAATTTGGAATTGAGATCAATAGAAACCAGGGAGATAGTCTGCATGTGACTGGAGATGTAACATTTATACTCAAGAACCGGTGATGCAGTCTTTTGCTAGGTATCCTGGAACAAAACAAGGCAACCTACAAGGACAGAGAGAAATGATGGACATTCACAGAGAGAAACAAACAAAAGACGGAGAGAGAGCATGCTGTGGATTCCTGGCATCATCCTGGATCCAGTGTCAATCTCTCCTGAGGACTGACTGTATTCCGGACCTTGATTTCCATGTAGGATAACAGCATAATCTGGTTTGTCCAGTTCAGTTATAATAGTACTCCTCTTCGCAGTTGATGCAGTGAAGTGCACAGACATCCTATATCTATGGAACCTTAATTCTTGTAAGAGAACACCCCCTTTGCTCTCAAGTTAGTTCAAGCTGGTTTTTCCCACTTATATTAGAACCAAGGCAGATAGCAGCCTGAACAAACAGACATCTTAGAGAGTTCTCTTTGTTTTGTAGATAAGAAAAGGGATGCTCTGGGGATTTAGGCAAATCATCCAAGATCAGACATCTAATAAATGGTGGAGCTGGGGTATCAACCAGACCCGGCCACCTCCAAAGCCTGTGCAGTTTCCATCAGGCTTCAGTGTTTCTCAAGGACACAGACATCGGTTGTTTTTGTAGTCAACAGCAATTTTGTCTGTCTCGAAGCCTCTGAAGACAGATTGGGTGTCCAAAAAATGAATCCCAAACTTTTCTGATTAAATATCTGCTTTCCAATTGCTCTTTGAAATATGAGATCGAAAATGGCAATGCTGATGAAGATGAAATGAGCTCGGGCGGAAGCCTGAGCTGAATTTGGGAACGATGATTAGTGAACCCAGTGCTGGGGAGAAACAAAGCGCTTGTTTGCCTTTTTCCTATTATCCATTTGTTATTGAAAAGGCAGACAAATCTCACTGAGAGCGCTCTAATTAAAAGGTCTTTTGGATAAGAATCTGAATGCAACAGAGGGACGATAAATTAAAGTATATGTGTTCTTTGTACTGTTCTGGTTTCATTAGCCACTGGACCACATCTTTTTCTATTATTCACCAGGGATCACTACACAGAACAGCAGTGAATGCAACCACTGGCTGAGTCTGGAAGGCCCATTACACACCAGTTCTTAGCCTTTTTTCTCCCCAACCAGGTAGAGTCACAGCTTTCAGAGATGAGAGACATTATACATGTTTTTAATTAACCTTACCTGGGTGCTAGCTTTTTCATATAGGTCAGCTCTGCCACAATGAGTACAATGTAGCTAGATTTTCTCTTCAGGGGTGCTTGGGTCCTGGTTGGAATTGAGGAAGGCTTTTTTGAACTAGACTTTGCTAATGCACATACAGTCTTCTCCCCCAGGGCTTGGACCCAAACTCCCAACAGAGGGAACATGCACCTCCATACCACCACCCACAAAATCCAAGCATCTTTCCTGATACATTCCTTATTGTCATAAATGAAGGATCTCAGAAGTGAAAAAAATGTCCCAGCCTAATAGAGGATGTCCGCTGACATGGTTTTCCAAGTAAAGTGCTTCTGTTTCCCCCGACATTTCACCCTGTCCTCTTAATGGCGAAGGAAGTGGTGCTAATTTTACTGGTTAGCAATCAGAAGAGATCAATAGAGAGCACAGGTGCCAATTTGTAGAAGAGGTGTTATTTTTAAACAGCATGCCAAACTCCGGAATTGTGTTTTAAGGGCAAAACGAGGTCTAATAACTTCTTATTCTTTCCAGTTTTCAATGTGTTATTGTCTCCCTTGCTAAATGTAATTTGCTCTCTTGCTGCGTCCTTAGGAGAGGGGTAGGGGAAAGAGAAAGAAAGATGAAGTGGGAGGAGAGAAGAAAAGAACTGGAAAAACTCCCTAAATGATCAGGGCGCAGAGGATGACATAATACTAGCTGTAGGAACTTTAAATAGTCTGGCAGTGTAGGCATTGCTGACGCTTATTGGCCAGTCCTGACTGAGAGAGATTATTTAATGCAAATGTGTCATTTCATTGTAAGTCTCCATCCAGTGTAAATCAAATTTCAAACATTTGCACAACATTGAGCCTAAAGCCACAGATAGAGAACAGATACAGTTCAATGCCTGGGGTTCAATTTCTCCTCTATCAGGTTTCTTTCTCAGGACAGAGTTGTCCAACTTGGCTATTCTACTGGTCAGGCATTGGGAAGGAAGTCCCAGAATCATTGAGCGTCCTCTGTATTTATGTGATACACCCCAGAAGGGACTAAGCGGTATGGTGGTGGCAGGCTGTGATTCTGAAGGAGAACCGTTTAGAACAAGCAAGATGCTTCTTGACCTGCCAGCTGGTAAACAAAAGTGTGTTATTGCCATCGATGGTAAAGGTACCAATATAGAGGCTTCTGGGATTTTAGAAGGAACATTTGGTTTTTCAGAACATTCCTTCACATTTTTGTTTGAAGGAAAATATATCCTTTTTGAGTTTTCACTGCTAATTATTCCAGAAGATGGAAGTCAGATTTTTTTTTTTTATTTTGACAATTGCCTAAAATCGGAGGGGATGCAAATCATACTTAGCTCATATTTGAGGGGAAAGTGCAAAAGAACAGATAGTGCATAGAAAGCCATTGCCCAATGATTCTTTCTCTTTAGTTTAAGATATTTCTATGAGGTGAGAGTCACACATTCTCAAATATATTTACACTCAAATTACTGTACCAACATTTAGATCATTTTCAAGTAACAGTGTGAAACCAGCAGCCTCAGAAGTATTTATAACTGAAATGCATGATTGGTGGCACAGAAATTGCTTTATAAAATACTACACCTATCATTTTTGATTGCTGACTTAAGGTGAATGATCTGTATAAAAATATAAATTATTTGTGTTAAGGAAATGGTGATTAAATATGAGTTTTGTGTATTAGTCATTAATCTTTCCATTTAAATGCAAATTCTTCATTTCAACCACTACTTGAAGATACATCTAATATGAAACAAGTTTGATCTTCTGATTTATTATTTCAGACAAGGCCTTCAAAATATGCATTTTCTTGTCATGGGGAAGGAGGGGGTGCTATTTACATTTTTAAAAATGCACTCTAAAAAAACAGCCAACCAAATACTACTTGAAATTCAAATATAAAATCTTTTTATTGGCTAAGGGATGTCTAGAAGTGTGTGTGTTTGGAGGGGAGGGCTGGGCGGGTACACAGGGGTTGAGAGAAGGGTGTGGTAGTGGATATCCACTCTCTCCCAGTAGTTCCTAATTCATGGACTACTATGGACCTTGGAGTTATTGTTGGACTTATGAATACTTGGGCCCACCCACGCATTCTCTTAACAATCAAAAAATAAGCATGTCTTGCCTACACATATAATAGTAATTACTAGTATCATATGACAGAAGTCACCATGTTAAACACTTTACTAGACTTACTCACTAAATCCTCATAATAACCGAGTGCTATGCATGTTATTTTTATCCACAGTTGATAGATCAAGAGGTGAAGCACAGATTAAAAAGTTGGTTTAAGATACATGGATATTAAATAAGGGAGCCAGAACTCAAACCCAGAGCAGCTGACACCGGAGACTGTGAATTCACCTCCAGACTCTGCTGCCTTTCAGATGAAATTTTATATAAAGGCATTTTTGGGTAATTTTTTAAAGATAACTATTTAAAAATATATGGTTCTCGGGGTGCCTGGGTGGCTCAGTTGTTAAGCGTCTGCATTCAGCTCAGGTCATGATCCCGGAGTCCCGGGATCGAGCCTCACATCAGTTTCCCTGCTCAGCGGGAAGCCTCCTTCTCCCTCTCTCATTGTTTCTCTCTGTCAAATACATACATACATACCTACCTACATACAGAACATACATAAATCTTAAAAATAATGTATATATGGCTCTCGACCCGGAGAAGGCTGAGATCCCCTGCTGTAATTGAGTGAACCTACATCTCATCATGTTGGCTGTTGTCAGCTGGATATTTCCTGAAAATAGGAGTTCACGATGAGGCTGGGGAGAGCACAAGGGAGGGTGTGCAGCTCCTTTATGAACTAACTTACCGGCTGCCCGTGGAAACAACATAAGCCTTATGTCACGTCCCCTCAGGGGGACAGACAAAGGTGTCAAAACCATAAATAAACAATTCCATAAATAGAGCGCTCCTGCTCCTGATTAGATGACCAGAGCAAGACTGCCCCAAAGGAAAAAAATTAATGAGGAGGTAAAGAACAGACTAAGTTAGAAAATGGAGTTGTTGCTAATACTAAGGGGTGGAAAAAAGCTGTGACCTCCTGCCTCCCTGGGTAAAAATGGCAGCAGAGCCGCCCACCAGGGTCCAGTTAGTTACCCAGCGATTCGTTTACCTGAGGTGTGCGTCCGATGGACAGGCTTTTCTAATCCAGTGATTTTAGAGGCTGGCGGGGCTAGAGGAGAGCCTGGTGGACCAGTGATTTGCAAAATTCTTTAAGCAGTGAGCCTTGGCAGGGTTCATCTGGGCTGTTGTCTTGTAGGAGCTGGGGGTTCTGAAATAGGCCACGGCAGTGAGGGGTCAGGCAGGTTCAAAGCCTCTTGTTTAGAGGTGTTGCATCTGTACCACCGGGGGTCTCTCTCAGTTCTTCATTAGGGCTGCACCCTTTATAAAATCAGCTAGATAAAGAAAATGGATCAGTTCAAACAGAGTAGAGCATGTGTTGCTGAAATACCTGTGGCCCAGTGATATCTGCCCCCACCTGCTCCTGACTCTGTAGCTCGCCCCCTTCTTGGGGACAGCTGAGCCCTGACATTGCTGGGCTGGTGTTTTCAAGGGGCCATAGCACAGGAGCATTCATACCTGGGGAATTGGCATGTTCTGGAAAGCAGGGCTCCTGCTGCTGCTGCCCTACTTCCTTTCCCCTCCTCCCCTCCCAGCCGGTCCCAAAACATTGGCCAGCACAACCTCTGCCTCTTCTCTGCCGCCACTTGGGTGATTTTTGGCAATGAAGCTCCCTGCGGAGTACTTCAGTTTCTTTGTCTATAAAATGAAAATACTAATATTAGTGCTTAATCATATAATTTTAGAGAGGATTAAATGAGATAATAAACATAAAGGATGCGTCAGGGTGCTTGGCATTTAGTAAGTACTTGAGAAATTCTGGCTCCTTGGCATACTCCTTGCCTTTCATTAACAGGGATAGATGTGATGTCTCTAAGGTAGACTCTGTTATTTCCCTGCTTAAATCCTTCAGTGACCCCACCAGGGCCCCTCCTTGCCCATGATGATTAGCATCTAATCAATCCTTAGTAGAGAAAATGAAGCAAATGCCTTACTTGGGAAGCAACCCAGTGGCCTTAACCTACCGCTCCAGAGGGAACATTCCCCTTTGCTGGGGATAGCCACAGAAGGTCTGATGTCTATTTTAAGGCTCTGTCCTTGTAGTTATTAGGAAGCAGTAAGGAAGGACAGGAAGGGTTGCCGTGGCTCATTACTGCAGGCAAGAATCCCTCCAGGTGTGCGGCTGCAGAAAGAGGTCACTTAGTTCCAAAAGCTCATTTCAGAGACTCTTCTTGGACTCTTAGGTAAATGGACTATATTCTACCTCACAGAGCTTTGGTTAAGAGGACAAGCTACAGAGTCAGAAGGTCTTTAATGTCCACTCCATGATCTAGTAGCTACATGACTTCGACGAGTTTTTTGTTTTTTTTTTTTTAACCTTTTTGAGCCTCCATTGTTCTTCTACAAAACGGGCATGTGAATGCCAGATTCATAGTCTCATTGTGAGCACTGAGCTAATATCCAGCAAAATCCTGAGCATGGTAACTTGTGTGAGTTTTATTGCTGCTGATTCCGCCCTCTGGGGATGAAGTGGCAAAAGGAGTGTTGGGAAAGGGGAATTCAACTATTTTTTTCCTTTTCATCCTCTGATGAGGCTTTTGCTATAGCTGCTTCTCACATTCTAGAAACATTGTGCTCTCTTCAGGCATGAGCTGACACCAGGAAGACCATTTAGTGGCCTCATTTGGTCATTAAAGCAAGAATAGTTGGTGGGGGTTGTGCCTCACTCATACTCTAGAGGTCACTTTGGTCTCCAACCTTGTCAGTATGGCTCCGTTTTATTTGCTGGTCAGCCTGTCCCTTACTCTGGGAAGGCTGGGAGGGGGGCCAGCCTCCCAAAACACAAATAACTGTAAAGGTTAAAGTAGTTCATGGCATTATAATTAACTGCTGTATTCGGTGTTTCACAAACTCGACACTGCCACAGACAGAAATGTTTAATCAGGATAGAGAGTACTTCGGAGTTAATCCATCTTCATGGTGGAAATTGCGGTGAAGGGATAAAATCAGGCCAGCCTTCTCAGGAAAGGAGGCAAGCCACTGACCTTGTGGGTTGGATGCTAGTCACTGTTTTTCCTGCTGCCCTTAGAACTTCATTACTCAGAACTTTCTATGCTATAAAGTAACTTTATGTTGCTATAGCAAAATCTACTCATCAGTCCTTCTTGGGGTCAGGATTCTTAACATGGTTTCCTCCTCAGAGTTTTGTGAGCCATGACCCGTGTACAAAAATAGCAGTTTGTGTCCTGGTTGAGCCTGAAAGAATTTGACCTTACCCAGTCCAAACTCTGACTTGGAGCTCTGGTCCCCCCCCCGCCCCCCGCCCCGCCTCCAGCCAGCACGGGGCAGCAGAAGGGAGGAGTTGCTGGTGCTCCACAGGTGGCTGCGTCCTGGTCTGCAATGACTTCTTGCTCCGTCCTGGCAGGCATCCATACAGCCCTTAGCATAACACCTGGCATAAAACTGACCTTCTCTGAGTGTTGAGTCTCCCACTCTGCTACTGGGCTGGGCCAGGTCACTTAACCACGCAAAAACCTCATTTCTTTACTATAGAAAAATGACTTTGTGGGACTCTGGAGAGAAACAGAGCTAAAAGATCTATGACACCTAGAATATAGGGTGAACCCCACAGATGGAAACTGTCAGGATCCCCCCTGACTGCAGTAATGAGTAAACCTCAGAGTGAGTTTATTGCCTGTGTTGTTATTCCTTACAATGATTATTTTGATAAACTTTGTCCTAGATATAATATAAAGACCATCTTATTTAATAACTGCATTAGTGTTCTTAGATGTATTTACTGATTTTAGAGCCTGCTAGCTTTTGCGCAGGTGGAAGTAAATAGATATATAAGATAAAAATTTTAAACCCTGATTTATTTTTCTTTTTAAGTTACACCTTAGTCTTCTCTTTTAGAATAGTAATTCTTACCCTTGGTGGTATGTAACTTGCAAGGAGCCATTTGGACAGCCTGTACCTGTTCTACAAGTGATGGATTTCTGCCTGCCACCGCCCGTCTGATGGGCAATTTAAAAAATGGTTTCTAGCACCTGTGCAATGAAGAGCTACCCATGCAAACACTTCACCATCTCTGAATGTGAATCAACAAAGCCCCTGATGCAATCGGGGCAGGAGGGTGCCAGGTAATTTCTTTGTACAGCGTGTCTGTCTTTATCTGTGGGAGGTGTTTATTTTTAGCTCCCCAGACTGTTTCTAGCACCGTCCCTCCTTTGGATGCCGACAGCTTGTTCCAAGGATCTTAAACAAGCTGTTAAAAGCAAGAGACTGCTGAAGGCAGGGAGGCAGCCGAGCAGCCAAGAAGGTGATTAGAGCAGAGTTCACCTTAGGTGTTAGAGGCAGAGGACAGCTTCGGTGGAGTGTCAAGCAAGTTGGCCAACAAACTTTTAAAAGATGGCCTTGGTGACACTCGCCTGGAGCTTTAAAGAAACAATGCTTGAAAGAAGCTGAGAGCGCGAAGGCAGCTGGGAACAGAGGCTGACACTGGATGTGTGACTTCTCACAGGTAGCAGGAAGCTGGACTCCCGAGCTCAGACTGCAAATACCAAGGGCAGAAGCAGGGGAAGAAATCCAGGGTCAGTGACATTCCCACAGGGCCAGCTGGTTGGTGCCTGTTCAGGCTAATTTGGGGTGGCAGGAGGTCTGTGCTTGAGGTCATATCCATAATCATGATGGTTAGTGTCAGAAGCCTACACCACCCAGACAGTCCCTGGACACCCGCAGGGGACAGAGCTCCAAGGTTAAGTAAATAAACAAGGACAGAATCTCTGAGCAAGTTAAGCCCCACGGGGTCAAAATTTTTTTGTGGCAAGGAAGGAAAGAGGAGAGGCTGGGAACTTTGCCTGTCTGAGTGGTACGAAATGGGCTGAGTCCCCTTGATAAATATTAAATAACATTAATGGCATCATATCACTTTAGGTGTGTCTTTAGGGCTCAGGTGAGCCTGGTTGAACCAGCCAGCATGGCAGTCACTCAAAGGCCTGACCCCAAGGATCTTTAGTGTAAAAGGGACAGATGGGAAGCAAGGTAGTAAATTCCAGAGACTGTAAGAGCAGCTGCAGCTCTCAGACCAACCAGAACATGAGAGTTCATGACCACAACCACTGGTCAGCAGGCTGTCTGCCTGGCTGTTTTTATGTGCAGCAGAGAGAAAGGTTGAAAGTGGCTTTATGGAACACCAAGCGAGAGACAAGGGAAATGAAATTCTTTTCTCACAAAAGTTCGGAACCCTGCCTGGATCGTGGGGTGACATTCAAAGCCCTACATGCAATGGAGAAGTGAGGTTTTGACTGACCAAGAAGATAACAAGGGAATGAATATCCTGCTAGTACGTTGTGAAGAAAATATTTCCCACAGACATGGACGGAGCTGCAGAACTAGAACACTGGCCTTGAACAATGGTGGGGGATTTTCCTTTAGAGCCTTTGTGCTGTCCACTCCATGGCCATTTTCTGACCTTGAGGTAAGCATTGAGAGCTGAAAGGCTTGCCCATAATGTAACCAATATGCCAGAACCCAGATCATTCTCTTCACTGTTGGTGAAAGATGTTGGACCCCTAACTCTAAATAAGTCACATAATTGGTCATTGTGTCACCTGAAAGCTGGAAGAGAGTTGTGGGAAGTGTGTGGCCGTTGGAATCAGAGTAAATTTGGACTTGAATCTCATCTCCACTATTGACTATCTCTGTGACCTTAGCAAAGCCACTCAACCTCCCAGCCTCAATTCCACATCTCTAATGTGGGGGAAACAAGGCCAGCTTTGTAAAACTAAAGAATGTGTCAGTCACTTGATAAACTATCTAGCAGTGTTGCCATTCAAGTAATTCTATCAATTTGTGTTAATAATAATGAAATTCAGCAAGAAATTAGAACCAAAACAGCTGTCTTTGGGATCAGAATCCACCAATGAGCGAAAATGGGGTAAGAACCTATAGTTCTAGATTGTGTTATGGCATTTAAAATTGTGTCACAATTATTTAAGCATGCACTATGGATAATTCTCTAGAGCAATGTATTAGAAACAAATGGCATTATCTCCCAAATACTTACAAGTTAATCAATTATGTAAAAGAAAGAGAAAGTTGGAGATTCTGGACCACCAGGAAGAGCTGTGTGTAGTTATGTCTTTTTCAACCAAACTGGGAATGTAGATATGAAGGAAAAAATCCATGAAGCTAAGAGACATACAGAATACTTCCAGCTATGGGAAGCGGGGATTGGAGAGGAAGAAGGATTCCAACATCTGGGATGGAGCTGAAGAAGGGCATAAAAGGATATAGACCATTACAGGGAGGGCATCTAAGAGTCTATAGCCACTGTAAAGGTATAAATTAAGGCTCTGCAGATATCCAGGCATTCACCTTGGTGCTTCAGAAGATGATGACCTATGAAGAAGTCACCAGTGCCAGTGCTACTTGAACAAAGAGGCAACATAAGCAACCAAGCAGCATCCATCTGCTTAAACTAAAAGCAGCAGACTTGGGGAACATGCAGCCTATTAACTATAAAAAACCCATATCATCATAAATATTTTATATGGTTGCAGATGGAGAAGGTGCCGTATTTTATACCCTCACTGTAAATCTAAATACTTTATTTTTGCCAGTTTTGCCATTGCCCTCAGCTAAAGTGAGTCATTTATGGAGATTGACAGTATTTGGTTATATCACTGGTAATCATTCCTGTCAGCAATTGGCCTGATGCTCTCTCCCAAGAAAATAATTGCCATCCATTGGCAAACGCTGGAGACTTATGAGTGTGTTTGCTTTTGAGTGATCCTAAAAGATGTACAGCTATGTGCATGTATTAAGGGGTAAAGGCTTATCTTTTAGGATGTAGAACCTTGAGGAAAAGTTTATGAAGGAAATCAATTTCTAAGCCTTATTCAAGTAAAGTAAAAGGTAGTAAGCATTCTCAGTGAAGGCCTTGATATAATTTATATCTTTGTATAACATTATAGGTATGAATGAATACACAAAATGTGGTATATCCATATAGGAATAGTATTTTGAGATAAAAAGCAACACCATACTCAAGACACACTCCAAGGTGGATAAAGCTCCAAAGCATTATGCTGGATGCAAGAAGCAAGACACAAAAGAATGCATGCTATTCGATTCCACTCACATAGAATGTCCAGAACAGGCAAATCCATAGAAACGGAAAGTAGATTAAGGGTTGCCTAAGGTTGGGGGTGGGAACTAGGAGTAACTGCTAATGGGCATTGAGGTTTCTCTAGGGACTGATAGAAGTATTCTAAAATCAGATTGTGATGACGGTCACACAACTCTGAATATAATAAACGATTATTGAATTGTGACTTAAAATGGATGAATTTTATGGTGTGTAAATTTTATCTCAATAAATCTGTTAACATTAAAAGAAAAGGAGTGTGATGTTTTCTAGATGCAACTAGAAGACCTATTTGGTGAAAAGGAAGGGATGTAAGTTTGCACCCTCCCAAGAAGGATAATAAAATGGGGCATGGACTTAAACCAGACAGGCTGAACCCTAAACTCCATTCCTCTTGGTTAGAGCAGCATTCCTGACCACCTGGCAAAGATGTGACCGGTTTCCCTCAAGGTAGGCCAACTGATACTTAGACATGTGCCAGTATACACACTCAGACAGATGCCGTAGCTCAAGGAAGAATGAGCAAAATCAAAGTAAGTGGACCAGTCCTTACAAGTTGGGTAGGGCATTAAAAGCACCAAAAAGAGAGGAAAGCTAGATCAAATGTGAATTAGCCCCACCGATAGGAGGGTCTCAGCTAGAGTTGAAAGTCCAAATTGAGTGTGAGACAGAGATGGTTGTTTTACAAGCAGCACTCATGTCCTGGTACCAGCATGGAGCAGGGGTGGCAGGGGCTCATCACGCCTCACACTGCATCTTCTGTTAATGTGACATCCTGCCAAAAGCAGCAATCTAGCTTATTATTCATAAGTGCGATTGGGAACCCCATTTGGTATTTTCCCCCTTCTGTCTAATTAAATGGTGAGTTCCAAAAGGCAGAGACCAGCATGAGCTCCAGCTCATGCTCTCGGCATAGTTTTTTGGTACTGGAAAAATATTAAACAATGGTCTAGTAATAAAAGACTGGCATTTCCCACAGAGCTTTTGTAGCTGAAGAGCAAAGCAACACTTTGAATGGAGTTGTAGGATTTAGTTCTGGTTTTCCTATTTTTCAGTAAGAGGCTCACTCCCACTGTCAGTCACATTTTCATACCTGGTAAACCAAGCAGACTCAGGACTGTAATTGCAATAGTTTCATGTTGGAAGATAACCAGTTAAGATCTTAGGTTATAACTAGTTCTTATTAGAACTAGGAAGCAAATGAAGAGTCATTTCTTCATGTTAGTTCCTGTGGAAGGGATTAATCCAACTCAACCCAATGCCTACAGTAGTGTTTTCTAATGGAACTTTCTGGGTTGGTGGAATGTCCTATAATATAGAAGATATATGTAGCAGATGGCTACCGTCTTAGACAGCCTAACTAATCAGAGGCTCTTAAGTGGGGAAATTAAATAACTTTTTGATAGCCCACATATAAGTATTTGTATACAACAGTGAAAAGTTATCACTAGAAATAATTGTCATGGTGATCTCTTCTATCTAGCCCACAAATATTTATTGTGGACTTTCTGAGTATCAGGACCCATTCTAGACTCAAGAGATATCTCAGTTAAAAAAACCTGGCAAGGCTCTTGCTCTTAAGGAGTTTATAATCTTGTTTAGAACCAAAAAAAAAAAAAAAAGGAAAAATAAGCAAATGAATGGTTGCAGATAATAATCTGTGTTTTCAAGAAGCACACAAAGTGATGATGTATACTGAGCTTCTTTAGACAGGGATGATGTCATGTCTTGTTGAGAGTGAGGTACAGGCTTCAGTTCAGAGAGAAGTGGGAAGGACAGATTGTTCTAGGCAGATGAACTATCCTACAAGGAAACACCAATGTGGGGAAAGAGCTTGATGCCTTTGAGAAACTAAGTGAAGATCCCATGGCTACACAAGGCAAATGGAGAGCAGAGATGGACAAGAGAATGTTGGTGAGGTAGGGCAGGAGTCAAGGTCTACAGGGCTCTATACCTTGGTAGAGTACATTGGAAAGTCTTGGGATGATTTCAAGCAGAAGAATGACATCAACAAGACATAAAACGTTTACTCTGACTGCAAAGAGGAAAGTGACTTGAAGGGTAGCAGAAGGGAGAGTGAGGACACCAGTTAGTGGTTGCTCTGGTCAACAAGTGAAAGGAAAGTGGCAATGTAGTCCAAGGTATGAGTCTAGATGTGAAAGGAGGAGTTGAGAATTCAGAAATGATTTAGGAAAACTGAGAGATCTGACTGGATATTGGAGTAAGAAGAAAATGGAGGAATCACAGGTCACTCATAACTTTCCAGGCTATGAAATTGGTGGATTTTGACATCACTGGCAATAATGGGAATGGAACAGAAATCTTTTTCTATTCTAACTCTCTATTGACTTTGTGTATCTACTCATTCTTGACCATGGGAAGCTGGATGACAACAGGTTTGAACTGGGCCATCCATTTAGCTCTGACATGTTTGTGTTTCCAGTCCAATCTCTAAAAGTGCCTTTTATGTATTGGCTACATTTAACTTTGAAGTCTACCGTGTTGCAGAAATAAGAAGGAATCTTCTGGACCACTTATACCCAACCTTTTAAAATGTGGGACCCCTCTGTAAGAAGGACATATGGATCTCCATGAGATGGTCGTAATACTGGCTGACTGCTTCCTTTGGATGGGATATGGACTGGAAGAAAGCTGCCAAACACACGCTTCTCTAGGATTAGACTAAACTTTCAGTTTAATCAGCTAAGAATTTGGAAAAAAAAATGTGAGCTGCAGGATAGGGGAAGTTGCAGCACTTGGAATCCTGTTAGAGTTAGGAGAACAGTGGTGGTTTTGCAATACTGTTGCTCTTCAGGGATTGTATGATCAACTTTCAAACTGTGTCCCAGAACTACCTAAGCACTTAAATTCAAGGAAGTGTTTTTTGGTTTTTTGTTGTTGTTGTTTTAATCATAGTCTCCTACTTCCTGGCTTACACTTATGACCCCTATCCAGGGGAGAAGGCAGAGTCTATGCCCAGGGTAAGTGACACCACACTAGCCCTGTGTCATGGAAAGCCTGTGTCCTGTTCTGTGTCTCATAGAGCACTTACCCTCAGGCCAGGTAGGGTCTGTATCAAGCCCTCTCTTGCATTATCACGCTTGATCTTCACTAAAGTCCCTTGAGACATACTTCTTTTTTTAAATACTATTAACAGAGGAGGGTGCTGAGATTTGAAGAGGTAAAGAATAACCATTTTATTTGAGGTGCCTATTGATTAAGAAAATAATGACAAAACTATATATTTAACAGTGATTTTGGATGTTTCTATTTCATTCATTGCAACAACATCCACTGACTTTGGAAAATTAGTTACCATGCCATTCATTTAATATTTAAACAGTGTTTTGAATGTCATGAATTCCAGGTCCTCTTGCAATTTTCGTGCCCCTCCCAAGGAGTCCTTGAGTTGTGATTGACATTTTCTGATCAAACTGGAGCTACTTGTTCTAGATTTTCGAATGTTGCAGTTTAAAGAGAGCAAGTGATTTGACCAAGGGCAAAGAATGTGCTGATGGCAGAGTGGAGGCACAGACCTAGCCCTTCCGTCTTTCTATTTAAAATCTTTACTACTCTATCTCACTCCCTAATAAGATGAATGGATAATCTGCCTGAAGACCCTAGAAAAGGAAGGGTATTAAATCAGGATCGGCAGGAGGGTTGTAATTCCTACTGGTAATAGTTGCCCGCAGAGCTCTGTGGAGAAGGATCTTGAGGCGCTATCTGTACTTATTGGAAAACATGATAGTAACTGATTTCTAACATTTGCCGTAAGTATGTTATTGGGAGTTAAGGCACATGCACTATGCGTTTGGATGTGAACCAGGCAAGTCTTGGTGGTTTTAGGGAATTAAGGCTGGTTGTCCTCACAGTGTAGAGTCAAGCTCCACTTTCTTTGTGACTGTCCCTGTCAGGTCGAATGCCTTTAAAAAATACCTGGGTATTGAAGGAAATTTGCCATATCCTTTTTGTCCCTTTCACCAGCTTATTATTTTTTTGTGATGAGCAGACACTAGCAAAAGTTCTAAGCACTGTATGTACACAAAAACTTTCCCTGGCAGGGAGACAGAGGTCTGCTGAACTGAGAGAAATTGGGTCATGGTATCTAGGGGTCGCCCTTGACATTTCTTCTGAAATTTAAGTTGAAAAACTAAAGAGTAGCATTTTAATTTTTCTCTGCTCCAAACCGTTTACCTCCACTTACCTCCAAACCAGCAATTTATTGCTTGTAAGTCTGAGTACACAGCTGAGTCTGGACATAGCATCAGGAAAAGCGCAATTTTCGGTAGAAAGCCTGAATCCACAGACAAGTGTATTGACCAGAAATGTAAGGGCAAACTAATTCAATTACTTTCTGTGGAGTTTAACCTTTAATCTTCACCCAAGCATATGGGTACCTCAGACAAAGAGAAAGAACTTTTAAAAAATTGATTGTTACCCTGTGAAAGAGCAAGCAGGAAGCTGGCCTTGTGTGTATGAGGTTTCTTTGGAGGGCCAGAAATCTGTTTCTGTCAGCACAGGAAAAACCATCATGGAGTAAGGAAAGAAATGAAAACCAAAGTGAAAGTTAAACACTTTTTTTTCAGATGACCTGGTATAATGATTAAAATGCTGAATTGCTTTTTTAAAAGGTTTTCCACCAGAAAAATTTCAGAGCCACTCTTACCCCCACCAATATGCTCCCTTCTTTTCAAAATGTCTGTGAGAATATATATTTATATACTTTTTTTTTTTAAGAGGACTGGTAAACAATTTGATCTCTTTTATCTGAAAGTTTTGCCAATGTTTTCATCAGTTCCTGTGGAGATGGCCTGTGATTCCACTTTTTCTTTAAACAAAGAATAAATTGGGTTTCTTTCCACTGAGAAATAGAAGGCTAGCTAAAAGTACAGGCTTCAAAATAGTGCTTATCATACATTTGGGGAGAACATACTGAAAAAAATAGTGCCTGGTGCCACCTGTACTGAGAAGCCTACTCTGGCTTCCATGAAGCTGCTGGAATCTTCTGGAAAAATCCCGTGAGATATGCTCAGCTGGAGGTAGTGTTGATATCTTAGATTCTGATTCATTCACTTGCGTCTCCATTAGCAATTTATTTTTAATTCAGTGTTCTGTGGAAGAAAACATATTGCTGGAAAATAGGCACATCTTATGTACATATGCCTGACATTTTTAAAAATGAATGTAACACACTCCATGCTCAAAATAAACAGGCTGTCTTTCCCTTTCCCCATCGAACAATATTTATGAACCTCCAGGATGAGATTGCTAGTATATTTGCCACCATCAGTATCCCAGGCCTGGCTGTGTAATGGCTTAGTTCTATTCTCTGAACCGCCGAGTTGCCGGAGTCACTGGCCATCAGGAAGGCTGATCTTCTCCAGGTGATAATGCTAGATTCCCAACAGAAGCCTTGAATATAACCAAGGAAAGTTCTAGAGTTTATGTGTTCTTAAAGGGCAGTCTTATTTACTTTAATAGTAGTAATCTACTTCCTTTGTGTTATGCACATTAAATAATAAACTCATAAAGCAGTTGGCATCCAACAGATCTGAGATGAGGTCCCTATTCTACTGCTCTCTGAGCTTCTGGGCACGACTCTTGACTTCTCTGTCTCTGTTTACTCATCTGTACATAAACACATACCCCTATCATAAAGGTTATTGTAAGGCTTAAAAGAGAAAATGCTCATTTAGTTCTTAGCACAGTGCTGGGCATATTAATTATTATCAGTTGCTAAACCAATGATCAGATAACATTATGGACATTTATAAGTAGTTTTGCATTTCACAAAGGTGCTATCTTGAGCAGCATCTGAAAAGCAATCTGGTGTCCACATTAGCATCCCTCTTTGAATGTGATCTTAATACTAGTGATTTATGTAAGCTGGATCTCTTAGCTCATTCCAAAATAGGTTGACTGCAATTAATCCTACTTCCTCCAGGGCCCTGACCCACTGGGAAGCCATGATGTTCTGAGGAAATCTGTCAGCTGCTACAGATACTGGCCTTGGGTTGAGTCTCAGGGATTCAGTCAACTGTGAGAAAGATTTTCTGCTAATAATTAAAAAAAAAAAAAACTCTAAGAAAAAAAAATATATCTTAAATATAGATATAGATATATCTAGCTTGGATTTGAAGTAGATTCTCAAACTATTAGTATCTCTAAAATTCTAGAAAGTTCTTGATCCTGTCCTTTAGAAAATTGTCCTCCCCTATGGTGGTCTTCTGCAGCATCTCTGAAACAGATATTTAGCAATCTGTCCCTATTGTGTCATAGCTGCTTTTATGTTGTTTCTTTATCTGAGTCTCTTTCTGAGTGGTTTCCTCAGTTCCAGGGCACCTAGAATGTACCCAGAATTTTGTTCAACCTGTTCACTGCGGGCTTAAGTTTAATGACTAGGTGTTCTATTGCCAATATTTTATTTAGTTTTCTTTCAAATCTTCATGAATCCTTTAAAAATAATGTCCTGTTCTTTCACTAAGGTTTCAATGACTTTTTTATCTTTGAAGATTTTGAACACATTTATTTTATAGTTTCAATCAGATGATTATCTTCCGTTCTTGAGGTACTAATTCGCCCACTTGCTGGTAACAGCTGATTCTTCCTCATGGTACTTTGTGTTCTTGCCCAGGTCATCTTCTGAAGAAAAAATATATCATTGGGTTTATCATCATTGGTGTTGAGGGGGTGGTGGGGTGGGGACTTCTTTACAAGTCCTTTATGTCCTGGATTGTAGAAATATCCCTACTGGGCAGTTAAGCCTGTGATTCCCCTGTGCTTATTTGTGTGTGTGTTTCCCAGCTGGGAGTTCCCATGCATACGTCATGGGCCTGCACCTGATCATCCTGTGATGTACCTGGTGGATTTGGATGCCTTTGTGTGTAACTGCTCCTTCCACCTCTACCTCCAGATGGACTGCGGTCATGTACTGCAACTCTAGGCAAACAGAGGAGGTTTTCTGGCCTTCTTTACACAGGAAGGAAAACATTTAAAGGCTCCCACATTTCTGTTGAGGGCTCAAGTCCAGCTACTAGCCTCTCATCGTCCAAAAAGTCACTATTGTCTCGGGTCCATCCAGACTTTGTGGCCCTCTTTGTTTCTGGACACCTACATTTTACCACTCTTGCAAACTCTGATATACATGGACTTACTGGTTTTGTGATTTTTATGTTTTGTTCTTCCATTCTTTTGTTTTTAGTGGGAGGATACCCTCCTATGTTTGTTTGGTGCTCTGGGTTGCCCTGGCATCAGAGAGCACAGCTCAGGCTGCCTGATTTAATCCGTGAGAAGTGCCCACTCAAAGCATTGAGCCTAGACTAATTCAATGTTTTGATTATAAACTTGTGACCTTTTGATAAAGTGACAACAAAATTACACCACCCATTTTATGTGTCTTGAATTCCTCTGTGTGTGTGTGTGTGTATGTGCACACGTGCCTGCTCATGTGTGTGCGTGTGTGTAAAAGCCCTAGGCATTTAATCATTTAAAAATACAAAGAGCAATTTCTCATGAAGATGCCTCCTTAGCTAAAGAATAAACTAGAATACATTCCTTTTACAAATCAGCTCCAGATTATCTCAAAATCTGAAAGATTAGATGAAGGCAGTTTGTTTTCCTCCTAGTACTGCTAGTCAGTGATTGTGTTTTCAGCAATAAATAGATCACACTCACTGTGGGGCTAATGTTTTCAGAGTGCCCAAGAGGCATATCAGTTATAAAATCCTTATGAAAATTCTGGCCAATGTCATTTCTTCCTGACATGGTGGTATGTAAGCATCTCAATAGTTCTTAATCCATAGACACATAATTTAGGTTCCAGAAATGTGCTGTTGTAACAACAATAACAGAATAGTTTGTTCTCACAGACTTTTCTCCTCTCTGTTTAAAAGACAAATGTCCTATGGCCTGAAATAGCCACATTTCCTGGTGGTAGAACAGGCATGAATGTCAATACTTGGGAACTGAGAAGTGGAAGAGAGGTATAAATAGAAAGTTGTGGCCCTTTCTTTCTAGCTGACAGGACAGTGGGACCAGGACTGAGTAAAACAAGTGAGGTGTTTGCCTCACCCACAAGATTTAGGGGGCCCCCAAGAAACTCAGTAATTAAGATACATAATATTTCAAGGCACTATTTTTTAAAAAGTCGAAATGGCCAACTGTGAGGCTGGGGCTGTCACCTGCTGTGGTGAATAAAGCTTCACTGGAATCAGGGCCAGGAACAGGGGGAGGTGAGTGAGACAGAGTTGTCTAAGTGCATGGTCAGGTACTGTTTTTACTTAAAATTCTGATACTTTGTTCATCATGGGAGTTTTTTTTTTTTTTTAATATTTATTTGACAGAGAGATACACAGCCAGAGAGGGTATACAAGCAGGGGGAGTGAGAGAGAGAGGAGCCGGCTTCCTGTGAAGCAGGAAGCCAGATGCGGGGCTCGATCCTGGGTCTCCCGGATTATGACTTGAGCTGAAGGCAGTTTCTTAACCAACTGAGCCACCCAGGCGCCCCCATCATGGGAGTTTTGCATTAATTTTTATTGAAGATATTGCCTTAAATATTATTTACCTTTATTGTTTCCTTGAATTCTACATTTGCATGGCCAGGAATGCAGACACCAAATCAGCACTCTGGCAGCTGTGCCCTTCCTCCAGATCTCACACCCCTGGTGTTCTCTGCAGGGTGCTGGCCAGAACAGTCTGACTTTCTAGGACTGTGTGGAAGATAAATGTAGGTGGCGCAGCATAGTGCTCGGCACGTGGGATTACGGAGTATAAGAAGGTAGCACCAATGATAGAAGTGAAAGACAAGTTTAGTAAGCTCTAAACAAAGGCAGATTGTTTAGGGTCTAGGTTGTCTTTCTAGGGATTTTCAAAAAAATATTCATTTAGAGAGCGCACTCAAGTGGGGGAAGGGATGGAGAGGGAGAGAGAGAATCCCAAGCAGAGTCCGATGCGGGGCTTGGTCCCACGACCCTGAGATCATGGTCTGGGCCGAAATCAAGAGGAGGTGGATGCTTAACTGACTGAGCCACTCAGATGTCCCAGGATTTTTTTTTTTTAATTGTGGTAAAACATATGTAATATAAAGTTTACCATTTTGGCCATTTTTAAGCAAACGGCTCCATAGCATTAAGAGCATTCACATTGTTCTGCAATTTTCTCCAGAATTTCTAGAGGTTTTGAACTCTATCTTTTAAGGCATGAAGGGACCGTGGAAGGATTTGGAGCAGATAACTGGCCTAAGGAAGGATGTGGGGAAAATAAATTTGGGAGGAGAATCTAGAATGATACAGAGTAAGAAAAAAGAGGAGGAAGAAAATGGTTAGGAGGGTCATCACTGGTCCAGATTTGAAGTGGCAAAGGCACTGACCAAGAAGTGACAACAGTAGTAGAGAGACAGGGCAGAGGATGAGGGTGAGAAAGGTCCTTAGACAATGGGAGAAGTGTGGGAGAAAATCAGCTGCCTGAGGTGAGATTTTGAAAAGGGATACAATTGGTTAAAAAGTTGCTTTAGGCATATAGACAGTGGAGCTGTGGGTCAGACAGATGTTTGTCTCTCAAGGCACCCTGCTGTGAGCAGCTCCAATACAAGCAGCACTGAATCTTCAATTTTCAGGAATTTTTTAAAAAAGAGTTATTTTAGAGAGAGTGAAAGAGAGCCAGGGGAGGGGCAGGGAGGCAGAAAGAGAATCTCAAGCAGACTCCCCCCGGAGCATGGAGCCCAACCCAGGTCTTGATCCCACAACCCTGAGATCATGACTTGAGCCGAGATCAAGAGTCGGATGTTTAACCGACTAAGACTCCCAGATGCTCCCAATTTGGGGGAATTTTATGAGCTAGCTGCTACACCTAACCAAAATTAAATATGAAATTTACAATTAAATAAATTACATTAAAAACAAAGGTTAAAAGACTCAACAGCCATCATCTTCTAATTGTGTTATTCCATTTTCATGTTAAGTCTGTTTCTGAGGTCATCGCATCGATTGTATCTGTTTTGTGCAGTGCTCTGTGATTGCACACCCCTGAGCGTCCCTTCCCAATGCCACATTCACTAGCACTGTGAGTAGCTAGAAGGTGGTCATGGTGGGGATATTTATACCAGGAAACTGGTAAAGGCTACACAATGGGGCGGGATTCACTGTTATGCTGATTGTTTAGACCTAGGAGGGTGATGGGAAAGTGTTAACAATTCAGTTGTTGCTTAAAAGTATGTTGTGTCAGTTACCAGTACCCATGAACTACATGTTAAATCAAGGTGAATGACTCTGAAGACAAAGGTTCAGTAAAAATCAACAAGATCGTTCTATGCTAATCAATTGGACTTTAACATAAAGAGCACTGTAGATTTTATAATTTGTAAGTTGTATGATACATAGCCTTTGTATCAGTAAAATATATAATAATTAAAAAATTCTATACACAAATATTTTTGGGCAATCAGTTGAACACTTACCGGCATACCTCTGACTATAATCTTTTGTGAGAAAGAGATTTATTGTATAAACACACCGGTATTATTGTATCAGCCTTATACCTGCCTTTCTGAAAAAGAAGTGACTTATTTTCCACTTAAAACAGAAAAAGTGGATACATTCTTTACTTCATAAATGGGGAAATGTGTTTCTTCAGGCAGACCATAGCAATTTTGACCCCTTACTTCTTTACTCCTACCACCAGCAGTAGTTGGTACTGTTTAAGCACGACTGTATCCTAGGCACCGTGCAATGTGTTTTACTCGTGTTCCAGTCCCAACTCAGCTTTGCCAGGTAGGTCCCAGTGTCATCCCATTTTAGAGATGGAAAGACCGAGGTAGCCTTATTCTAAAGGCTGTATAGAGAGGAAGATATCTGAATGCAGACCTTCTCTTGATTCTGATACCATCTCTATATTTCCCTTAAAAACGTATATATAGAAAAGTTTCTACTTCAAAAAGGATATATTTTTGCTAACAGTTACTGATCACCAGTTACTGATCACCATGGCCCCGTGGGACATGGGACAAGTCTGATGAGAGGTCTACGAGGTGCCCTCTGGCTCTCAGGAGCTAGTTACGTTTACAAACTCATCTGTGCTTGAGGCTGTCCCCATCACCTTTGCCAGTTTTATGGAAAGAGGACTCACTTCCCACGCAAACTGCACCTTTGTCATAGCTGATGTCCATTGGGCTTCATTTGCTCCAAAGCCGGGACCATCATTTCTTGTGGCCTTGACACTCGTCTCTTAACTCTCCCACAAACAGTTCACTTGCTCCTCCTCCCACTCCGTGTTCTGTAAGGCAGTAGGCCGATGATGCAGAAAGCAAGCAGGAAATCCTTCTAGCCAGGGGCTCCTTACAGGTGCAACAGTTATCTTTAGGCACAAAGCCTCTAAGAGTCTCCTATCAGAATTTTGTTCTGTTGTGCGCGCTCTCAACTGCTCCATTTGAGTTGTGTCCAAAATGAGAGATTTCAAGGGTTGTTGAACAGTGTTGTTTCCCAAGTGGATTGGTACAAGAACATTTGACGTCAGAGTCTTGGACTCTGAGATAGATTAGAGGAAATTGTCCGCACTGAATGGTCTTAAAAGTTTCTCTTCACCCACATTCCCAAAGGGAGCCTGGGTTCAACAACACCTCAGGCCCAATTGGCAGGAACAGAGGATTCTGGTTCTCTCCCCCCTCTTATTTCCTTTTTATCTTTAGGTCCACTTTCTGAGATATTTGCTTTGCCTTCTGCTTTCAAACTAGGCCAGTAATTGAGAAGTCAGAAATAACGTGGATACACATCTGTGTTGCAAACAGAAACTCCAATAAAGAGAGAAGAAATGAGGTTGGCTAAACATAGAACAAAGATCCTTCTGTTCACCAATGATTGAAAAATATAGACTCTAAAACATTAAAAACAATACAAACAAACCAAATATAAACAAACATACATGTTAGTATTTATATCAGAGTTGAAACACATTCAGATATAATGGCATTTACCCTTTATTCTTAAGAGGAAAGGCCATTTGCGAACAGGAGAACCCGCTGTCTGAATGTGCACGTGGGCGAGCCCTGTATTTGGAATCAGACAAGTGTAGAGCTGATTCTAGCCCTTGAGTGGTCTGCAGCCTACATTTCCCAAATTGGAAAATACATTGTTTTGTTCAAGCCCTAGCAATGTCACCAGTAATCCTTGTTTTCTTTCTCACCAGCTGTCTTCCCTGTTCTGACCAAGAGTGAGATCTCTTTTCCTCTCCTCAACAACACCAGGAAGAGGAGGTGGGAGAGGTGGCTGGTATACATTCTAACAACTGAAAGCTGAGAGAACTTAAGTTATTTGTTCACTGTTAGGGGGCCGGTAGGAGGCAGGCTAGGATTAGAGCTTGGATCTTCTAATTCTGGAGTGTGAGCACTTAGCCTCTGGGCTAGGGCTGGGGAAAGGGCCTGGGTTCAAAGCCCACCTCTGTCTCTTCCCATCTTAATATAGTTTGGTAGTGGTGGTAGGGATTTGCTTTCCCTTCCTGAGCCTCAGTTTCCCCTCCTGCAAATAGAACCAACCTTGCAGAATATTGTGACAATGGAAAAGAATGTCAGGGAGGAGCTTAAAATGGGGCCTGGCAGGTGGATGACAGGAATCAGAAGTTGATTTGTGTGATCAGTTCTGCTGAGAAATAGTGCTCAGTCTTTAAACCTCAGCTGTGAACAAAGGGAATTAGTGTAAAAACTCACCTTATCTGACATTTATTCATTTCTCATCTATTCACTTGTTCGTCCATTCAACAAATATTAAGCATCTACTCTGACGTGAGGCATTTTCTTCAGTTCTTTATGTACTTTTTTAAATGCAACCTAGAAGCCACACTGCATAGTGGATGGAGTTTCTGAGGCATCTTTTTGATAAATGCCAGCCTCACCATTCACACCACCTGCCCCATTGCTGGCACTGGGCTGGACTCGAGGATGGGCTGAGTGCATTTCCCACCATGGTGGGATAAGGGGCTACGGGCTAGCCTGAGCATCAGCGTGTGGCATCACAAGGGTGTGAACAGAGTGCTCTGACCACAGAGGGGAGGGAGGGACTCAGGGTATGAAAGATTTCACCTCCTGGATAACATGTGAGGGCCCTGTGCAGGATGGAAACAAGCATGGCAGGCTTGGGGAGCAGTGAGAAACCCAGCATTGTTGGAACATCAGCTGCAAGGCAGCTTGGGGTGGAATGTCCATTTACCCTTTGGAATATAGTCTTACTGTTGGCATGGCAACTGCTGCAAAATAAATTCAAGGTGGTGCTTCAAATGATGCCTGTGAGACTGTCCAGGAGTCATTTAAATTGCTTGTTTGTTGTGTATAAGGATTTGCCTAACCTCCAACCTGCAATTGCAGCTTGGCGATCTCTTGTTTATTGTGCTGATATTGTTGCTTGAGTCATTATTCTCTTTAAAACTTTTTTTTTTTAACTTTTTGCTTTTGCTTTTTATTTTGCCCATCTAGAAAATATGCCCAGGCAAGTGCATCAATATTCCCAGGCCCCCTTGAGATATTCTGTCTTCCTCTGATGGAAATGCTGCCAGGGTGGTGTTTGCCATCTCATTTCTCACCCCCGGACCCCCGTGCTGAGCTATGGTAGGCGTCACAGTGTGCTCAGCCCATCATGCCCCCTCCCCACTGTCAATGTGTGGAATGGCCCAGAGCTCAGGCTCCTCAGAGTCATGCAGAGGTTGCTCCTTCTAGTTTGAGGAATGGGACAGTTGGTGCTGACACCATGAAGGGATCATAGATACAAAGCTGCCCTGCAAACTAACAGCACGTGTTTGCTGCCCTTGACTGATTCTAAAAACAGAATAAAAAAAAGATGCAGAAAAACAAATAAATGACTCAGGGTGCCTTTTCCCATTCAGGGTTCTAAAGCCAACAACAGTCTTGGGCTTCTTAGATCAATGGTAGATTTGTCAAAACAAAACAAATATCTAAATCTCTTCCTCTTCCTGCTTTGTGTGTGTGTGTTGGGGGAGGTGGCGTTAGAAGGGCCTGATGTGGCTTCAGCTTATTCCAGAGAGTTGATCTGTCCACTTTTCCAGGAGAAACTGAATGTAAAATCCTTAAGCATGACAAGAACCTCCCACATATGGACTCCTTGGGGATAACAATTCACGCTCTTCTCTGCTTCTGTTCACCCTGTCTCTTTTGAACTTGAGAGGAAAGCATTTCCTATGCTGCTCACTTCTCTCACTCTCAGATAATAAAAAGAAAGAACTGAGGGCCTTAAATGTCAATATTTGTAGAATTTGGCAAATTGACCCCACAAGGTTTGCAGTTTGAGTGACGGGTCAGCATCAGGCTTGGTGACAGTGACAGGAAAGGGGTCATGCAGCAGACACTTCTTCAGCCCTTACTCTGTTCCAGACACTTTTCTGAGAGCTGTACATTCATTAGCTCATCCAATCCTCCCAATGATCTTATAAGCTAATAACAGTATTACTGTTATTACATCCATTTTGCAGATGAGGGAACTGCTATTAGAGAGCTAGGTCATGTGGCCTGATCCTCATAGCTACTAACATGAGAGTGAGGACTTGAATCCTAGCATTCGACTATAGAACAGTAGTCCTTGATCAGGGGTGATTTTGCCCCCCCATGGGACCTTAGGCCATGTCTGAAAACATTTTTAGTCATCACAACTTGGGGGGTGGAGTCTGCTACTGGCATCTCAGTGGATGGAGCTGAGGGGCACTGCTGCACACCCCACCCTAACAACTCAAATTTATCAACCCCAAATGTCCTGAGTGCCTCGGCTGAGAACCCTTGCCCTGGGTTTGTCACTTCTTACAGTTCTGCCACTGAGCGGGGTTTTGGAGGCCAAGAACTAGCCGTCCAACTTGTGATCAAATGTTTAGGTGTGAATATAGTCTGATCCTCCACTGACTGACTGAGCCACTCCACTTCTGTAGTGCAAGGAGCAAGGTTCCCCTGAATGGCCTTTGGCATCATCACTTCTGGCTGAATTTGGCAGGGGGCGCTCCTTGAGTTTTGTCTAGGTCAGCCATCACAAGGGACGTGGGTTTGGAATCTCAAGACCATATGGGAGGGAATGAGAAGAAAGCACTCACAGCAGCTATTTTTCACTTCCCTTGCTTTCTCCTTTCCCACCCCTACCCTATTCTCTGTATGAGAAGTTTTCTAAGTGGGATCATTAGGAAATAAAGTCCATGACTTTATAGGAAACATCTGCAGGAGAGTGGGGGCACCTATGGAATCCTTTACTGGGGGATTTTTAAAAAATTATCTAGATGAAGTTTGTTTTAGTATTCAGGGAATCAGTTCTCTCTAGGTTCCCCAAGACTTGCTTCTCTTGACCCGAAAGAGTTCGTTTTGAGGTTACCTTCAAGTACTTACATTCGATCTAAGATCCTCCATGTGCTTTTGGGAAAGTATGGTCCTTGACCAGTAGCTTCAATGTTACCTGGGGTCTTCCTAGAAAGGTAGTATCTCGGCCCTACCCAGGTCTACAGAATCAGAATCTGTATTTCAACAAGGCCCCGGGTTCATGATGTCTATGATGCTTTGATTTTTACTCTGAAAATTATTCTAAGAACCGTGAGTATAAATAAATGGTAGCTCTCCTCACTTAAACCTCAGATTCCAAGGTTTTATAATGTTGTGTAAGATGGGATCTGGGGCTGAGTTGCTGCTCACAAACACTATGATGTCCCAGATTTATGTAATCAAATAGTTTCCAAACAATCCTAATAAATCATTGTAGGAATGTTTGAGCTACCCCACCGATGATATTTCATACACTTTCAGTGGACCACCAGGCTCTTTGCAGGACCCCCCACCACCACCACTAGGAAGGAATATTTCTTATTAATAGCCATTCTGCTTTGTCTGTGGCTGGTTGTCAGCTATTTGATCTGACTTCTTCTGTCACTTAGAAATCTCTTAGTTCAATTGTGATGTCTTACAAGGGATGCGAAATAATCTGCTTCCCAGTCCTCTGCCACACATCCCCGAATTTTTAGGTTAAGGACCCATTCTAAAAACCTCATCCCAGGGTTTCTAAACCCTTGCATCCATCCATCTGAACATGGGCATATGTTTCAAGATCACCATAGCGCTAGACTTTCTCCCTTCCCTCTCCATTGAGGCTAAAGACTGTAGACTATGCCTTTATCAGTCAAACAGATGACATGGTCATGCAGATCTTGAACAAGGTGGCTGCTCCCCTTGTGAAATGATGGGATTGCCAAAGAGGTGTGAGTGTGCAGTAAAGGTGGGTGTCATGAAAGCATATGTCTGCATGAGCCAGAAGAGAAGGGAGAGGGCCTGTTATCATAGGGCCTAGGGAAATATGATAACCTGTGCAAGTGTGTTGAGGGGAGAGTGTGCAAACATGCACAGTTCCAGCTGGTTGTTCCCAGGAAGGGGGACATCAGGGCCTTCATGTAATCTGAATTTTCTTTATAATTGAGAGAAGGCACAAACCTGACAAGACATTTTAATTTTTTTAAATGTTGGTTATAATTCAGTTTCCTTTTGCTTTTCCATAAACATGGGGGGAACAGAATGAAACATATCTTACAGTCCCAAATGTGTCCCTCTGGTGGGGGTGACTCTATTTACAAGTCCTTAATGGGCCTCTTCTACAGGCCTAGTGCCTTGTGTCATTCGAAGTTCCATTTTGGATCATTCACATTAGAATCATACAGTATCACCATATGCCTGTTCTGGTCCCTGCCCAGGACATCCAAATCACAAAATCTGTGGACTATTTTTTTTAGTTTGCTCCTTGGGAATTTTTGAAGACACAGAATTATGATCCTTATTAAGTCTGGTGACTTAAAATACAGAGACGTGAAAGAATAAACCTCCATCCCGGTACCCTAGAATCTACTAGAGAAAATAAGATCATTATACATTAAACAATAATTTAAAAACTGGAATGATGCAAGGGCAAGGAGGACCTCAAGCTTATAGATTATGCAGATCGATTGCCTTAAGCACTAGGCAATGACAGTTTCTCCAGAGTTTTGAAGGTAGCCGACTCTTTACTGGGAAGCAGCCTGTGGGGACCAGTCGTGTACTGATTGAATTTTCTAAGCACAGTCATAGAGATGGGGATTGAAAAGTCAGATGCCTTAGAGGCCAGTTAGGTGATGTGAAGGATTGGAGCCGGCCAGCTTGAGAGGAAATGGAGTGTAGTAGACTATGGTGAGCTGGAATGTACATGGCCCCACTAGAGGGGGCAATCAATCTCTGAAAAAGAGAAATAGCATCTACGGACCAAGAAAAGGCATGTCAAAACAAGATAATTTGCAGCTACTTAGGCTCGAATTTTATTAAGGATTCAGGAGTAGAGACCTCAGTCTGCTCTTTTCACATTCCACTAATTTGCACAGGTCATTTCTACTTTGTGCGTTCTGAGATTCTTCATTTGTCAAGTGGTAGAGATGACCTAGATACAGATAAGCTCGACACTCTTGTTCTTTCTTTCTTGAGAATCAGGGTAGTTGTGTTAGTTACTGGCCCTTAAACTAAGCTTTGGCCCACGAAAAGAGAACAACAAGAATAATGATCAAACGTACAGAGTGGCTATTGTGTGCAAAACTACGTGGCTTTCCTTCTAAGAAAGAAGAGCATACATGGTGTGTACAGAGACAGAGAAGGTAGAGAGATAGAACTGAGTTTCTCTTGGCTGCTGCTCACTCATAGTACAAATCAATTTTTTTTAATGATCATTCCACGTCACAGTGAAAAGGCAAAATCCATTCATTTATTTAACCCATATACACTGAGTAGCTATTATGTGCTAGTGATAGGTTAAGTGTTAACTTGCCCAGGACAATTCCTCCAGGCTCGCCTCCCAGAAAAAGACTTGGCCTCCTTCAGTACTCTGCTGAAGCTGGCCACAACCCAGAACTTCAAAAGTCAATCCTAGTGATTTCCAAGTCTGGCACCCCAACCCCCATGGCTACCACCACCCCCTTATACTAGGTAAGAGGCCAGTTCTTACTCCCCCCAAAAAAACTCTGGAGGGATGAATTCTGTCTCAGGCTTTTCCCATCATAGAGCTGCACCTGGGAAGTTTGGGGCTCAGCCTCGAGAACATGGCTCCACAGCCACGAACAGTAAGCTGGACCTGACATTCTGCCATGCTATAATGCTACTATAGCCTTGCTTCTCATCATGCTAGGAAAGGAGCTGGCACTTCCCTAAATAGGCTATTCAAGAGACCACACAGCTGGAAGGTCAGCGTTCTCCTCCTGGGTCTGACCTCTAAGCTTGCTGTAACTCTGTGTGCTGCTCTGGAATGCAGTGGGCAGTGAGGATCTGTGTATGTGCTCCTGCTCCTCTCTCCAGGACTTTTCTCCTGTGGTGCTCCTTGCCCCCTTGCCCTTGTCTGCCTGTCAGCAGCTGAGATTGCAACAGAGAACACGTCCGTCGAAGTCCCTGCCCCCATGGAGTGTATCCTCCAGTGGAGGAGATGGCAAGTACACATGTGAGCAAATGACGGGGGTGAGGCAGAGAAGTAGAGAGACAGGTTGAAAAATGACCAGTGCTGGGATTTGAGTGAGGGGCGCTATGGGGCAGGGCATATCAGGGAGAGACCACCGAGGAGGTGGAAGCTTCCAGACAGCCTCACGTTCTTAGCTCATAATTTAATTTCTTAGCTCATAATAATATTTAGTAAATAGCAATAAATTTATTATTTGTTTTTTTAATTTATCATAAAGCTAAGTGTGTTTATTTTTGTCAAAGCTTATGTACACCCCTCATTTGAGCCTTTAAAATATGCACTTATAAATAATTTGATGATATAGTCAATCATTTTAATAGCCTTAATACACAAAATAAAATTTGCAAAATAAGGAGAGAACTTTTTATGAGACTATGACATTGAAACCATCTAAAGCTACCATTCCAGCCAAATGGCCTGCCAGTTCTATCTCTTTATAGAACACCAGCTGGATGTGAGGCACTCATCTAAATGCTTGCCTGTTCTCACATTATTATTATTATTATTATTATTATTATTATTATTATTATTTTTGATGTGTTCACTTTTTAAATCTTCAAACTAACCCTAGAAGAATGGGATTCTGATCATCTCTGGTTGCGGTAGAAATCTCGTGAGAATTTCCCCAGACCGCAAGAGCTTGGGACTGAGACCTCTGGCCAGTTGGAGGATGTTTTCCTCTCCGGAGGCTCCTCATTTCGGGTAATTTATGCCCGGGATCCTGGTCAGCTGCTGGACTCACGTCAGAGTAGATGCTTAATATTTGTTGAATGGGTGAACAAGTGAATAGATAACAAATGAATAAATGTCAGATAAGGTGAGTTTTTACACTAATTCCCTTTGATCACAGCTGAGGTTTAAAGACTGGGCACTATTTCTCAGCAGAACTGATCACACAAATCTACTTCTGATTCCTGTCATCCACCTGCGAGGCCCTGTTTTAAGCTCCTCCCTGACATTCTATTCCATTGTCACAATACCTTGCAAGGTTGGTTCTATTTGCAGGAGGGGAAGCTGAGGCTCAGGAAGGGGTTTGGATGAGGTAGGTCCCACCCTTGCCTTGTCAGGGACTGACACTGCCTTAGTGCCCAGCGTGCAGCTGTGCTGTGTGGCCCATGACAGGGAGTGGGATAGGTGGGTGGGGTGTCTTGCAGTCTCGTCCGGGGTCTCACCCTGGAGCTTAGCGCCTCCTCCCGTGGCCCCAAGCTGCAATGTCCCATCTCCAGCACCCTCTTTGTGCAGCTCAGCACAGCCTGCATCCATGGCAGAGTGCCCAGTGCCCCTTTCCGCACCCCACGTGGCAGGTAGATTGAAACTGCCCCAGGGCAACAGGCATCCCCGGACAGGCCCTGCATCTCCCACTGTAGCTGCCCTTTGGCCTCCGGTGGCAGGAGAGTGTGCATTTGCTCACTGCGGCCTTTTTCAAAGTGGCGCTGCATGGCCCCTGGCCAGCCCTCGGTGCTAGTCCTCAAGGGCATGTACGTGGTCCCTGGGACCTGGGCTCTCCTGGGTCCTGGTCAGAGGTCCCGTGGTTTCCATGGGTTCTCGCAGATCAGGACGGGCAATCCAACGATGCTTGGGCTAAGATGTCCAGAGATGGGGACCCAGCACCCCAGAGCCCTGGAGAATTTCCACTCAAGCATGTAGCTGCAAACCCCCTCCCCTACCCTACCTCGAGGTTGGGATTACATGCACGTCCACTGGATTTGGCCTGCGTCCTGGAACGCGTTCTTACAAGTTTTCTCACCCAAATCCTTTGATTTGGGTGAGAAAACTCGTGAGAATTTCCTAAGGCCTCAGGATCTTGGGACTGAGACCTCTGGACCGTTGGAAGACATTTTCCTCTCCTGAGGCTTGGAACGCAATGTGGGCAATTTCTGCCCAGGTTTCCGGTGTGCTGCCAAGTGCTCCCGGGCTTAGGATGGACATAGGTACTGCCCGTGGCGTGTCGGGGATGGACACTGTCCTAGCACAAAGCATGTCTACCTGCAGCTGCCCTGTACGGGCTGTGGTGGTGGGTTGACTTGCAGACTCATCTGGAGTCGTCACACCCTGGAGCTCAGAGCCTCCTCTCATGTCCCCAAGCTACAGTGTCCCATCTTGAGCAACCCTCATTCTTCAGGGCAGCACAGCCTGTGTGCCTTGCAGGAGTGCCCGGTGCCCCTTGCCACCCCCCACATGGCAGGCTGCACAGCACCTCCCCGACAGCCACAGGCTTCCAAGCCTCATCCTCCCCGACAGGTCCTGCATCTCCCAGTGTCATAGCCCTTTGACCTCGGTGGCAGGAGAGTGTGCACTATCTACCGCGGCCGTTTTGAAGGCGACCCCGCATGGCCTACAACCAGAGTACTCTGTGCTAGTCCTTGAGGGCTCTCCTGGGTCCTAGCCAAAGGTCCATTGGTTTCCCTGGGATCTCGCAGGTCTGGTGGGGCGATCTGCCGATGCTTGGGCTGTGGTCTACAGAGATGGGGACACAGCTCCCCATAGCCTTGGAGAATTTCCTCTGGAGCATGTGGCCACAAACCTCTGCCCCCAACTCAACCTGGGTTGGGATTACATGCACATGCACTTGCTTTTGCCTGTGTCTTGTAACACATTCTCATGAGTTTTCTACCAAAATCCAAAGTATTT
Organism: Spilogale gracilis; assembly: GCA_004023965.1. Lineage (NCBI taxonomy): Eukaryota > Metazoa > Chordata > Mammalia > Carnivora > Mephitidae > Spilogale > Spilogale gracilis. Next base: position 38,436 of record PITA01000681.1, on the reverse strand, counting down.
GGGTAGAAATCTTGTGAGAATTTCCCAAGGCCTCAGGAGCTTAGGGCTGAGACCTCTGGCCAGTTGGAGGACATTTTCCTCTGCTGAGGCTCAGAACTCATTATGGGCAATGTCTGCCCAGGTTTCTGGTGAGCTTCTGGAGGGATCCCGTGGCATTGACGGAGATAGATCCCACCCGTGCCATGTTGGGGACTGACCCTGTCCTATTGCAAAGCATCTCCTCCTACAGCTGCCCTGAGTGGGCCGTGGTGGTGGGGTGACTTGCAGGCTCGTCCAGGGTCTCATCCTGACACTCAGCACTGCCTACCATGGCTCCAAGCTGTAGTGTCCCATCTCTAGCAACCCTCCGTGGGCAGCTCAGTGCAGCCTATATCCATGGCAGGTGTGCTTGGGGACCCTTGTCACCCCCCTGCATTGCAGGCCTTCATCAGCACCCATATGGCAATAGACATCCAAGCTTTGCCCATCTCATACAGGACCTGTGACTCCCATTGTCACCACCCATCGGCCTCCGGTGGCACGAGAGTGTGCTGTCACCATGGCCTTTTTGAAGGCGATGCCACATGTCCTGTCCCTGTCCTTGGTGCTAATCCCCGAGGGTGCTCACGGCATCCTGCGGACTCTCCTGGGACCTGGCCAGAGGTCCCGTGGTTTCTCTGGGTACTCGCAGGTCCAGACAGGTGATATGACGATGCTTGGGCTGAGGTCTCCAGAGATGGGGACCCAGCACCCCCAGGCCTGGAGAATTTCTGCTTGAGCATGTGGCACCACCCTGTACCCCCACCCCACCCCCAGGTCAGGATTGCACGTGACCACTGGATTTGGTCTGCATCCTGAAGCGTGTTCTTTCGAGTTTTCTACCCAAATCTGGAGGATTTGGGTAGAAATCTCGTGAGAATCTCCCAAAGCCTCAGGAGCTTGGCACTGAGACCTCTGGCCAGCTGGAGGATGTTTTCCCCTTCTGAGACTTGGATCACATTATGAGCATTTTCTTCCCAGGTTTGCGGTGCTTGCCAGAGTGCTCCTGATTTTTTCATGGTCGCAGGTACCGCCCGTGGCATGTCAGGTACTGACAGTGTCCTAGTGCAAAGCATCTCTACCTGCAGCTGCCCTGTGCAGGCCGTGGCGGTGAATTGAGACTTCATCCGGGGTCTCACCCTGAAGCTCAGTGCTGCCTCCCATGGCCTTAAGCTGCAGTGTCCAGCAACCCTCTGTGGGCAGCTCAGTGCAGCCTACATCCATGGCAGGCTCACCTGGAACCCTTGCCACCCCTCAAGTGGCAGCAGTTTGGCACCGCATGGGGGCGGTGGATAGCATTATGACCACAGGCATCCAAGCCTCCTATTCCCTGGACAGGTTCTGCGTCTCCCCCTGTCAGCGCCTTTCAGCCTCTTGTGGCAGGAGAGTGTGAGGTCTCTCACCGTCCCTTTTTGAAAGCGGCCCCGCATGGCCTCTGGTTAAGGTCCACGGTTTTAGTTCTCGTGGGCGCTCACATAGTCCTGCCCGGCTCTCATGGGACCTCTCCACAGTTACAGTGGTTTCCCTGGGTTTTCCCAGATCCAGACTGGCAATCTCACAAGGACTGGGCTGAGGTTTCTGGAGATGGGGAGGCAGCTCCCCAGAGGCCTGGAGAATTTCTGCTGGAGCTTGTTGGGATGAACTTTTGGCCCACCCCACCCCCACCGCTGGTCTGTTTATCGTGAGCTTCCACTTGCTTTTGCCTGCGTCCTGGAATGTGTTCTCACGGCATTTCTACCCAAATCCAACGCATTTGAGTAAAAATCTCGTGAGAATTTCCCAAGGCCTCAGGAGCCTGGGACTGAGAACTCTGGCCAGTTGGAGGACGTTTTCCTCTCTCGAGGCTCAGATTGCATTACAGGCAATTTCAGCCCAGGTTTCTGGTGAGCTGCCGGAGTGCTCCCGTTGTTGGGACAGAGGTCGGTCCCACCAGTACCGTGTCGGGGCCGACACTGCTCTTGCACCCAGCATCTCTACTGGCACCTGTGCCCTGCGCTGGGTGCCCCCTGGCAGCGGGGGGGGGGGTGACTTGCAGCCTCTACCAGCGTCTCACCGGTGAGTCAGCACCACGTCCCGTGGCCCCAAGCTGCAGTGTCCCGTCTCCTGTACCCCTTGCTCAGCACTGCCTCCACCCATGCCCGGCGGGCCCAGCGCCCTTTTCCTCCCTCCTTGTGGCAGGCAGCTCATCACTGCCTCCGAGATCAACAGGCATCCAAGCCTCACCGTCCCTGGTCGGGCCCTGCGTCTCCTACTGAAGCCGACCAGATCTTTTGGTGGAAGAAGACTGTGCATCCGCTTTTGGCGGCATCTTTCACTTCAGCTCCCCAGCACCTCCAGTCTCCGTCCTCAGAGCTCTCCTATGTTGGTGCTCCCTGGGTGCGTCCTGAGCTTCCATGGACCCGGTCATAGTTCCCACGGTTTCCCTGAGTTCTTGCTCATCTTGAAAGGAGTTTCACGAGGTTTGGCCTGAGGTCCTCGGTGATGGGGATGCAGCTCCCCCAAGACCTGGTATAATTTCCCACAGGATTTAGGCAAAGACCTCAAAAGCTTGGGATTGAGCCCCTGCCTCTCCTTGTCTTTGCAGGTTTCTTGAAACGCATTGTTACGAGATTTCTCCACACATCCAAGGGATTGACATTTGTGGTGGCCCTGGGTGTTCATGCAGATTTCTGCTGCTCTGACTGTTTGCTGGAGCCTCAGTGGCAGTTTCCTGCTGGATGACCGGTGAGTCCACTGGTATTGATTATGTGTACCTAATCTCTATGGCATTGGGGACAGGTCTCTGGATACAGAGGCATGAAAATTGAAATACGGTTAGGGTTAGACCTAGGGGCCCTGCAAGCCCAAACTGCAGTGCTCAGGGAAACTCCCTATGTGGCTCTCTTTAGGGCTTTGGTCGTTTTCAGTCTCAGTCTCCAGGTGAGTCTCCATGGGGCTGCTGAATGTGATGTTTTTCTCTGGTAGGCAATCTGATTTCTCCTGCTAGAGGGTTTTGCATAGCTCCAAGTTTCATGGTTATCTCTTGGCTGGCAGGCAGAGTTCTCTGGTATGGACCTGGAGTCCTCAATGTGTGACTTTGGGGCCCGGGCTTCTGGGTAGAGAAGCCTTCAATTCTTAACGAGGGATAGGGTTAGTTCCTAGGGTTTCGGCAGGCCCGGAATTCTAGCGCTGAGTCGACCTCGATGGGGTTGAGTTGAAGGCATGGGTTTCTCTGAGTGCCCGACTCCAGGTTATTGTCCAGGGGGCTGCTGAATGTCGGGGTGTGTCCTGGTAGGCAGGCAGATTTTTTTTCACTCTGAGGATTTTGTGGAGCTCAAAAGACATAGTTTTCCCTTGGTTGACCTTCAGAATCATGTGGTGTGGGTCTGGTGTCCTCAACATGTGGGGCTTGGGACCCAGGACTATGGGTCCAGAAGTCTGAAATTTCCATGTAGGGTTAGGTTTCAGGCCTCGGGGCCCACTAGGCCCAACCTTCCAGTATGCAGTTGAGCTCCCTTGAGGGCTGAGTTGAGGGCGTGGGTGTGTCTGATTGCACGCCTCCAGGTTACAATCCAGGGGGCTGCTGAATGTCAGGCTGTCCCCAGGTAGGCATGCAGCTTTCACACACGCCGAGGGTTTCCTAGGAGCTCCCAATGTCATGATTTCCTTCTGGCTGGAAGGCGGAGTTCTCTGATAGGAATCAGGTGTTCCCAATCTCTAGGACTTGGGTCCCAGGTATTTGGGGACAGAAGCCCAACAATCTAACCAAGGATTAGGGCTAGAGCCTTGGGGCCTGGCAGGCCCTATGTCTCCATGCTGAGCTGAGGGCGTGGGTCAGCCTGAGTGCGAGACTCCAAGTTGGTGTCATGGGGGCCGTGGAATGGTGCGCTGGTCCCCAGTGGGTATGCAGATTTCAGTTGCTCTGAATGTTTGGCAGAGTTCCAAATGGCACGGTTTCCTGCTGGCTGACTTGCTGAGTCCACTGATGTGCTTCATTGTGCACCTAATCTCTACAGCTTGGGGGCCAGGCCTCTGGGTACAGAAGGTTGAAAATCCAACCTAGGGTTAGGCTTAGGACCTAGTGGCCCTGAAATCCCAACCTTGCAGCCTTGCGACAAGCTCCCTGGGTGACTATGTTTAGGGCTTGGGTCAGCTTCGGTGCCAAAGTCCAGCTTAGTGTCTAGGGGCCTGCTGAATATGGTATTGTTTTCTGGGATGCATGCTGATTTCTCCAGCTCTGAGGGTTTTGCATAGCTCCAATTGACATGGTTAACGTTTGGCTGGCAGGTGACGTTCTCTGGTATGGGTCTGATGTCCTCCATCTGCGAGCCTCGGGGCCCAGGAATCTGGGTACAGAATCCTGAAATTCTAAATGAGGGTCAGGGTTAGCTCCTAGGGCTTTGGCAGGCCTGATCTTGAGCCCTGAGTTGAGCTCCCTAGGAGGCTGAGTTGAGGGCACGCGTTTATCCAGGATAGTGTCCAGCGTGCTGCCGAATGCTGGGAGGTCCTCTGGTAGGCACACCAATTTTGCCCCACTGAGCGTTTTGTGCCACTCTAAATGTTATGCTTTCATATTGTATGGCATGTGGAGTTCTCGGGTGTGGGTCTGATGTCCTCAACCTGTGGGGCCTGGGCCCAGGAATCTGGGTACAGAAGTCTGAAATTTCAACTTAGTGTTGGGGTTCAGGCCCGGGGGAGCAACAAGCCCAGTCTTACCATGCTGAGTTGAGCTCCGTTGGGGGCTGAGTCGACGGTGTGGGCCCATTGCATGCACGTCTCCAGGTTTGCGTAAAGGGGGATGCTGAATGTGGGGGAGTCCCCTGGCAGGCATTCAGGTTTCTCCTGCTCTGAGGGTTTTGTCGAGCTTTAAATGGCATGGTTTCCTTCTGGATGAAAGGTGGAGTCCTCAGATATGACCCATGAGTCCTAAATCCAGGGATTGGGGTAGGAATCACCTGAGAATTCCTCGAGACCTCTGGAGGTTGGGATGGCGACCTCTGGAAAGTTGGGGGACATTTTCCTCTCCCAAGGCTCAGAATACCTTCTCAGGGAATTTGTGCCCAGATGCCAGGGAAGTTGCCCTACTGCTCCATGGGACTTGGGCTGAGATAGGTTCCACCCGTGATGTGTTAGGGACCAACACTGCCCCACCGCCCAGCGTCACTACCCGCACCGCCCTGTCTGGCCAGTGGCAGCAGAGTGATGTGCAGCTTTGTCCTGCATCTGTCCCTGGAGCTCAACGCTGCCTGCAGTCATGGTCCTCGGTGCTGGTCCTGGAGGGTGCTCACGGGGTCCTGGCCGAGCTCTCATGGGCCCTGGCCAGGGTTCCCGTGGTTTCCCTGCTTTCTTGCAAGTCCGGATGTGAGATCTCATGAAGCTTGGGCTGAGGTGTCTGGAGATGGGGACCCAGCTCCCCAATGGCCTGGAGAATTTTCACTCTAGCATGTGGCTGTGAACCTCCATCACCACCCCGTCCCCGGGTTGGGATTGTGCGCACATCCACTTGGTTTGGACTACATCCTGGAATGCATTCTCAGGAGTTTTCTACCCAAATCCAAAGGATTTGTGTAGTAATCTTGTGAGAATTTCCCAAGGCCTCAGGAGCTTGGGATTGAGACCTCTGGCCAGTTGGAGGATGTTTTCCTCTTCAGAGGCTCGGACCAGGTTCTGAGAATTTCTGCCCAGGTTCCTGATCAGCTGCCGGAGTTCTCCCAGGGTCTGGTTGGAGGTAGGCCTGGCCTGTGCCGTGCCAGGGACCGACACTGCCCTAGAGCCCAGCGTCTCCACTGCACCTGCCCTTGCAGCCCATTGCGGGTGTTGACGTGCAGCCTCCTCTGGCATCTCGCCCTGAAGCTCAGCGCCACCTCTCGTGTCCCCAAGTGGCAGTGTCCCATCTCCAGCTCCCCTCCCTAGGCAGCTCATTTCTGGGACCTATCATGACAGGCACATCCGGTACCCGATCCCGCCTCCCACGTGGCAGGCATCTCCACACCGTGCCCGGGGGACAACGGGCAGCCAAGCCTCGCTGGCCCAGATCTGGCCCTGTGTCTCTCGCTGTAGCTGCCTCTTGGTGTCCGGTGGCTGGAGACTGTGTAGCCAGTCCCTGTGGCCTCTTCCACAGCAGCCCCGTGGTTTCCCTGGCCTTGGCGCTTGGCACTGTTCCACGAGTGCTCTCACCGGGGCCCTGCCTAGCTTCATGGGGCCTGGACAGAGGTCCCTTGGTTTCTGTGGGTTCTCACAGGTCCAGAAGAACGATCTCACGAGGCTTGGACTTAGGTCTTTGGAGATGGGGACCCAGCTCCACAGAGGCCTGGAGAATTTCCACTCGACTGTGTTGTGGTGACCTTCTGCCCCCCTGCGCACACTCATCTACTTGCCTTCGCCAGCGTCCTGAAACATGTTCTCATGAGTTTTCTTCCCACATCCCAAGGATTTGGATATAAATCTTGTGAGAATTTCCCCAGGACTCAGGAGCTTGGGAGTGAGACTTCTGGCCACTTGGAGGATGTTTTCTTCTCCCCAGACTCGGATCGCATTACCGGTAACTTCTGCCAGGGTTCCCAGTCAGCTGCCAGTGAGTTCCCAGAGTTTGGACAGAGGTAGGCCCTGCCTGTGCCAGGGACTGACACTGCCCTAGTGCCCAGTGTCTCTACCTGCAGCTGCCATGTGCGGCCCGTGGCCGGGGTGTGACATGCAGCCTCATCTAGCATCTTGCCCTGAAGCTCAGCACCACCCCCCGTTTCCTCAAGCTGCAGTGTCCCGTCCCCAGCCACCCTCTCTTGGAAGCTCAGCACTGTGATGAAGTGTGGCAGGCATGCCCAGAGCCCCCCTGCGTGGCAGGCAGTTTGGCACCATTTCCAGGGTCAACAGGCAGCCAAGCCTCACCATCCCCCATCCAGCCCTGTGTTTCCCACTGCAACCGCCCTTCGGCCTCCGAGGGCAGGAGATGTGCAGCCACTCCTCGCAGCCTCTTCCAGGGCAGCCTGTGATGCCCCCTGCCTCAGTCCTCTATGGTGGCCCTCGAGGGTGTTCACTAGGTCCCTGCCTAGCTCTCATGGGACCTGCCCAGAGGTCCCTTGTTTTCCCTGGGTTCTCGCTGGTCCGATGGGCGATCTCATGAGGCTTGGACTGAGGTCTCCGGAGATAGGGACTCAGCTCCCAAGAGGCCTGGAGAATTTCTGCTCAAGCATGTTGTGGAGACCTTCTGCCCCCATCCCCCTGGGGTAAGAATTGCGCGCGTGTATCCCCTTGCCTTCGCCTGCATCCTGAAATGTGTTCTCATGAGTTTTCTACCCAAATCTGAAGGCTTGGACTGAGGTTTCCAGAGATGGAGACCTAGCTCCCCAGAGGCCTGGAGAATTTCTGCTCAAGCTTGTTGTGGCGACCTTCCTAGCTTTGGGAGCCACTGACACATTGGTGTCTAATCTATGGGACTAGGTGAGATCATGCAGCAAGAACGTGTAACTAGAGAAGTAAAGCAAAACCAAAACAGACCCTAGGTACCAATGCAGAGATATCAGGATGATGAGAAGGAGTCATTGAGGAAAATTGAGGCCGAATGGCAAACACAGTGAGAGAGAAACAGTAGAATGTGGTGTTTCAGAAGCCAAGAGAGGAAGACTTTCTCTAAACGGGGAGACATCCATCTTACCGAAATAAGTTCTTCTTGCCAAGCAACTCAGTTCAGTGATGAGAAGTATTCCTGTGCTTGGGCTTGGCAGGAAAACCTACTATAATTGGCTGGTGATACCCATGTGAGAAGTTGTACGAGACTTCTGTGTGTTTTATGGCCCTACCTGCTCCAGGAGAAAGAGATGAGCTAGGACAATTTCAAGGGCTTTTGCAAGGCACCAGGAGATGATCTCCTGGGTGACCCATCAAATCACATGCCATAAGCCAAGTCCATCCATATATAGGGACCACCCTGCAGTGGATTCAGGACTAGAAACAGGACAGTCTCTGAAAAGAGGACATACAGAGAGACAGAGACAAGAGATGGGGGCTATATCTGAAGCCTAAGCATCAAGGGCTTTGAAATCTAACATCCAGATTTAACTTGTAACTCTGCCACTTACTGTGGGGGTGTGGGTAACTAACCTTACAGAGCCCCATTTCCTCACCTGCTGGATGATACGCATACGATGGGGAGGCCATGGCAACAGGTCAGGCCAAGTCTCTTGGGAATCCCTAAAGCAATATTTGCGGTTTTCTTTGTTCTTGTTTTTGTTTTTGTTTTTGTTTTTGTTTTTGTTTTTGTTTTTGAAGGACTCGATTGATACCTTTAATTTAGGCAACACAGTAGAGCTTTATCTCCCTCCACGGCCATCACACCTGCCTTACAGAGAGTCTTAGGCATGATAGGTTCTCAGTGAATGATCAAGCAATTGGATTGCAATGTCACTGATTTTGTGCTATTGGGACATGCTAAGTTGTCATCACATTTTGTTAAATAAGAATCCCTTATTAGAGATATAGCAGGGAATAACAACAAGAAGAATGTCAGCATGTGCCTGCAATTTTTTTTCATGCTTCCAGGATTTAGGGAGAATACTGTGTGGACACTACATGGCTATTGTGTCTTTGTTAGACAATTCAAGGTAAAGGGTAGAGAGGTCGTGGGAAAGAAACCTAAAGGAGACATAGACTTCACTACATAGCATATGGAACAATTTGGGGAGGGGGGATTACCTAGAAATCTCGAGGATGGAGTTAAAGAGAAGGGGAGAGTATGGGTGTGGTCAGTATGGGCTGAACAACTTAAAGACTGGTAATTGAACAGCTACCGTGATTAAAGAGACATTTGAAAAAGAGATAATTAAGCCTGATGAGAAGAATTTTGCCGTGTTGTGGCACATCAATCCTTCTTGTCACCTCTTCAAGAGTCATTCAGTAAAAATGTATATTGCTTTTCAAGACTTTTTGGATTAGAGTGTGCATGTGTGCAGTATCTTTGTGTTGAGGTTGGTCTTAAGGTGGCTAAGTTTTCTTTAGGTTATGTGGGTGACAAAGTGTCTTCTCATTCATCTTCCAACTTGACTGTCATAGCACCTACCCACGATGAAAACTCATCAGATTTTAGTTTTACATTGTGTGCTATCTGAACAAGGAGAGACTAAGTTTTGCCCTGTGTTACTGAGTTCATCATTGGCAAGCTGTCAATAAAATCCAAGTTTCCAATCACTTAGACAAGCATGCTTTTTCTTCCTTCCTCCTCTCTTTCCCGTCTTTCTTCCCTTCTCTCTCTCGCCCTCCTCTCCCTCCTCCCTATTCTGTCCCTGTGTATTACTGTAAGCAGAGAACCACAAACATAAGACATTCCCTGATACACCACCATGCTTTCAGTTGGGAGTTTTAGCCCCAGAGAGTGCAAAGCCCTATCTTCTTGGAAATCAGAGGGCCTGCCAATGGTGTTAAAGATGTGAAGACCCAGAGGACTTACATTTTCAATTTCCAGTGGGAAGGCCTTGAATTGCAGCCTGGATGGTAGTAGGTGCATCTAGGCCCTTTGCTTCCTAAAGGCAAAGGATCCAGAACCCGTGAGAGTTTGGTGACCCCCCCACCCCTGAGCCAAGCAGAGTTTTAATAACCTGGAGCTAGGGAGGCTGGTTGATGGGGGCTGCCACCCCACATTGGGTCATCACACCCAGGCCTGAGTGAATAATGGGCTGCTGTCCCCAGGGCCCATGATCCTGTTTTCTTCTGCCTTCCTTGAGTTGTTGAAAACCTGTTTTGTGTTTAGTTAGGCTAAGAAAAATTCTGTTGCTTTCCAAGTGGATGCTTTGTTGTTTCTCTTACACAAAAAATGAAAAATCAGCATTTCCCACTCTGCATTGAGCCAAAGTTGACTGTTGTCTCCATATAATAAGGCAGCATGTTTTTCCCCTCTCTTCTAACTGAAAGACACAAAGTCTCAACAGACAGAAAGAATGTGTTTATTGATTGAGCTTCATCCCAGAAACTGGACTGCACCACAGGGAGTGAGCAGAGAGCGAGCAAGTGGGCCAATTTTAAATACTCAGCAAACGCTCCTTAGTGGTATTAATGAGCAGTGGATGGAAGTGCATTAAGATCTCATGTGATGGAGTAAATGAAGGCAGAGCTTTCTGTTTCATAATGACCTGAAAACTCACTGGTAAGTGGAAGGGGAAAGAATTATTCATTTCCCGAGTTGCTTGTCCTCTCTTGCTGATTTAGAAATGCACTGGTTCCCAAATGCAGCAATCATAAAGCTCTGATGAATGTCAGAACAAGCCTTTAAGCTTGCAGGGGAAACCAGGAATGCTTCAGTGCAGTCTCAGGAGAAGCAGCAGAGGGATATGGGGCAGTGCAGCTGGGCAGAAGCCAAGAAGAGACTTGCCTCTGGCTCTTGTTCTGAGTCTGAATCACCACTACTTTTCCTTACCCTGTCCTGCTCCCTCCTCTCCTGGGGCTACCTGCTCCTTGGAGTGAAGTAGGCCTGTGGTTGCCTGGGCCCAGCCTCAAGGGCCCTCTCTGCAGCCCCTTGGTGATTTTCTGTCCCAGAAGGAGCTTGCTCAGACTCCAGAATGTGCTACTAACAAACACACGGAGCTGAGCCTCTGGCAGAACCCACTGCTTCCTGTCCCTGTCTGGTGCCTATGGAAAGCAGAGGGCGCACCTGCTGCATGCCTAGATCATGGTCTGCCAGCTCCCCTCACCTGTGGCAGCTGCTTTTTTTTTCTTCTGCTCCTGGCCTCATCAGTTCACCATCCTTGCCAACAGCTAGCCTGAGGGTAGCTCCTCCCCCAGCTATAAAACCTGAGCATTGCTCCTGTCTGGAATATGAGCAACCTGGATTGACCCAGAACTTAAAGCCACTGCCCAGCGACTGCTTTTTTCCCCTGTGAAGCTGTCCTATTCCTAAAAACAATGGGGAGAGCCAAAACTCCAAGGAAATTTGGGAGAGAGGTTGGGAGAGGGAGAGAATAAATGGCATGAAGCAGGGAGGGCTTAGAATCTAGCAGATCTAGGTTCCAATCCCAAATCTACTTCTTGCTACCAGCAAATTCACTTATCTTCCCTTAGCTTCATACCTTCAGCCGTAGAAGGGGAATAAAAAAGATTCATAATGGGAAGTTTAATTGGGATAACATGTAAAGGGCCTTCAAGCAAGGGATAGGACACAGACCACATATTGAAATCTATTTCTTCCACCCCAACCCTCACCACCAATCTGCGACCACCAAGCACTTACTAGGTATTCTATAAATATCTGAAGAACAGAAGGATGATTTGAATGAATCAACAAATGTGTAATTTAAAAGCACGAAATGTTGTAATGGATTGAGCCTTCAGTCAGAAGATCTGGTTTTGAGTTCTGACTCTAAGATATAGCTGAAGGAACTGCACAATAAATTTGATGAAAATATTTATTTAAGCTTTGTTGTTTTTTCCCTGATTTTTTTCTCATGAATTTTTTATTGTAGGAAAATACATATGACATAAAATGTATCATTTTAACCATTTTAGAATGTACAATTGAGTGGCAGTAGCTTCATTCATGATGTTGAACAAATATGACCACTGTTTCTAAAACATTTCCATCACCTGAAACAGAAACTCTAATCTGTTAAACAGCAATTCCCCATTTTTCCCTACCTCCAGCCCCTGATAACCTCTATTGTCTCTCTAAATTTACCAATTCTCAACATTTCATATAAATGGAATCATATATGTCCTTCTGTGTCTAACTTATTTCACTAAATATAATGTTTTCAAAGTTCATCCATATAGCATCTGTCAGAACTGCAATTTTATGGCTGAATAATATTCCATTTTATGGACATAATGCATTTTATTTATCCATTCATTTATTGGACCCTTGGGTTGTTCTTACCTTTGGGCTATTACAAATGATGCTACAATGAGCTCTGGCATACAATCCTCTGTTTGAGTCTTTGTTTTCAATTATTTTAGATATATACCCAGGGATGAAATGCCAGGGTTATGATAATTCTATGTTGAGCTTTTTGAGAAAATGCCAAATTGTTTTCCATGGTGGTTGCACCATTTTACCTTCCCACCAGCAATCCAGCAGTTGTACAGCCAGGGGCAGGGAAGGGGATGTTCTAATTTCTTCACATTCTCATCAACACTTCTTATTGCCCATCCTTTTTATTTTAGCCATTCTAGCCTGTGAAGTAGTATCTCACTGTGGTTTTGATTTATCTTTCCTAATGACGTATGATGCTGAGTGTCTTCTCATGTTTACAGACCATTTGGAGAAATGTCTCTTCAAGTCTTTTTTGCCCATGTTTTAGTTGGGTTGTCTATTTGTTGAGTGGTAGGAATTCTTTATATATTGTGGATGTTAAACACATACCAGACATATGACTAGGAAATATTTCTACCATATGTAGGTTGTCTTTTCATTTTAGTGAGCCTTGTCTTTGTTTAAGAGTTATGAACATATTCACATATGTGAGGGTGACTTGACATTATGAGAGTGATTCTGCAGTTCCAGGGTCAAAATCAAGCCTTATAGCTGTTTATCTGCAACCTCCAATGTAATGTCTGTCCCTTTGGGTAGGAGGTTTCTCTGTACAAGTAGTGTATGACTTGATAGAGCTATGCTTCTGTACTCTGCTAGCTTCCTAGGAGTGAGAGACAGTTGAGTCATTTTGTTATACTAAGTAGTAACCTAAACCTCTGGTTAGGTCCAGCATCAAGCAGCTCTACAGAGCCTTAGAATGTCTTCTGAGTTCTGCAAAACATCTTTGGTTCAGCAGTGAAGAGAGGGAGTGAGATGACCTAATTGGATGGATTTCTAACATGGTTGAAATCCAAATAACCAGACAGCAGAGGGATCCTGACCCAGAAGATGGACTATATTTGGACGGAGCTTGATGTTTAATTGAATACATGTTTCAGAACTCCAAGGGAGCATCTTCTATCACTTTTATAATCTGTGAATGAAACATAAAGGAGGAATTCTACCTTCTTCACTCTGGTAAGAGGCAATGTGCCCAGCCTTTGGGAAGTTTTTGAGCAAGAACAGTAGGGGCTTCCAAGGCTGGAAGGGAGGGGGGAGGACATGAAGAACCACTGTCCCTGCCTGTCTCCCTTCTCCCTCCTCTTCATTCTTTTGTACCTGGAAAAGAAATAGTCAAACCTGAGAGGAAGAAGAGGAGGGGAAAAAAGAGGTAAGGAATTTAAAAAAATCAGCTTGATTAGCTCTTACTGCCACAGTAAAATATAAACACTTTTGGGTATGATGTGTTCAGCAGTGAAGAAGTGTGAAGCCAAGTCTTCAGGGTCCCTCATGAGAGCCCTCATTAGAGGAGGGAGCAGGAGTTTCTGCTCTCACATGCAGCAAGAGAAAGACTTCACACCTTTTTAGCCAGGCAGGGGTTTGGTAGTGCAAAGGAAACAACAGGCTCTTCTCACCACATAGCTTCATAGCATTATCCCAAGGACAAGTAGATACTTCAAAGTCCTAGAGGCAAAATCAAGAATTTCTCTGCTAAGTGCTAAATAGGAGGTTCGGCTTAGCATGGGATCCTGGGATGGTGCTTGAGATGTCTGCACTTGGAGGAAATTCCTGCCAAAAAGTCAGAGGCCACTTGCGATAGACAGGTTTATTTGATATCTATAGAAACAAAAGAAGAAATTTAAGTGTTGCCCTGAAAGCCCATTTGGTGATCTACTGGTACACACTCCCTGGCCCAGAACCACCGCCACCACCACCACCACCACCCAAGAAAAAGAGAGAAAGCTGAGATGATAATGGGAAAGAAGTATTTGTTCCTGGTCCCTTGGTTGATGGGATGCCAATCTTGTTGCCTCGTGTAATGCCAGACTCCATGACAGGCTTTGAGTGCAGGCAGCAGCAGAGGCAGCATGCTATATTTTTTTTTATTCCTCTACCTCGCCTGATGCCCATGAGAGGAGCTCTCCTTTAGCCCATAAACAACTAAGACTAAAAGAATATCTCTGGCAAAGTGGTTGGCAGAAATCTTTGCCATCTCAAATATCAGGCTATAGGAGGGACCCAGTTCCCTTGTTCCACAAGCAAAGTGTTGGCAAGCCACACAGGAAAAAAAGACATAGTAAAAGCATGTATATGTTGGGGAAAAAAATTACTTTGAGCCATTTGTTCTAATTGTCTCTGGAAAAAAAAATCTGTTCCATGGGTTTCCAATTGGAAGACATTTAAGATGCTGCTCTTCCTACCAGAAAAACAGGAATAATAAGAACTACTCCCTACACAAAGAGAAACAAGAGGTCCAGGGAAAGAACTGGGCACTATGCTCAGGCCAGGTCCTCCTCCAGCATTTCTGTCAGGCTCAGAGTCGGGTGGAGCACATAAAGACCTTGGAGTCCGTCTTTCTTCTGCCGTTCCGTTAACAGCACGTCTTTCCAGCCCTGGGGAAGGCATTGCTCACTTAGGAAAGTTGGTATGTGCCCTCCATCCTTCTGAAGAACACTTGGTCCCTGTAGACCATCTAGAATTAGCCATGGGGCAGCCTAGGACTGTGGGAAGCCGCCTAGTCTCTAGGCTTTAATGGCTCCGCCATTCTTTCATAGTGTGGCTTTTGGGAAAGCTACTTACCTTCTCTGTGCTTTAATTTCTTGGTGTCATGGCAGTTTTGCCAAGTATTTAATAGTGAAGGCTCAGAGCCAGAGTGACTAGGTTTAAATTCCTCATTTACTGGCTGTATGACCATGGGCAAAATTGACTGACTAATTCTGGGTGACATTTTTCTCATCTATAGAAAGGGGGTCATAATAGTATCTACCTTTTAGGGTGCTTGGAAACCTCAGATGAGCTAATCCAGGGAAAGTGCTCAGAATGGCCTGCTGCAGAGACCAATGTATCACTCTGCGTGTCTCCCTTCCTCTCAGCCTTGCCCTGTCCTCTCTTGACTTTCCCTCCAGCACTCTGACCTCTCCCACCTTCCTTCTCTTGGAACAGGCTCAGCTTCTCCTGCTTGAGGACCTTTCCTCGGGCTGTTGTCTCTGCCTGTACTTGTACCCTGACTCTCAAGAATACCTTTTTTTTTTTTTTTGCTTTTTGCTTTCAGGTCTTAGGTTTATCCCTTTATCACAGTTTTAATATATTAATTTATTATTGGATTGGTATGCATTAGATATTAGAATGTAAACTTCTTCACCATGACATTGTTGGCATTTAGTATATTGTACATATTGGGCATTGGATGAGTAAATGATTGGAGAAATACACATTTCCCTTGGCCTGGCCTGCCACCTTCCTGTCTAAGGATGAGAATTACACTATCATGGGGCTAAACTTGCATCCACTGATTTTTGCAAAGAATAATATTAACAATGGTGTTGATTTAGCTTTAGGAAGCAATAACTAGTGATACTCTGAGACATAATATACAGGTGCTTGTGAACCTGCAGGTGACAAAAGATGGTTTGGGATTTGAAGAGGCAGTGAGATGGAGTCAGAGTATGGGCTCTTTGTTTAGACTGCCTAGCCTGGACTCTAGGTTGGCATCACCAGCTTGTGTGATCATGGGCAGAATCTGTGCTTTGACTGTATCCTTGCTGAGAAAACACTTCCTGGGGTCAGTGGGAAGAGTAAACAAGATCATGCCTATAAATTGCCTGACATGTAGTAAGTCCTATGCTGGTAATTAAAAAAAAAAAAAAAAGTTCAGATGGGGCACTTGGGTGGCTCAGTCATTAAGTGTCTGCCTTTGGCTCAGATCATGATCCTGGAGTCCCGGGATTGAGCCCCACATTGGGCTCTTTGCTCAGCAGGAAGCCTGTTTCGCCCTCTCTCACTCCCTCTGCTTGTGTTCCCTCTCTAACTTATTCAGATACTATTCGGATACTATTTTTCAGACACTATGACAAATCCTTGGGGACAAACTTTTTTTTCCTAAATGCTTGTCTCCTTTAATGTGTCAGGTTTCTGACTATCTAAGTGGAAATGTAATCAACACAGCCATTTAAATTTGTATGTGCTCAAGATACCTTGGCTGATGTTAATCCAAGAATTTATGATCCCTTAAGGTTGTTTACATTAGCTAGTAGGAGAAAAATGTAAAATGCAGAGTGCATTTGAAAGGCAGGCTTTGGTGTCTATAGCCACGTGTAATATGCAAATAAAAACCTAGCTCCTCCAAGATGCGTGTGTTGTTCCTTGAGCACATCCTTGAAATGCATACATGTGTCTTCATATGGTACTTTTCCCTCTGGGGTTGCACACCTAAGCTCATTAAAAATCATGATCTGCCTGAACATTTGGCTAAAGACTGGATATTTTAAACTCTGGACCACTATGAAAAAAACATTGTTTTCTATCAACATCAACAGTTCTTTAGGCTGTTATCAGTGGAATCATTCTCCATTGTTCCTTCACCACCATCTCTGGGTAAATTAGCCTGTTCTTTGTAGAAAACAGTCACCTCATGATCTGTGTGCAGCCCACAGAGGAGGGGCCCCTCTAGCTGCTGCCCTTCTGGGAATCCTACCAATATTGTGCTCATTTGTGATTAGAGACCTCCAGGCAGCTGGTGGTATTCTCCCCATCTAATTGCACTTCAGAAACACTTGAGCCAAAGAAGTGTCTGGATTATGCCGAGGAAGACTAATGTTCATTAATGTTGTGAGCATTCCATATTGGCTTGCCATTGGTGGTGCTTGATAAGCAAAGTTTTTGATTAATTACTCCATAAACCATATTTATGTATGAATTAAATGCTGTGGCATGGGAAGACATTTTGATGGAAAACATACTCATCTTTTCCAAACTAACTTATTCCAAAAATATGTACTGAGTTTCAACTATGTCCCAGAGATCATTTTAGGCTCTGCTTATTCAGTGATGACCAAGATAAGCCAGATCTCTGCTCCCAAAGGGCTTAAAATCTAAGCGGGGGTGGAATTAGTACAATAAATTAACTGAAATAAGTAAGTCAAAAGATAATTTCAACTTTGGTACATGTTGAGCATTTGAAGAAACTGGATTACAATGGGGAATCAGGCTAGGAGCAACTACAATAGGTGATGAGACCTATTTCTGGAAGGAACCAGAAACAGGAGGATATGGGGGAAAGGAGTTCTAAGCAGGAGAAAAGCAAATTCAGAGTGTTTGAAGACAAAAATGAACTTGAACCTGTGAGAAAACCAGGAGGCTACCATTGCAGCTGATGTCTAGTGAGTAAGAAGGAGGCAGGCAAGGTCTAGATCCCACAGAGTCAAGTAAGCCCTGCTCAAGAGTGGGTCTTAATCCTGGAGATAGGAGAATGTTGTAGGGTTTGAAGAAGCATGTTTTTAGCTTGATGAAAGTCTTTTACAGGCTACTCTGACTGCAGTAATATCCTGACAAGGAGGCTCATACATATACCCAGACCCATTTCTTCCACTAATCATCATCTAAAGAATGACATAAAAATGAACTACTTTTCCTCTTACTTTGAAATAATTATTCGGTGCCTTAATGTTACCCAGTCATTATAAAGACCATGCGCTCATGCTGAGATTTCCTGAGATTGCAGAGTGATACATTGGTCTCTGCTGCAGATTTCCTGGCTTCCCTGGACCCCCATCTCCTGAGGTGGGGAAGCCCTTCAATTGCATTGGGAATTTAGGGAGTTCTGTACAAAATAAGAAATGTAGAAAATTCATATAAACATGTAAAGACAGACCTACCTAAAGTAGATAGTGCTTGCAAATATATTTCTCAGTCATTTCACCCCAGCGGTCTTTGATAGAAAGGAATCAAACAAATCAGAATCACAAGAGGACAAATCATGATTTTCTTCTTTCTGGAGCCTGGAGAGAATTGAACAGAAAGCAAGTGTATTTAACTCCCAACAAGACTAGTTTCTTATGAATGAGTGTAGAGGTGACCTCTGGATAATGGATTCAGAGGCTTGGTCACCCACAAGTTATAAGGTCTGAGCTCTGTTGGTTTTGCCCATCTGGTCTACCACTGTGCCTGGCACTTACATGCTCAATAAAGTTCTTAGAATGGTTGGATGTCCACTTCATATCCAGTGTATTAAGTACTTTGGCAGGGAATAGCAGCAAAGCCATTTATGCTAACGTGGTTGGGGCGGCAAAATACCTACTACCCCTTCTGCTTACAGAGCCAGAGGTCCCTAGAAATAGTCAATAAAGAGTCTTAGAGAATATAGCAAAGAAAGTATAAGGAAGAAGAGGTGTTTACAGTCAGACTTAAGGCTGGAATTTAGGTTTATGGCCGTGGAGTTTTGAGTCATCACAGGATCCAGACTCTGCCCTGTGAGCAGGGGTCAGGAGGAAAATGGAAGAGAGAGATGTGGATGTTAGAAACTGAGAGGTGGGTGCCTACATAAAAGGTAGAGGTTGGGATAAAGTGGAAGTCCATGAGTCAGATATCCAAATCTCTGAGAAATGCTTAGGAATAGCCAGCACAATTATACTACAGTGATGCGGTGTGGATGGAGTGGGAGAATTTTATAATTCAGTGGCCTAAGTCTCAAAGAATCACGTTTTTGTTTTTTGGGTTTTTTTTTTTTTTTTTGCAGTTCCTGTTGGGTTGAAATGTAATGACATGTTTGCTAATCTTTCTGTTCACTAGATTGTAAGTTCCTCAGAGGCAGGGAAACTGTTGCGTCTGTTGTCACATTCTCTGTGCCTGGAATGTGATGGGCATTTAATAGGTTTTGCTGTACTGAAAAAGTTTTCCTGCTATGCCCACCTGGAAGACTTCATGATTCACCACCTCCTAATGAACCCTAACAGTGGGTGTGCAGGTCCAGCACTTCCCTCATTTCAATCAATTTGTGATTGTTTATTTTTTGGCCTCCTATAAAGTAACAGGCCCTGGGATCAGGGATACTGTCCCAGTCATCTCCATAGTCCTGTGCTTAGCCCACTGACAGGTGTTCAGTAGATGCTCAGTGCCCTTTGTTAAAAATAAAAGACTTTAGTGACATTATGCACACTTCTTATCTTACAAGTATGAAAGATTTAAGTGGAGTTAATGGTTTTTCTCCAGGATAAAATACAGTATACCAAATGGGGAAAGTGTAATTAAACAAAAAGTTCATTTTGTAAGTCACAAGGACACATGCAGAGATATGTTGTTTCTTATTGGAGTCATTCTTATTTGCAGTGCAGCTTGATGAGGGCATGTACATTTCTTGACTATTAAAGGATAGGGCTATCCTAGGGAGTGTGTAAGACCAAGAAATGCAATGAATAGACTGGTGGTGGCTGTCTTGAGCTAGCACTGACAAGGACAAGCAGGAGTATGAGTGGGACTGAGCTCTCCCTAGTGTTCATTGAGAGTGAATTGAGGGACCTGCTCCCATTGCTTTTGAAAACCAGGGTTCATCTTAAGTAAATGAGGCTTTTCAAAATGCCACTAGGAGATGAAAGAGGCACTTAGGTCAAATCTGACTTGTGTCAGTCCCAATAAGCTCACCAGCTTGCCACAGAAAGGGCACACTCATTCTTTGCTTGAGTAAACTCTGCTATGTAAACATTCAACTAAATATATCAGGCACCTGGAAGTACGGTAAAGAAATTGTGGGGCAGAAGGGCCTCTTGACCCTGGAACCAGCTTTTTTCACACTAAAATGACACTTACTTGATTCCCACCATGTATTGGGATTGGCAGGTCCATTTAGGTTAGACCCCAACCTGGTTTCCAGTGGCCACCTCCAAAATTGCCCACAGAGGTCCAGCTGAGATCACCATGAGCCTGTTCTTACTCTAGGAAATACATCACCTTCTCTTACCCAGTAATAAACATGCACTATACACTAGGTACTAGCCAAACTTTAGAACAATGGGGACACTTGCCTGCCCTCAAGATGGTAGTAGGAGAGATGGAAATACAATAAGTCTAATGATTCTAACAAAGTATGATGAGCCCGCAAGCATTTTAGCTTTTTGCATTTTAGCTCTACATTGAGTTAGGCCCAGGTTTCAAATTTCACCTTCCACCACTTACTAACTGGGTAATTCCAGGTAATTTAAATACCCTCTTGAAGCCTCAGGCTTATCATCTACAGAGCAATAATGATAGTTGCTCTTGTAAAGATTCAGTAAAATAATGAGTATGAAAGAATCAGCCCAGCGTCTGGTAGTAGTAAATGCTTGGTAAATCTATCTTCTCTTACCACCCCTTTATTACTCCTATTACTGCTCCCATCTTTTCATAAGGGTGGGACCCAAGGGGAGGAGGGAGTCTGGAGAATGGAACAGGATTTGCTTGGGGATAGGCAACTGCTGCTTTCAGGTCTCAGAAATGGATGGAGTTTCACTAGGAAGAAAAGAATATGGCAGTCATTCTGGGCAGAAGAATCAGCAGGAACTACCCTTCTATGCATCTAATCATTCACTTGTTTTTCCATTCATTTAACATATATATATATCAAGTATCTACTGAGTACACACTATAACTTCCTCCAACTCCTGCCATCACACACTCCAGACGGGCAAACCTTGTTAAAAACAAAACAAAACAAAACAAAACAAACAAAACAAAAAAACAAAAACCAGGAGGCACAATTTCTAAGGTACAACTCATTATGCATTGACTACATTCTCAAAAAGCAACCTGTCAATTGATTTTTCATAAATTGGATCATCTTTCATATGGTCCTAGAAGGCTCGCTACAGGAGTCCTGAGACATATCTGGTGAAGAAAATCCTTACCTAATGTGAAACATCATTAGACTTACATCTGTTGATTGATAAATCTAGACATTGGATCCACTTCTCCCTTCTTACCCTAGGTGTGCTGAGACACATGTTTAACCAGATGGTTGGCTATACGATGTCAACCATCAGCATAGGAAGAACATATTTCTACAAGGAAAACTTCATTTAGAATGAGGTTTTGATGTCATACACTTTTAAATTGGTTGGCAACACTGATATTAATTTCTTAGAATAAGTCAATGAAGAAAATCTAGAAGCCTAAAACTAAGGGGTGTGGGCTGGTCTTGGTGGTGCCACCAACAGCAAGGATAAGATCTAGATCACAGCATCTAATTTTATTTTTTCAGTGTCCCAAGATTCATTGTTTATGCACCACACCCAGTGCTCCATGCAATACATACTCTCCCTAATATCCACCACCGGGCTCACCCCCCCCCCCAAACCCTCAGTTTGTTTCTCAGAGTCCACAGTCGTCTCTCATGGTTCATCTTCCCCTCCGATTTACCCCAATTCACCTTTCCTTTCTTTCTCCTAATGTCCTCCATGTTATTCCTTATGCTCCACAAGTAAGTAAAACCATATGATAATTGACTTTCTCTGCTTGACTTATTTCAATCAGCATAATCTCCCCCAGTCCTGTCCATGTTTACAACTTCTAAATAGCAGCAGCAGCCAGGACCATACGTGGGGTTGTTTGGACGAAACATTGTGGAAATTAAGAGCATTTCCTCATAAGGAGAACAATGTGTGTGTGTGCTACTAATTATAACTCAGGTGTTAAAAGTTAATAGTGAAAAAGATGACTAGCTGGGAAAAGGATCAATTAAAGAATTTTGAGACATTGAGGAGATTTCTAAAATATTTATTTTGGGCTTATATGTCAGACTGTCATATAAACAAAATGTAAATATAGACCAAGGATAAATGCTGTACTTTGCATATTTTAGGCTCATCATGGCTGATATATAATGGGATGCAATCAGAATTTTTGTACAGGAATATTTAGGGAAGAAACTCTTTTACTATGTTTCTACTTAGATCCAGAGAAGATTTTTCTTTTCTTTAATTAATAGTCATAAGATAGTGTAATCACTTGGACAATATCAGCATTTGCCATGTTTATTTCAAAATGTTACACATATGCATCAAAATATTATACTGCAGGTTTCCTGTCCAATGGGGTTAGGGAGCAGTTGAGTCTCTCAGTGGAGCATGATGTCTTCAATAATTCAGATACCTCACAATCATGCTTCACAGTTTATATAAGACTCATAACCCTATTATTTAGCCCTTTATTTAACCCCTGTGGCTGGTTAGCCATTACCATCATCATTTCATAAACAAATCTGAAGCATACAGAGGTTGAATAATCCAAATAAGGTAACCAGATAATGAGTAAAGTGCCACCAGGTAAACTGTGGCCTCTTTCCCAATATCTAAATGAGAAGGTCGCTCCTGAGAAGGAATCATGCTCTCTTTCAAAGGCAGCCACATTTAGTAAAGTCTTCAAGCCCCAGTCCGACCTGGAATATCACTTCTTCTGGGTACTGCTTAGATCTGTTTGTGTCTCAGAAGGCAAACTCTGGTTCATTTAGACCCAGAACTCTTCTGCCAAATTAAAAGTCAATTTCAAAGAGCTTAAAACCACAGAGCTGACAAATCTGAAAATCTGTTGTTACTATGTTCCTTCTCTCAGCATTGAACCTGGCAATAGAAGCCTGGACCGAGTCCCCTCTTGGTCATTAGCTCACTGTTAGTCGCTGTACTTCATTTGTGCTCATTTATTAGTGAAGATTGGAGTCAGCCGTGGATGTCTGTTTTAAATGAGAATAGAGTGAGGTTGGGTTTTCATTTTTATTTGAAGTCCAAGCCAAGTTTATTAAAGATAATTAGGCCTTTGGAATAGTGAAATCACAATCGACATGGGCCTCTTGCCAACTTAGGCAAACACATTTTTCCTATCACAAAGAGGCACTAACTATCTAAAAGAAAGAAGATGTCTTCAGCCCCATGGCTTTCTGTTTCTTGGAGGCATGAAGTTCTTTCCCACTCAGAGCTATTGCACTAGCTTTTTCCTCTGGCTGGGACATCCTCATCCTGCTTCTGGAAATTAAAACTGGCTTCATCATGTTAGCTAGATACAAACTGAAATGTTGTTTAGAGACCTTCACTGTCCAAGTAAAGCAGCCATCCAGTTATTTTATCAATCATCCTGTGATATAGTAGCATCTGTTGTTTGTTTTCATTATTTATTCCTTTAACTCCTTTTTCCCCTTCACTAGACAAAAGTCTGGAAAAGCAGGGCCCTGATCCACTTATTCCTCCTTGTATTCTCAGCACTGAGTGCTGGACACATGGTGTGGGGGGTGCTTTATACATATTTGTTTAGTGAAGGGGATCTTGAGAACTTAGGCCAAATCCATCCTCTTTGATGGCTGAATGTATTCATTATTAAATTATTATCATGTGACAAGCTACCTGAAAACTCGACGGATTACCATAACAATCCTTTATCATTATTTGTGCAGTCTGCTGGTTTTGTGAGAGTTAACAGTCTAGGTTGGGCTTGGCTGGAGCAGCTCTGCTGATCTTGGCTGGCTAGCTCCCATTCCTACAGTCTACTGGAGTTGGCTGACTTGGGTTGGGCTCTGCTTGACACTGTAGGTTTGAGGGTTCAAGTCTTCAACACAAGTCTCTCATCCTCTTTGGTCTTTATGCAGCCTCCTTGAACCAGCAGGCTACCCAGGACATGTTTCTTCCCCAGTGTAATGGCATAGCCACAAGAGAACAAGCAGAAATATATGAGACCTCTTAAAGCCTAGGCTCAGAACTGGCCCACTGGCACTATGGCACACAAGCCATTGGCCAAATAAAGTAAGACCAGTCCCCCAAGTTAAGGAATGGAGAAGTGCACTCTGCCCATGATAAGGCTATAACAAAGGTGTGGATGAAGGGAAGACTGAAGAATTAGGGCAAACGATGCAACCACCACACCCATGAATACAGAGGAGGACCCGTATGTGGTATATCCCACATCTTCATCTGTCACATACCGATGGTTGCTTACATAGTCAGAAAAGGGTACAAAAGGGGTGTACATTTGGTAGAAAAGCTCAATGTGCTTCATTTTCACTGGGTTTCTGGCATTCTCTTTTTCCTGTGCTGATCTCATTGTGTGACATCTTTCTGTGTGTCTATTTTTGACCTGCTCTCCTTTCACTGCATATGCCTTTTCTGAATTTTGCATTTTCTTCCTTCTATCTTAACATTTTTATATCTTCCTTTAAATAAAAAGTATTTATTTTTAATGGTATTTACTGTATAGTTTTTTGTTTGTTTTATTTTTATTTTATTATATTTTTAAATTAACATATTATGTTTTCTTTGTTTTGGGGATACAGATCTGTGATTCATCAGTTTTACACAATTCACAGGGCTCACCATAGCACATCAGTGACCATAGCCCAGCTACCCCATTCCTCCCATTCTCTTCCACTCCAGCAAACCTCAATTTGTCTCCTGAGATTAAGAGTCTCTCATGGTTTGTCTCTCTCTCTAGTTTCTTCATGTTACTTTTCCCCTCCTTTCCCCTATGATCCTCTGTCTTGTTTCTCAAATTACTCATATTATTGAGATCACATGATAATTGTCTTTCTCTGACTGAGTTATTTCACGTAACATAATACCCTCTACTTCCATCCATGTCATTGCAAATGGCAAGATTTCATTTTTTATGGCTGCATAATATTCCATCATGTGTGTGTGTCTCTGTGTGTGTCTGTGTGTACACATGGCATCTTCTTTATCCATTAATCTGTTTATGGACCTCTGGGCTCCTTCCATAGTTTGGCTATTGTGGACATTGCTGTTATAAACATTGGGGTGCACATCCCCTTTCTGATTACTACATTTATAACTTTGGGGTAGATACCTGGTAGTGCAATTCCAGGTCATAGGGTAGCTTTATTTTCAAGTTTCTGAGGAACCTCCATACTGTTTTCTAGAGTGGCTGCACCAGCTTGCATTCCCACCAACCATATGGGAGGGTGCCCCTTTCTCCACATCCTTGCCAACATTTGTCATTTCCTGATTTGTTAATTTTAGCCATTCTGACTGGTGTGAGGTGGTATATCATTGAGGTTTTGATTTGCATTTCCCTGATGCCAAGTAATGCTGAACAATTTTTCATGTGTCTATTGGCCATTTGGATGTCTTCTTTGAAGAAATGTCTGCATTTCTTGATTGGATTATTTGTTGTCGGGGAGGGTGCATGATCTGCCCTTCCCTCCATGTCCAAGCCACCAGAAATTCTGGTGGAAGTACCTGTGAGTGTGAATGAAAGCCCAGAGGGGCTTTCCCTGCCTAGAATCTGAAAAGCCACTTCAGCCACTTACTGAAAAGTGGGTCAGGGCAATATGTCCTTGGTGTGCTTATTCAAGACATAGTTCTATTTAATCGTCCTCCCGGTAATCATATCTCTGTATCTCTTTATCTGTATTTCTTGATCCCTGTGCCTCAATGGTCTCAACTTCTGTGAGTTTAAGCAATCACTCTACCCTGCAGTAACAATACTAATCCTGTCTCTAGGGTGGGTGCAAAAGCAGTTAAAGATTTAACTGCACCACCCAACTTCCTCATGTGGGAATAATAAAAGACTGGGACCCTTGACAGTCAAGAGAGACAAAACCATGAGACAGAGAGAGACTGAGAGCCTGCAGAGAGACTGAGAGACAGAGAGAAAAAGGCAGAGGGCCTGCGAGGAAGCAGCAAGAGAGCCTTAGAGAAGAGAGCAGGAGAGCTGGAAAACAGCAAGAGAGCCTGCAAAGAGAGACTGAGAGTCTGAGAGATGGAGACACAGACACAGAGAGAAAGACAGACAGAGCCTGCACAGAGAGAGGCAAAGGAAGAGAGAGCGAAACGAAAGACAGAGAGCAAGAGATAGAGAAACAGAGAAGCAGAGAGCAAGAGAGGCAGAACCAACTGTTTGCCTAAAGCTAGATTGCTGTAACTAAAAGGCTTTAAATAAAGAACCCTGAAGACACAGTTTTCAGGAGAGGAGATCCCCACGTCACTCTTCGAGTCAGGTCTCCTCATTTTATCGCCGACTCCGTTACCACCTTCGGGGAACCCCTACCGTTACCGTTGCCGGGGCTGGTTCCCGGCAATTTGTTCTTTGGGTGTTGAGTTTGTTAAGTCCTTTATAGATTTTGGATACTAGCCCTTTATATGTCATTTGCAAATACCTTCTCCCATTCTCTTGGTTGTCTTTGGTCTTGTTGACTGTTTCATTTGCTATATAAAAGGTTTTTATCCAACTAAATTCTAGTAGTTCATTTTTGCCCTTGCTCCACTTGCCTTTGACGATGTTTCTAGAAAGAAGTTGCTGTGGCTGAGGTCAAAGAGGTTGCTTTGATGGATTTTAATGTATTCCTGTCTTACATTGAGGTCTTTACCCATTTGAGTCTATTTTTGGGTGTGTTGTAAAGAAATAGTCCAGTTTCATTCTTCTGCTTGTGGCTGTCCAATTTTCCCAACACTATTTTTTGAAGAGACTATATTTTTTTTCTAATGGACATTCTTTCCTGCTTTGTCAAAGATTAGTTGACCATAGAGTTGAGGGTCCATTTCTGGGCTCTATTCTGTTCCATGGACCTATGTGTCTGTTTTTGTGCCAGTACCATACTGTTTTGATGTTTACAACTTTGTAGTAGAGCTTGAAGCCTAGAATTGTGATGCCGCCAGTTTTGGTTTTCTTTTTCAACATTTGTCTGACTATTCAGGGTTTTTTCGAGTTCCATATAAATTTTGGGATTATTTGTTCCATTTCTTTGAAAAAACTTGATGGTATTTTGATAGGTATTGAATTAAATGTATATTGCTTTAGATAGCATAGACATTTTCACAATATTTGTTCTTCCAATCCATGAGCATGGGTTTTCCCATTTCTTTGTGCCGTTCTTTCTTTCATGAGTATTCTGTAATTCTCTGAGTACAGATTCTTTGCCTCTTTGGTTAGATTTGTTCTTAGGTATCTTATGGGTTTGGGTTCAATTAATTATAAATGGGATCAACTCCTTGATTTCTCTTTCTTCTATATTGTTGTTGGTGTAGAAAAATGCAACTGATTTCTGTGCATTGATTTTATATCCTGACACTTTACTGAATTCCTCTATGATTTCTGGGGTGAAATCTTTGGGCTTTCCTCATGAAGTATCATATCATCTTCAAAGAGTGAGAGTTTGACTTCTTCTTTGCTGATTCGGGTGCCTTTTATTCCTTTTGTTGTCTGCTTGCTGAGGCTAGGACTTCTAGTACCATGTTGAATAGTAGTGGTGATAGTGGACAGCCCTGCCATGTTCCTGACCTTAGGAGGAAAGTTCTCAGTTTTTCCCCATTGACATTGATATTTGCTATGGGTTTTTCATAGATGGCTTTGATGATATCAAGGTATGTACCCTCTTCTCTACACTGTGAAGAATTTTGAGCAAAAAAGCATTCTGTACTTTCTCAAATGCTTTTTCAGCATGTATTGAGAGGATCATATGGTTCTTGTTCTTTCTTTTATTAATGTACTGTATTACATTGATTGATTTGCAGATGTTGAACCCACCTTGCAGCCCAGGAATAAATCCCACTTGGTCATGGCGAATAATCCTTTTAAAATACTGTTGGATCCTATTGGCTGATATTTTGGTGAGAATTTTTGCATCTGTGTTCATCAAGGATATTGTTCTGTAATTCTCCTTTTTGATAGGATCTTTGTCTGGTTTGGGGATCAAGGTAATGCTGGCCTCTTGAAATGAGTTTGGAAGTTTTCCTTCCATTTTTATTTTTTGGAACAGTTTCAGGAGAATAGGCATTAATAATTCTTCTTTTTCTAAATTTAATTTTATTTTTTCAGTGTTCCAAGATTCATTGTTTATGCCCCACACCCACTGTTCCATGCAATACATACCCTCAATATCCACCACCAGGCTCACCCAGCCTCTCACCCCCTCCTCTCCAAGACCCTCGGTTTGTTTCTGAGTACAAAGTCTCTCATGTTTTGTGTCCCTCTCTGATTTACCCCACTTCCCATTTCCTTTCCTTCTCCTTAAGTGAAACCATATGATACTTTGACTTTCTCTTCTTGGCTTATTTCACTCAGCATAATCTCCTCCAATCCATTCCATGTTGCTACAAAAGTTGGGTATTCATCCCTACTGATAGGGTGTAATATTCCATTGTATATATGTACCACATCTTCTTTATCCATTCATATATTGAAGGACACCTTGGCTCTTTCCACTCTTTGGTGATTGTGGCCATTGCTGCAATGAATATTGGGGTACATATGGACCTTCTTTTCACTACATCTGTATCTTTGGGGTAAATACTCAATAGTGCAATTGCAGAGTCATATGATAGCTCTATTTTTAATTTTAAAGGAATCTTAAGGTTTGGTAGAATTTCCCTGGGAAGCCATGTGGCCCTGGGCTCTTGTTTTTTGGATGATTTTTTATTACTGCTTCACTTTCCTTGGTGGTTATGGGTCTGTTATGTTTTCTATTTCTTTCTGGTTCAGTTTTGGTAGTTTATATGTCCTAGGAATGCATCCATTTCTTCCAGATTGTCAAATTTGCTGGTATATAGTTGCTCATAATATGTTCTTATAATTGTTTGTGGGGTTTTTTGGTGTTGGTTGTGATCACTCCTCTTTCATTCATGATTTTATTAATTTGGGTGCTTTCTCTGTTCTTTTTGGTAAGCCTAGCCAGGGCTTTATCAATCTTACTAATCCTTTCAGAGAACAAGCTCCTAGTTTCTTTGATCTTCTCTACTATTCTTTTGATTTCTATTGCATTGATTTCTGCTCTGATCTTTAGTATTTCTCTTTTGCTGGGTTTGGGCTTCATTTGCTATTCCTTTTTCAGCTCCTTTAGGTGTAGTGTTAGGTTGTGTATTTGAGACCTTTCTTGTTTCTTGAAAAAGGCTTGAATTGCTATATATTTTCCTCTCAGGAACACCTTTGCTGCATCTCAAAGATTTTGAACAGTTGTGTTTTCATTTTCATTTGCTTCCATGAATTTTTTAAATTCTTCTTTAATCTCCTGGGTGATCCATTCATTCTTTAGTAGGATATCCATATATATGAGTACTTTCCAAATTTTCTCTCGTGATGAAGGTCAAGTTTCAAAGCATTGTGATCTGAAAATATGCAGGGAATAATCCCAGTTTTTTGGTACCAGTTGAGACCTGATTTGTTACCCAGGATGTGATCTATTCTGGAGAATGTTCCATGTGCACTAGAGAAAAATGAGTATTCATTTGCTTTGGAGTGGAATATTCTGAATATATCTGTGATGTCCATCTGATTCGGTGTGTGATATAAAGGTTTTATTTCCTTGTTGATCTTCTGCTTAAATGATCTGTCCATTTCAGTGGGAGGGGTGTTAAAAATCTCCTACAGTTATTACATTATTGTCAATTTATTTTTTGATTTTGTTAATAACTGGCTTATATGATTGGCTGCTCCCATGTTAGGGGGATGCATATTTAAAATTGTTAGATCTTTTTGTTGAATAGATCCTTTAAGTATGACACAGTGTCCCTCCTCATCTTTTATTATAGTCTTGTTTTAAAATCTAATTTGTGTGATATAAGGATTGCCACCCCAGCTTTCTTTTGATGTCTATTAGCATGATAAATGGTTTTCCACCCCCTCACTCTAAATTTGGAGTTGTCTTGGATCTAAAATGAGTCTTTTGCAGATAGCATATTGAAGGGTCTTGTTTTTTACCCAGTCTCTGTCTTTTGATTGGAGCATTTATCCCATTTACATTCACGGTAACTGTTGAAAGATATGAATTTAGTGCTATTGTATTGCCTGTAAGGTGACTCTTACTGTATATTGTCTCTCTTCCTTTATGATCTGTGTTACTTTTAGGCTTTCTCTTTGCTTAGAGGACCTCTTTCAATATATCTTGTAGGGCTGTTTTGGTGTTCACAAATTCTTTAGTGTTTGTTTATCCTGGAATCTTTTTAGCTCTATATTTTCAATGACAGCCTAGCTATATAGTATCCTTGGATGCATATTTTTCTCATTTAGTGCTCTAAATATATCATGCCAGTACTTTCTGGCCTTCCTGGTCTCTGTGGATAGGTCTGCTGCCAATATAATGTTTCTACCATTGTAGATTACAGACCTCTTGTCCCAAGCTGCTTTCAGGACTTTCTCTTTGTCTCTGAGATTTGTAACTTTTACTATTAGATGATTGGGTGTTGAACTATTTTTATTGATTTTGAGGGGGATTCTCTGTGCCTCCTGTATTCTGATGCCTGGTACTTCCCCAAATTATGGGAATTCTCCACTCTAATTTTGTTCCAATATACCTCTTGCACTTCTCTCTCTTTCTTCTTTTTCTGGGATCCCAATTATTTTAATGTTTCCATCTTATGGTATCACTTCTCTCTCGAATTCTCTCTTTGCAGTCCAGTGGTTTTTTATCTCTCTTTTTCTTATCTTCTTTATTCTCCATCATTTGGTTTTCTATATTACTAATCCTCTCTCCTGCCTCATTATCCTAGCAGTTAGAGCCTCCATTTTTTATTGCATCTCATTAGTAGCCTTTTTGATTTAGATTTGGTTAGATTTTAGTTCTTTTATTTCTCCAGAAATGGATTCTTTAGTATCTTCTATGGTTTCTTGAAAGCCAATTAGTATCCTTAGAATCATCATTCTGAACTCTAGTTCTGACATTTTACTAATGTCCATATTAATTAGTTCCCTGGCAGTCGGTAGTGCCTCTTGTTTTTTTTGTTTTGTTTTGTTTTTGTTTTTTTTTTTTTGAGGTGAGTTTTTCTGTTTTGTAATTTTGTCCAGAAAAGAACAGATGAATGGGAGAATAAAATGCTAAAAGGGCAACAATGACCCCAGAAAAATATACACTAAAGAAATCAGAAGAAACCTGAAACCAGGGGAAAAAAAGGAAAGAAAAAAGAATATTATCAGGCTGGTAAATAGAATAGATCCACACAATAGATTTTGAATATATTTTGTCTATTAGAAGAAACTGCCTCCCAAAATTTTAAAGAAAGAGAAACTTATGTATATACAGAAATAAGGGTAAATATGATGAAGGAATGGAATATGCCTATAAAGATGAAAATTTTAAAAAAAGATTTTAAAGAAGGAATTGATAAGAAGTTGGCTGAAAAAAGAAAAAAATTTAAAAAGAGAGAGAGAGAATGTGATCAGGCAGGAGACTAGAACAAAGCCATACAATAGATTTAGGGTATATTTTGGTCTGTTAGAAAAAACTGCATCCCAAATTTTAAAGAAAGAAAAACTTGCATATATATAAAAAATAAGGTTAAATACAATGAAAGGATGAATATGACTGTAAAGATGAAAATTAAAAAAATATTTTAAAAAGGAATTGATAAGATATTGGATGAAAAAGGAAAGAAGAATAATTTAAAGAAAAATAGAAAAATAAAAAAAATAAATTAAAAAATTTAATTTTGGAAGACTAAAGAACCATGGGGAGAAAAGTCATGAATCCCATGTGCTGTATTGCTGTAGCTCTGGAGTTGTGCAGTTCTCATTGATCGGTAAGCTTGGTCTTGGCTGGATGTTTTTGCTGATCTTCTGGGGGAGGGGCCTCTTGCAGTGATTTACAAATGCTTTTGCTCAAGGCAGAATTGTACCACCCTTGCCAGGGACCAAGATAAGCAATTTGCTCAGTTTTGCGGCTTTGCTCTCAGTAGCTTTTTTTCCCTGAACGCTTTCAGTACAGTTTGGGAGGATGAGAATGAAAATGGCAGCCTCCCAGTCTTGAACCCAGAGGAGACAAGAGCTTGGAGCCCCACTCCTCAGTGTGCCCCCAGAGAAAATCAGTCAATCCTTCCTGTCTCCTGGTCTCTGGCCTCACTCCATGCCCACCAGGCCTGTGACCGATATTTCTGTTTCTGGCTCACAGCCCTGTTAGGAGTTTCCAGAACCAGCAGATTCCTGTGGCAGGCTCCTATGCTGCTTCTCCCTGGGGTGAAAGGGAATATCCCCAGACCTGCCACTTGTGGGGTCCCTGCTTGAAGAGTAGTGGCACAACTATGCCTTGGAATATGGTTTATGGTAACACCAAACTGACAACCCCCTCCTTGGCTCTGTCTCTGCAGCTGGCTTCCCCACTTTGATACCAGAGAGCTCTACCACACTCAGGAACCCCTGGTCTTTATGTGTCCGAGGGGTCCTGAGACCACATTGTCCTGCTGCGGGTTCCACTCCCCCAACTCTACCCCCACACACACACACTCCCACTTAGCCACTAGAGTGATGCCCCTCCATGGAGAAGACTTCTAAAAGTTCTGATTTTGTGCTTCACTGCTATCTCACTTCACTGCTGTCTCACTGATGGAGGCTCCCTCCCCGCACAGTCTGTCTTCCCATATATCGCCTCGGATTTGCTTCTCTGCATGTCCTACCTTCCAGAAAGTGGTCATTTTTCTGTTCATAGTGTTGTTTCTATTCTTTTCTTTGATTTTCTGTTGAGTTTTCAGGTGTTCAGAATGGTTTGATAACTATCTAGTTGAATTCCTGGGACCAGATGAAATTTAGGTCTCCTACTCCTCTACCATCTTGCTCCTCTACTGGAGTTTTAAGTTGCTTCTTACAAATTGTAAGAAATGAGGGGCATCTGGATGGCTCAGTTGGTTAAGCGACTGCCTTCGGCTCAGGAGACCTGGGATCGAGTCCACATCGGGCTCCCTGCTCGGTGGGAAGCCTGCTTCTCCCTCTCTCACTCTCACTGCTTGTGTTCCTTCTCTGGCTGTGTTTCTGTCTGTCAAATAAATAAAATCTTAAAAAAAGAAAAAAAATGTGAGAAATGAGTAAAACAGTTACACTAAATTCAACTGCTTTTTATGTAATGTGGCCTTGCATTGATTTTTCTAGACATTATTTATACTCTATATAAAACTACCTCTTTATCTGACACCGATACATGCACCTTAAATAAAATGCTTTTTCTTTCCTACATTGTTCATTAGGATATAAATTGTAAGCCCTCTCAGGTGGGCATTTTGGCAGTATATTTCCAAATTTAAAACACATGTATCATTGAACTCAAGAGTTCTCCCTCCAGAAATGTATTCAACATATGTATTTGTATATGTACTCATGGTTGTTCCTTGCAGTGCTGTTTATATTGGGCAAAAATCTGTAAAGAATTTAAATAGCCATGAATGGGTGCTAGTTACCTAAATATGACATGTATATACAGGGAGAGATCATGCAGTCATTTAAAAGAATGGAGGCTCTCTATGATAATATGAAAATCTCTAAGGCCCATTATTAAGTGATTAATTGCAAGATATAGAGTACTGCATTGAGTGTGCCATGGTTCTTAAAATGGACATATAAATACAAGAATAAATACTTACACATATATGTATATGCATTTCCATATATATATGCACATGGAATATTTCTGGACAAAACATAGGAAACTTTGCAATGGTTATCTTTATCGACTGCTCTTAGCATGGAAGAAAGGCAAACATTTTTCATTGGGTACTTTTTAAAATTGAAGAATAATTAATATACCATATTTTCTTTCAGGTGTACAATATAGTGATTTGATATTTTTATACATTAAGAAATGGTCACCACAATAAATAGTTACCATCTGTCACTGTACAAAGTTATAACAATGTTACTAACTCTATGTATTACAGCCCTGTGTTTTATTTATTGTGTAACTGGACAATTGTGCTTCTTAATCATCCTTATCTATTTCATCCATCTCTTCAGTCCCCTCCCTTCTGGCCATTATTTTTTTGTTCTTTGTATCCATGAGTCTGTTTCTGTTTGTTTTGTTTGCTCATTTTGTTTTTTAGGTAATACATGTAAGTGAAGTCATACAGTATTTGTCTTTTTCCATCTGACCTACTTCACTTAGCATGATATTCTCTAGGTCCATCCATGTTGTTACAAATGACAAGATTTCATTCTTTTTTTTTTATATGTGAGTGATATTCCACTGTGTGTGTGTCTATACATATATCTTTATTCATTCATCTATCAATGGGACATTTAGGTTCCTTCTACATCTTGGCTGTTATAAATAATGCTGTGATGAACATAGGTGATGCAGATCTCTTTCTGAATTAGTATTTTCATTTTCTTTCAATAAAAACCTGGAAGTGGAATTGCTGGATCATAGAGTTTTTCTATTTTTTTTAAAGATTTTATTTGAGAGAGGGAGACTTAGAAAGAGAATATGAGCAAGGGGAGGAGCAGAGGAAGACGGAGAAGCAGACTCCCTGCTGAGTCATGAGCCCATTTGGGGCTTGATCCTGGGACCCTGGGACCATGACCTGAGCCAAAGGTAGATGCTTTACCAACTGAACCACCCAGGCACCCCCGGATCTATTTTTAATTTTTGATGAATTACCATACCATTTTCCATAGTGGCTACACCAATTTATATCCCTATCAGCAGTGCACAAGGGTTCCCTTTTCTCCACATCCTCAACAACATTGGTCATTGCTCATCTTTTTGAGTCTAGCCATTCTGACAGGTGTGAAGTGATATCTCATTGATTTGCATTTCCCTGATAGTTAGTGATTGTTGGGAATGTTTTTATGTGCCTGTGGCCATCTGGATGTCTTCCTTGCAAAAATGTCCACTTGGGTCTTCTACACATTTTTAAATGGGACTTTTTTATATATTGAATTTCAATATATTTTGTAGTTTAACCCCTTATAGAATATATCATTTGCAAATATATTCTTCTGTTAAATTAGGTTGCCTTTTCATTTTTTGATACTTTTCTACACTGTGGAAAAGCTTTTTAGTATGTTGCTGTGTTAGTAGTAGTAGTAGTAGTAGTAGTAGTAGTAGTATTACTTTTGTTGTCCTTGCTCAAGGGGACATATCCAAAAAAATCACTAAGACAAATGTCAAAGAGCTTATTGCCTGTTTTCTTCTAGGAGTTTTATGGATTCAGAGCTTATATTTAAGTCTTTAATCCTTTTTTTAGTTTATTTTTATATATAAGAAAAGAGTCCAGTTTCATTCTTTGGCATATAGCTGTCCAGTTTTCCCAACATCATTTATTGAACTGTCATTTCCATAGCCCTTCATGAATGCACATTTGAATTCCATTTAATTACACTCTTTGGTGTGGATTTGGTAACTGTGAGATGTTATTGAGTCAACTTGTCCTTTACCTCTATACAAGTCACCTGGTAATAAAAGAAAGACTGGGTCCTCTGTTAGAAAAAAGTCATGAAAATACAGTTTTGAAAGAATGTTTTATGACTTCATTATAGTTTTTGATTTGGGGGACTATCAATTCCACAGCAGTCCTGGGAAACTTCTAGATTTCACATGACATTTGTGGTCTCAGCCTGAAGTTTTGCAGTGTTTCTACCTAGACATTTTTACCTTGGTATTTAGACATTTGAGCTATTGTGATTCTTTTAAGGTTTGGGGACAATAGAGAAGGCTGGCATTTTTAATCAGTCATATGCATGATGGCCTAATCCATCTTCTTGACTGTGAACTCCTTGGGGTCAAGAGTCAATCCATAGGACACTGCATCCTGAATATATTATATAAACACTCACTTGATCAGAGGTTAAATGGTCTCTTTAAAAGATCACTGTTATCCGCAATGCAAGTTATGGTTATATTCTGAGAATACATGGATTTTCCCATAAGAAAACTGGCTTGAAAAAAAAAATCTGAGGTTATAAACTAATTATTTAGGCCAACATTATACAAGTATGATGAAAGCCATATGTCAAATTTTAAATATGCTAATAGTCACATTAAAAAAAGATTTATTTTAATACTATTTTATTTAAGCTTGTATATCCAAAATCTCATTATCCAACATGTAATCAATATAAAATTTTTAATGAGATATTTTGTGACTTTCTGGTATATAGTTTAAGAATTAAAGAATAAAGAATAACAGAAATGTGTGTAAAATATCTCATTAATAATTTTTATTTTGAAAATATAACTCAAAGTAGACAAACTGTGTTTCAAGTGCTCAGCAGGCACACGTAGATGGTGGGTACCACAAAGGACAGTGTAGATTTAGTAGCTGATTGCATTTTAAAAATTATCCATAAGAAGGTCCTTCTAAAGTAAGCGTTCTTTTAGAGCATTTAAAATAAAATTCAAGTTATAAAGGTGATATTTACATTATGGCCTTTTAGTAATGACTGTTTCATAGAGGGAGGTATACTATACCTAAAGTGGCATAATTACGGAATACAGGTAAAAGCTCACCTTCAGCATCAATTACTGCTAACCAAATCACCACTGAAGGTAAATTAAATAAAATATTTTAAATAAGGCTCAGCAATTATAAACACTTCCAGTAAACACCTTGCTGATGGTGAAATAGCATTTTTAAGAACAAAGGCTGAGCAATGTGGGGAGAGCTTGAAATATTTGCAGCACGTATGTGTGACAAAGGTCTGGCTATGTCCTCTCTGGTTCTGTAACAGGTAGCCTCTCAGCTACACCTCTCCCACTTCAAGTCAGAAATGGGAGACTTCAAGTGCTGTTGAGCACGTAGGGATATTTCACAGTGGGGCAGCTCAGGGTTATTTAGCACAGGTGTTGTGTAAATCATGATGCATTTGAAAATCTCTGCACCTGGTGGTCTCAGACCCCACCTGCTCAGTGAGTGAGTAGCAGGCAATGTTCATGCAGCAATGAAATGCAGCCATTGAGACCACTGGTGCCCTCCAGGCTCTCATTCTGCCTGGTGTGTCATAGAAAGACCTTGGACTTTGAGCCAAAAGAGCTAGAACCAAGTTCTTGCCCAGCCATTCTTTTACGGTGAGACCATAAATAAACCATTGGGTGTTCCCTCACTTTAGGTGCTGTATTAGGATTCTCCGGAGAAATAGAAGCAATAGGACACACATGTGACGCGCACGCACGCACACACACACACACAGATTTATTATAAGGTGTTGGCTGATGGGATGAAAGGAGGATACTGCAGACATGGGTCTCCAAGGATAGGCATTCCAGTCCGAGTCTGAAGTCCTGACAATCAGGAGCACCAAGGAAAGAAAACTGATGTTCTTCTCAAGCAATCGGACAGAGAGCAATCCCACTTCACCTTTTTGTTCTATTCAGGCCTTCAGCAGGTTGGAGGTTGCCCAGCCACACTAAGGAGGCCCATCTGCTTTACCAGATCACCAGTTCAAATGCTAGTATCTTCCAGAAACACCCTCACAGGCACAGTCAAAAATAACATTTAACCAAATATCAGGGCATCCTATAGCCTAGTCAACTGACACACAAAATTAACCACCACAGGTGTCTATTTCTAAAACAAAAAGATTGGATGAGATCACCTCCAGGGTCTCTGGAGTTTCTGACATTCTATAATTGTTTGTCTTCAAGTGAATTATGTTAGTGGATGTGGATGTCTGAATGTGTGCATAACAAAATATGTGGAGCATTAGGTCCTGATAGGAGTAAAGGAACAGTTAAACAAAAAGTAAAAAAAAAAAAATTTATATATATATATAATATATATATATTATATATATATATACACATACATATGGTAGGGGATGATATAGGTTCAGGAGTCCTCAAAGAAATCAAAACTTCTTTTGTGTGTGTCCTTTAAAGGAAAGACAAATTTCATTAGTGATATATGAATAATTCTGATTTCAGTAAGGTATGAGCATACATAGCAAACAGTGAATCTTTTTCTTCAAATTTCCTGCTTCCACTATACTCCTCACAGATAACTACTGTCATTGGTGTATAGTACATTTGTTTAGTCCCTTTTCTATGCATTTGATCATATATTTAGACATTGTGCATATATTCTTATTTTTAATATAAATAACAAAAATAAATTCTTATTTTAATATAAATATAACATAATTAAATATAAAATTTAATATAAAACATAAATATAAGTAAATATAAAATATATATATAAATATAATCAATATAAATAAAATTTAGCATTAATAAAAACAATATACATTTTAATATAAATATAAATTAATATAAATTCTTATTTTAATATAAATTTATGTAATATAAATATATTTAGCATAAATGTAATATACTATATATACAAATTTAATATAAATTTAATATGAATTCTTATTTTAATATAAATTTTAATATACATATAATATAAACATTGTAATATAATATGAATATTAAATATATTTCTTTATAATATAAATTAAAATATAAATATCATACATATTTTTATGTAACTTTTTTCACCAATAATATATCTTGCAGATATTTTTTTTTAGTGTACCTAGGTCTATTTCATACTTTTGAACAAATCCCACAAATTAACGTGTCACAATTTATTTAAACATTTTCCTAAGTGATGAATATTTAGGTTGCTTCCAGTTTTTCACTATTACAACATTGCTAAGAATACCCCTGAGATCACATTTTTATTCATGTGTCTAAGTATTTCAAGAGATAGAGTCCAAGAAATGGGATTGCTGAGTCAAAAGGTCTGTCTACTTTTAGTTTTGATGAGTACTGCTAAATTACTTTCTACAAAACCCTTCACCAACAATAATATTAAAAGGCCTACTTCTTCACAGAAGAATCAACATAGCATCATGGTGTATATTATTAAAAATTTTTGCTAATCTTACTATTACATAATGCCTCAACTTTTGGAGAGCTTAGATTCTCTTCAAATATTTTTATTGGGCTTTTATATTTTTTCTATAAAATGTTTATTCATAGTCTCTTCACAGGTTTCTAAGAAGTTAGTTGTCTA